>OY856414.1:338733900-339056400 GCA_963693085.1 Alisma plantago-aquatica
GGCAAATGGGAGGGTATGAACAACCCATACCCACTATACCCATTTTAATTTGGAACCAACCCATACCCGCCCCACTTGAAGAAAATATATAACAGGTCATAACCATACCCACCCCAATAGGTAGTGGGGACCCATTATAACCCATCTTGACCAACTCCATGAATTAGATACTCAATACAAAAAATATAAAAGACCCTTCGATATTATTTCTTCTTATACATTTGCAATGAACACCCTATGTATATAATATTCATAAAACAATTACTTTCAACTTTGAAAGTCAAGATCCTTTTGTTTTCTAAACTGGACTCATTTAAGTAGATAATTTCCAGAAATCCTCTAGCATTGCATTAGTTGCAATATCCGTGATTAAAAAAAAAAGCAAAACACATGTTACCAACCAAGACTTACATATCCGAATATGATTTCCAACTTGCAGCTGTTTTTTTAACCTAAACCACGATTCAAATAGTCACTATGAATGATATGACATCGATACACATGTTTTTGATTTAATAAAAACATGAAAAATCTTCACAGTTGCCATGTACAACTCGTAGTTTTAGCTGGACAAAAGATCAAACACCTCAACTACGGCGAAGAACACGAGCTTGAAACAGGTTGAATTATTAATCTTCTCATACATCGAAAACGAGTAGTAGTTTGCGGTATTCATGACAGATTCTTCCTCTTCCAGTAACGAAACCTTAATCGAATCTCCTCACCGGCCAAATCACCCAAATGCAACAGCTGGACAACCACCGTATCTACGCCATAACGTGCAGTACCAGCCTTGATGGCGACGGTAGACATGGGAGGAAGGAAGTCTGCAACAATTGAAGCGAAGAGGGCAACGGAGCAGGTTACCAACGGATCCACTGAGGACGAACGACAACTCCAATCGCGTGCGAGCTAGGGCGGTGCGGAGAGAGGTGATGGCGTTCAGGTCGGTCGGTGTTAGCTGTCTTCAGTGAGAGTGAGGAGGACGAGGCCGCAATTCTCTAGGGAAAGCATGGCGGGCTGCGTCGAGTGTTGCACAACTGTGGGGAACGCCACAGTGCAGAATTCGCCACTTCTGGTTAGAAAAGGCATGGCCTCTGTGCTGCAGCAAGACGAGCAAGGGATCCGTGACTGTCTCGCGAGGAAGGGGATTAGGGATTAGCGGGTATCGGTGGGTTTTAGTGAGTCTTTGATTGGAAAATGGGGTCGTAGTCCTCTCCCCATTGAGACAAAGCGAATAATTAAAGACCCATTTAACCCATTATAATTGGGTCGGTCATGTTAATCCTCGTGGGTATATGGGTGTCATGGGGAATTCTGCCATGGGAACAACATAATGCTAGCATGATCATATTAATGTGGAACTCCATGGAGCTACAAATAGCAGACATGGTCAATCATCTTGAAATGTGCAAGGAGCTCTGGGATCACCTTGAAGTCACGTACTCCTACAACTTCTCGAGGATGTTGATGAATGCAATTAATACTATTGTTTATTTCCAGATTTAATGTATTTAATGATCGAAATTCCATGCTTTGGTTGCTTGCATAATTAGACTAATTAGTCTCTTTTGTTGTCTTTTGGACTAATTGAAGGTATTTTATTACATATATTATGAAGTTTGGCTCATCGGAACCAATGCAACCTTTGTCACCGACAAGGGGACTCTAGAAATCATGAGTTATGCCTTACTACGTAGATCTCAAAATGTTAGGACAACATTAGTGAGCAAACTGGTGAACCTATTGGTTCACAGTTTTCCAACTAGTTTAACACAGACACAATTGTTTATATATGTGTCGCTTTGTATGTATATATATAGGGTGCACATATTCTACCTCGGCGAGTCTTGTAGCTTACTCTATCCATAACCTGAAAAGTGACTATTAGGTTCAACAAGTACCTACTCGGTACAAAAGGTAACTATTTGACACAAAAAGTAATTATTTGATACCAAAAGTAATTATTTGACCTGAAATGTAACAATGCTAAATATACGGTTAAGGATGTAAAGTGTGCGAGGCGTAACGGGCATCTTTCTCTCAACGAGGCGAGGTTTAAGCATCAAGGCGTTCAACACATAAGCCTCAAATATGTAAGAGCCATTCATAAAAAATAATATATACATATTTATACGCATGTAAACAAGGAAATCTATCATAAGCCTCGAGGAACAAATAGATAGCCTCACCTCGAGTTGTAAGCCTCTAATGCCTCAAGACGGGGTTTTCAATACCATGTATAGAGTAAAAAAGTTCCATGCGGGTATTTTTACTATATAATTGGCGTTGTTACTTTTCACATCAAATAGTTATTTTTTGTACAAAGTAGCTACTTTATGGGACACGGGTAGCCTAAGCTACATTAACCGTGCGGGTAATGGTTGAACTACACACACATATATAAGGGGTATATTTGTTGTCCAAGTGGGTAACTAACTTTAGTTACCCGTGGCATGGAATGAAATTTTGAGCGAAATGAATAAGACATGTGAAACACACAAATGCGGTGAATGGGACGTAATTTCGTAAAAATTTTGCCAAACGAGTGAAATTTCGCAGCAAAAAGTCCAATTTGGGCCATAATTTCACGAAATGGTACAAAATCACAACTTAAATTTCGAGAAAAATTGTTCCTAAGACTGCTAATGCTACATCTTGGATATTTTGACAATTTTTTTATTTCTTGCTTCTAAAAGCTATTTTTCTTAATTCTATGGTATGTTTCCCCTATCTCTAGACCATTTATACATTACCTTCATCAATTTCTACATATTCTATTGAGAAATGGAAAAATACTCAAAAAATAACAAAGTTCTTTCTTGGATATATGTATAAATGTCATGTGTAACCTAGTTAAATGCTAGCACTAGACTTATACAAGTTGTAGTTTGTAACTTATAACTCTTAAGTTTTAAATCTAAGTTATAACTTGAAGTTGAAGTTTTAAACTGTCGAACTGTCTAGCAGACTTGACATTTCCGTTCATTTGTGCACTCACTCATCAAGACATGGATCCCACTCTAACCTCTAAACATATAAATTTATTATATAATCTAGTGCGTTTGTGTCTAGACATTCTGTTTTCAGAATTTCATAACTTAATTCCTTCATTTTGCCATTGAAATTTTGTCAAAATTGTTCACCTTCCTTCACTTACAAATGTGAGAGACCCCCCCCACATATCCAATATGAAATATTATTGCATATTTGAGTAGATCTTGGCATTTCGACCGTCCTAGTAAATTTTCATGATTAAGTTCTCTTATTTGGTCGTCGAAATTGTTCGAGTCGTAAATATCCAAATTTCAGCCAAAATTTCAAAAAATAGTATGTTTCTGGGCCATCGGACACGACATCGAAATCGGGCACTTAATTCCTTGACCCGTGGATCTGTATTGTAACAAGAAGGTACGAAATTCTAACAAGACGATCAAAATTGTAACAGAAAGACTCATTTTGTAAATACAACGTGAATTTTTGTCCCGTCAAAAATAGTAAAAATGATATTTATGACAAAACTGTAAGAAAATATGTTGTAGTACAAAATGAGTCTTTATATTACAATTTTAGTCATCTCATTACAATGTTGACCGTCTCCTTACAATTTTGTCTTCCTATTCCAAAAACAGATGCAAGGTAACTAATCTTAATTACCCGTGTGGGTATTGCATGAATAGACATACATATATAATATATAGACATATACATATATATACACACACACACACAAAAAAAACCTAATAGACTAATAAAAAATGCATGTAGTTTTGAATATCTATGTTATCACTCAAGAAAAACTAAAACAAGTTGTTGACTTACATGAATTTTTCTTTACACATTTCACAAGTGTGATCAATGATCAATTAGCAATTCAAACCACACTACATACAATAAAATACAAGTAACACTTTACAATTATTCAAGGGAGAAAAAATGGTTTTGGTCTAAACAAATTAACTACTTATTCTTGTAAACCACAAACTGTTTTGATTCAACCTGTTCCAATTCGGTTTCTAGAAAAATAGGGTCATAAGGGTAACCCACCTGGCTTAATTGGTCCAACTAGTACCATGTTCAACGTGGTTCTGACCATGCTTCTCTCAGTGTTGTTTTGGCTGCCACTCTTTCCCACATCGGACTGAAGAGGTCTACATGTCTTATTCCAGACAAGCAATTTACTAGGACATTTGCATCCTCTTGCAAAAAGAAAATCAAAGAAGGGGTTGCATGCAAGGTTGTTAGAACTGAACCGGTGAGGCTTCAGGTTCTTGGTTCACTGTTTTAACCAGTGGTTTGACCGATTCAACCGGTGACATCAACCAAGGGATGAGATTTCGTCGGTATCGGCGGTATACCACTCGAAATACCGATACTGACGGGTACCGGTACAGATACATGCAAATCTGCCGTTAGGATCGCATATATCGGCATACCGATGGGTATACCGCCAATACCGCCAAATATCGAGGGTACCGGTGCAAAATGCACCACTTACCCATCGATACAGGGCGGCACGGGCAGCATACCGCCCGAGACCGATTTTTGCGAGACAGAGTCTGCTGCTGCTGTTTGAAGAGGAGAACCTTGGGGAGTTTGGGCGATTTTCAAGATTGGAGCTCAAATCAGCCCTAATTAAGGTATGTTTACTTAATTTCTTGCATTTCCCATTATTTCCAACCTCTCCCCTCTCTCTTCTCTTCTTATAATTCTATTCTCACCTAAAAAATTCACCAAATACCCCTAAAATCCTAGATCTACTACAATATACTTGTGATTGATGCTATTTATCACTAGATCTATGATTATATTATATAGATCTACTGATTTATCACTAATTACCTCACTAATAATTAACATTAACATGTAATTTCATTAATTAATAGTAATAATACAATTAGTACCATTAATAATAGGTATTTAATTTAGGTTTAGTAGAAGAAGTTCTATCAAAGACTAACATGAACATATATAAACAAAAATATACCCAAAATATCTAAATAATTCGTATTTTTTATTTATAAAAATGCTGAAAATAAAAAAACGTTTTTTTTATTTTTTTTATCTTCAAAAGAAAAATCTTAAAAAATCTTGTGTTTGATTCTATAATTACAAGCAAGTATCATACATTATAAAATATCGATTTTGATTCTACATTACATAAAAGAAATCGATTTTGTTCACTTAATGGCTTATTTTTATTTGATATTAGTAAAGTGAATAGAGAATAGACTTAATAGTTAATAGTTAATACGACAATGTACATTTCTTACTAGTACTTTTTTATTAAATGCTAAGTTACTAATATCATTTGCTTTGCTTGTTTGTCTTTGTCTTTTTCAGTGTTGACTTTTGAGTTTTGAGAAGATGTCTTCTTCGTCTTCAAGTGACGCTGAGGGTGCGGCTGGTCATGCATCAAAGGATGTGGATTTTGCATGGAGTCACTGCAAGCCTGTACCTGGGTCTGGGAATAGGGCAAAGATTGTCTGCAACTACTGTAAGAAAACACTTGGCGGTGGAGGAATTACTAGATTCAACCGTCACATTACTGGTGGTGACAAGAATGTGGCAATGTGCCAGAAGTGCCCTCTAAGTGTTAGGGATGACTTCAAGAAACTGATGGGTGCAAAGAGGCAAAAACAACAAAAGTTGAAGCAGGTTGAAAAGGCTTACACAGATACACTCTTTGATGTTAGGGCCACAGGTTCTTCTGCTGAATCAGATGATGATATTGCATATCCTCCAGGGTGTGATACTGCTTATACACGTCATATGTATAGGTGTGCTCTCAGAGACTCCCGCAAAAGTGAGTGGGATAGGGAGGAGGCAGCTCGGCATATGAGGAGATATGGACCATCTGGTGCAGGTGGAGGCAGTGGGGTTGCACGTGTCCCAGTTGTTGACTTAGATGATGATGATGAAGATCAGCATGCTCAATATAAAAGAAAGAAAGAAAGGCACCGTTGATACACTCTTCCGTTCTGCTAGTGCAAGATTGAAGCATTTTGATGAGCCAGGGGTTAGGAAGCCTGATGCTAGGAAAAAAACCCTAAAAGCAATGTTTATTGGTGCGAAAGAGAAGGTGGGTACGGCAGTGGGTAAGTTCTTCTTTGCTCATGGTATACCCACACATGTTGCAACCGAACCATATCTACAGCACATGGTGGACGTCATAAGGGAGTCGGGTAGGGGTATCAAAGCCCCCACTGCATATGAGCAATGTATTAGAAAGCGGGAAGCGGGAGGCGTGCGGACGGCACCCTGTAACCGATTAAGCGGTAGGCGGGCGATTAAGCGGGCGATTTTTGAAAAAGCGGGTGTCTAAATTTTATATATTTTTATACAAAATTACATGTGTGTATATAAAAAATATATTTATAAGGAACTTCTATACATATCTAATCAGCAAATCAGTAATTAACTAAGTATTCATCAATACTTACTATTAATCAGCATCTCTAATCACTAAAATCAGCAAGCAAATCAGTTATTGTATATAACAAACTATGAATTATTGAATTAAAGTAATCACTAAAGTAATACTTACCAGCAGTACCAATCATTAATCACTGAAAGCAGCAAGGAAATCAGTATAACTAATCATGCATTACTAGTATAATAGAGCAATAGGATATTTACATAGATGCATTACAGCAGTACCCAATTATTACAGCTTACACACAAAGTATGCATTCTAAATTAGGACTAGCTATATCATAGAACATTTAATGTATACAAGTTTCGTATATTATAGTCAATACTACTTGGCTATGTAATTAATTAATGTTAGATGCTTACATTAGGATTTTTAAACAAAAGCGGGAAAAAAGCGGGCAAAAAGCGGGAAAAAGCGGGTGAGGCGGGCAAAAAGCGGGTGATTTTGTTCAAAATGATTAAGCGGACGATTAATGGCAAAATTAAGCGGCCGGGGGTCATGGGCGCTTAAGCAGCCCGCCTGGCCATTTTTATTTCACTGCATATGAGTTGATGAACAAGTGTCTTCCCTAAGAGAAGAAAGATCTACAGGTATGGATTGAAAGCCAGAAACAATTGTGGTCTGAGTATGGCGTCACACTCGTGTGTGATGGGTGGACATCTGGAAATAGAAAGTAAATTATTAACTTTCTTGTACATTGTCGTGGATCTATTGTTTTTCTAGACTTTGTTGATGCTTCTGGTGCAGTCAGGAATTACAGTTACATCAAGAATTTAATGAAGAAATACATCAAGCAGGTAGGGGTTGGGAATGTAGTGCAAATAGTGACTGACAATGGCTCTAACTTCAAGAAGGTCGGTGAAAGTACAATGAAGAAAATATCCGGTCTACTGGACACCATGTGTTGCCCATTGCATAGATCTGATCCTCAAGGACATGGGCACAATTGATTACATCAAAAGTGTGACAATTGATGGTAGGTTGATCACAGGTTTCATCTACTACCATTCCTTCTTGTTAAATGCTATGAGGCGATCTGAGTACTATGGAGGTGATCTAGTTAGACCAGGGGTGACTAGATTTGCAACGAATTACTTGGCCTTGAACTCATTAAAGTCTAAAAAAGATGGACTTAGGAGGCTCTTCAATGGTGTGGAGTGGACCTCCATGAAGGAGCACAACACCCCGGTTGGCAGAAGGATTGAAGAACTAATTGCCAGTCGGGCTTTCTGGGATAAGGTTACAAAGGTGTTGCGGATAATGGAACCTGTTGTCAAAGTGTTGAGGCTGGTAGATGGTGACAAAGCCGCAACAATGCCTTTCTTGTATGATGCAATGCAAGTAATGGTGGAAGGTATTAAACCAGCAGCTCCTAGGTCCCATTCACAATACTTGTCAATTGTAGACAAGCATTAGACAGATATGCTTTTTGCATCCACTGCATAAAGCAGGTATATAATTTATTTCTTCTAAATTCAGATTTATGTTCTAAGTTTCTAACTCTATAACTTGCTATAGGTTAACTCAATCTAAATCTTGTTTCCTTATTTGAAATTGGTGACAGCTTACTATCTGAACCTGAGGTTCCAATACTCGTGAAAACTGGGCTTGGATGCGACTCTAATGTCTGCTGTGAGAGATATAACTAACAAATTCTTTACCTCTACTGAAGAGCGCACCATAGTGATGGATGAGGTATATAACTAAATATATTACATAACTTACATGAAGTCATGAGCATCTTCATTCTTGTTTGATGTTTCATCATTTGATTCTGAAGTTTGAACTTCTTAAATATTTTTGCAGTTGCGACAGTTTCGTGAAGGCCTCGGTTGTTTTGGTCATCCAAATGCAGTTGCCGACTGTGATCAGGGTGATGCTTGTGAGTGGTGGGTATGGAATGGAACGGGTGCCCCCCATCTAAGAAAAGTGGATGTTCGTATTCTTTCTCAAACAACATCTGCAGGAGGTTGTGAAAGAAATTGGAGCACTTTCAATTTAATTCACTCAAAGAGAAGGAACAGGTTGGGGGCAGATAGGTTAAGAGATCTAGTATATGTTCACTACAACATGCGGTTGAGGGCTAGAGCAATACGAGATGCCAACTACAAAGAAGTGGATTTTGTTGTCGTCAACGGTCCCATTGATACCGCATACACATTTAACCCATCCAGGCGTAGAGGCATAGAAGAAGATGATGATTCAGAAGATCCTTTAGAGGAATGGATGAATGAGATAGGTCGTCCCATTCTTGATAATCTAGATGGTCGTCCAGATCCATACATAGAAGAGCACTTTGAAGGAGATTTTGATACTAATGTTGACCAAACTCCACCTGAAAAACTTGAGCCTGAACCTGAACATGAAAATGTTGATATGGAGATCAATAGAGCAGTAGAAGAAGCGTTGGGTAGCACAGAGTCTCCTTCTTCAAAAAGTACATCTGGGTTAAAATCAAAATCTGATAATGATGGTGGCAATGATGGCGGCGGCGGTGAGCGCTCTCCTGAATATCCTCCTACTGTTGATCCTCAGTATGATGATCGTCCTTATGTTACGGCAACTGCTCCTCCTCCTCCTCTAGCAGAAAAAGAATATCCCATGCGTGAAAAAACTTTTCAAATGATGAAAACTCGAACCGGCAAAGACTACAGTGGTGATGCACCACCTCAGGCTACAGGCTCCTACGGCTACAACAGTGATCATTATTCTGATATTTCTTATTCACTTGGCAACATGAGTATTTTAGGTTCTGATTCTCAATCTCAACATGATTCAACATTGGGATTTTGCGATATGCTATTTGGGCAACCATACCCATCTCACTCTCAATATGGGTATTCTGGATATCAAAATCAGCCACTACCGCCGCCGCCACAACCAGAAGTAGAACATCATGTTGGATATACTTATAAAGCAAATGTCTCAGGCCCACATGGAAGTTATCAGTACAACTCCCTTGCATTTTCTGAGGATGGTGGGCAAACATAGAGTAGTGGTCATTCAGTTCTTCCTATTTCTCCAGTCCCAATACTTCCTATGGCTGTGCCTGTAGCTATTCAACATATTCCTCAAGGAAGTGAACGTCCACTCACTCGAGCTCCTCGACCTACATCTCCAAGAAAGGCACAATATCTCAGATATTTAGAACAATATTTTCCAAAGATTGGGATGATGCAATTTGTCAACGATACTGTCTATGAGGAGCATGTGACTACATACAACCAACTTTATAGGATGCACATGTCATGGGCGGAATATCTCAATAGTATCAATTCATTACAGTATGGACAACCTGCGTGCCACTCAATATACAACTGATGTGAGTTGGTAAGTAAATATGTTATTGATATGTTGTAAATTGTATATTGTTGCATAATTATGTATATTTAAGTTTGTGGATTGTGCTAGTAAAATTTCATATCCGAATTCCTACGTTTTGCCATCGAAATCCCAACGAAACAGGACAGGTTCCTTACCTCCCACATGATGGACCCCCCTACCCCACATCCAATATAGAATTTTATTACATAAAACGATGCATTTAGGTGTGGAGATTACACCTGTAAAATTTCATGAATTAATTCGTTCATTTTGGCGTCGATACGGCCAGGAATGCATCTGTCGGTATTTCCGTCAGTATACCGGTAAATACCTATTTCCAAGCTGTCGAAACGGCGTTGGTATCGGTCACCTTATTCCTTGACATCAATATGACTCCACAAATTATTTTTATAACCTTATAATATATGAAAAATCAAGGAAAAGTAAGCATATCTAAGACATATCAGAAAATAACATAGAAACGACAATAATTCAATTAAGCACTGCATTTCCTATGTTGAATTATTAATTAATCAAATCAACCAAGACCTCATTAGCATAAAACAGTACCACAATAGTGTTGGCATGAGGAAATTGGAAACCTTCTAGGGAAGTAAACAGACTGTAAAATTAGGCATTTGTGTAGTCACCGATTCGATTGGGTAGGAGCATAAAGAGATAATGGGTGTTATGGGCAGACAGGGTACTAAATAAAGATATACAATATCCGGGAGTATATGCAGGAGTAGATACGGTTTTAGATTTTTTCTAATAAAGTAATAATATATCTTACATAAATCTATATATAGATCATACATAATCATCTATTTAATTGAAAATTTGAATAGGAGAATACAACAAGAAGCAAAAGTTCAATTGGAATGTTGACCAAACATGAATTCAATTAAATAAACATGAAAATGTCAAAGACATTCATAATTTAGTCATGTCCTAAATATGGGCTGATGGATTCTAAATTGTCTGAGAAGACGTGAAATTAAAAGCATGAAAATGTAAAAGCAATTATCTGACCAACCATGAATTCAATTAAATAAACATGAAAATGTAAAAGCAATTAATTGGTCAATTAAATGCTTCAACGGACACATAATCGGTCTTTGCAAATTATCTGATCGATTGGGTCTAATCGGTGTGGCACACTGGTCGAACCGATTAATCGGCCGATTAAGCACTCGCCTGTACCACTATTCTGAACATTGGGTCGGACCATTGAAGTATGCTAAGGAATGAGAAAAGGTAGGTCGAATATTTTAGCTATATGGAAATATTACTAGGGGAGTAGTCTAGTAGACGAAGAAGAGAGGGACTAGAGTAATGCAAGAGGACCAACACAACAAAAGAAGGTAGTAGCAACAACCAGCAGAAGCGGTCAGCAATAAATGCAACAGCAGCAAACTATCAAAGTGACAAGAAGAGGGGGATAAGGAGGAAGGTAGAGGAAGAATACGGGAAGAGGGAGCAGGATAGCTTGTACCTGCAGCATTTGCAAGAAGCAGCAACAGCTGCAGCACTGGGTTAGAGTCAGACCGGTCAGTCAAGTAAAAACTGGACAGGTACTCCGGTTCACCGGTTGAACCGGCCGGTTCACTGGTTCTTAATCGGTTCAAAGTGATTTTCAGATCTGGGACCAAATAGGACTGCTATAGGCACCGTTTTTCGGCTTAACCAATTGAACCAAACGGACTGGTTCGGTTCTGATAATCCTAGTTGCACTTGACCATCCTAACTCGCTACGAGGTGTCACTTTGGTTCACAACAAAATTTGAGCTTTAAATAGTAAATGCTATTTAGGAACAAATGGCTTCAACCTAGTGCCACCCTATAACTTATATCCATAGCACGAGTATCCTTTTTCTTTATATCATATTTTTAGAATATGGAAAAAAATCTTCAAAAAAAGGTAATTACTGATAATTGTAAGGGTATTTGTCAGATTATGTCACTTAGACTTGCATATGTGCCCCCACAACATTTGCAATCATTGTGCAAGTCAAAAGATTTGAGCTTAACATGCTAGAAAAGATGCCCAATTTGCAAAATTAAGAAGACATCATAGGAGATATACAACATAATGTAGATCCAATAGCAAATCTCATGCTAAATCACCAACTAGAGTCGATGCATGACAGTGTCAACATATTCTGTTTAGGTATTTTTTTTATTTCTTGGAGAAATTCAGAAGTTGAGAAATCCAGTAAATTTTGAGAAAAAGCCAACTACACACACGCACACACAAACGTATATATATATATATATATATATATATATATATATATATATATATATATATATATGTATATATATATATATATATACAGGACTTCAACTTCGACAAGTGTGGACATGGAAGTTTGTGGAAATGTCGAGGATATTTACAACCAAACTTCGACACAACTTTGACAAAAATTAAGCTAAAAATAGTCATTTTGTGATGAAATTGGACATATTTCATCAAATCTAACTAAAAAACACAATATATGTCTACATATAGCCATCCATATAGGTTTACATATGTAGATAAATACGCGATCACATACAGTCATCTCCGAACTATAGAGTTCTTCCATATATAAAGTTTGTGACACTAAACAAACCACACAAAAATGGTGTAAATCTATGGTAGATTTAGCAGAGAGGGGGTCGGTTTATTACTATTAGCTTAGAATAGTAAAAAATAACATCAAAATCATCTTACCTCAAGCTCCAACACTTTTTCCCCCTCACACAGCAAACTCCACAAAACACCAGAAGAATGTCACCAACTTAGACAGATGTCGAGGACATTGTGGAATTTTTGAATGGACATGGGTCAACTTCGTCGACATATGGAGAAATGTCGACAACTTCGACGAAATGTCGAGGATGTTGTAGAATAAGGATGTTTACGTGGATTCGACGTCGCCGGCCGTCGACATAGACATTATCGGCAAAACTTCGCCCCATGTTGAGGACATTTAGTACCATATATATATATATATATATATATATATATATATATGTATATATATATATAGGGTAGCGATCGAGTGAGAAACATTCTATGGTGAGAGCATGAGAGGCATTTGAATAACTACAAAGAGATAGCTTGTTTTCAATATCCAACCTTATGGATGGAAAGAACGTCATTTTATTTACCTTCACAGAAAAAATCATTACAATCCAATATTTTATAACATGCCCATATTTATAATATACACATTTTACATCCAACGGTCAGCCTGAAACTCAATATTGAGCGTTGACAAGTATTCATTTGTTGTGCATGCATTACATGTCCTACAATGATGAAATTTTGTGGGAAGGTAACTAATAGGGTATATTTTTAATCCATAAGGTTAGATTGTGAGAAATGTATCATTGAATCAAGTTATTCAAATGCCTCTCATTCTCTCACCAAGATAAGTTTCTCACTGATTGTTGTCCTACATATATATATATATATATATATATATATATATATATATATATATATATATATATATATATATATATATATATATATATATATATATATATATATATATATATACATTATTGTGTCTATATGTGTATGACATGGAATCATTTCGATTCCCATATCTAATTAATGATGGAACATGGAAGAGACAAATGAGTCATGAGAGCGAGAGAGGAAAACCCTGATGACATACAATGGGAGAGGGGGAGGGGGAGGGGGAAGGAGGAACTTGATGCTGGGGTTGGGTTAGAAAACAGCTGGCTACTAAATTTGCTAAAAAACAACACTTTACAATATTTGTATAATGGAAAGGAAAAAAGTTTGAAGAAAACTTGTAAAAAGTGAGGAAAAACTGTGAAGATCCACGACAGATGGTGAAAAGTTGCTAACTTGCATTTTATAGATGGAATATTTGGTTGACTAGAAAGTCGTGATATTTTCTAAAGTTTGCTACTTTGTTACTATGTGTGTCAATACCAGGCAATGAGCATAATGAGAAGCTCATCACCCATCTATATTCTAGAGTCAAAGGTGTGGATTCTTTTATGCTTTACAACAATATCTCAACAAGTGAAGGAGATTCTACTACTACAAACTAGCAATGGAAGCATGGCACTGATTGTAGTTAAAGAACTTGCAAGTTAGTATGGCGCTTTACACCACTAGCTTCTTCTCACGATCTTAAGGCAAGATCACATGCAATAGAAGCGAGTTGAAGTGAAATAATTCCAAGGAAAAGGATTAACTATACTTTCGTTCGTCGAGGTTACTAGCGAGAGTTTCATTTGAATTTACCTAAAGTCGAATTATCTTCAAGTTACTGATTTCCTTAGGAGTTCAGTCATCGTTATAAAGACACAGCCTGGGGCATTGTCCACAAGGAGTTGAAGATTATGAATTACAGTACTTAGTATTTTGTAAAGCTCGGTCCCCTAAGGCACATGCCTCATGGCTTTCAAAATCAGTCACAAAGAAATGATATAAAACCAATGCGATTTTAAGAAGGTGCTTATACAAAACATGATGGCAGCATCTACCTTTATATCTTTTGCTTTTAAGAGATTATGACTTCAACTAAGAAAACGGTTACAATAATAGTGCATGACGAATAGATGAACCAAAAAAGTATGTCAGCTAAATGAATGAAAACGGCATGGCATCCTCAATTTGTTGTGAAATCTATTAACATTACATTAGATTATCAACATTTGTCAATTAGTGAAGAATATGTTCTAAAAACTGTCACCATAAGATATCTGTTAAGAAGAATCTTAATCATAGCAATTCCCTTAATTAGAGGAAGCATTTTCTCATAAAACCCAAATTTATTTTCTCTAAACTTTGGCATGAAAACACTAATGCATACCATATATTAAGAGAATCTGCATCAGACCATGATATATACAATTACGATTAGAAAAATATTTATATTTCTAAAATGAGTTAAGACATTATTACCTAACATCACTTCCCTTCCTGAATATGCGGATAGACGGATAACCTTGAATATGATTACTGCATGAAGAACAAACACATATTATAGGAGAGTACCTTGTAGAGTAAGTAACAGTTTTTGCAACAAAACAAAACAAAAAAGGTAAAATGGTGAAAACATACAGAGTCGCCTTTCTCCCTGTCCGAACGCATTACTAGGTTACTCCAATACAAGGGCATTGTATCAGAGATTATAAACTATCCGTTAAAAAAGAACATTATCTAAGACAGAAGACAAGACATTTGCCATGTTTCCAGACATGGCTAGTGATTTTTTCACACCTAATTCAAACTACTAGATATTATTGCAAGCTGTAACTTCAAGGCACTACTGTACCCCATATGGTTTGAAACTTTGAATATCAATATAAGAGAAGCTCACTTCAAGATTGTTTTGTTAGGTTTGGAACTCAGAGCAATCGAGAAAAATATGAAGCGGGATTTATTTGAATTGAAAAAAGTAAATATTAGTACTCAAACTGCTAAGTGAAATATAGGCAATGCAGAAGTAGATGTTCCATTAGGGGCTGTTTGGATGCTTACATTTAAGTACTGCTGGTTGTGAGGTCAGATTCATTATTTATTGCACTTCAACAAAAGAGTCTTTGGTAAGGTATGTGCAGGGAAGTGGGGGAAATGTAGAATGAAAGTTGGGGTAAGAGTTTCACAAGCAGTAAAATTTCGGTTAGAATCGGGTGATCTTATAAAGTCTGCAGCCTGTATATCAATTCAACAAAATAGATGAATTCATAAAATAAAAAAGTAGTGACTTTTGTATCAGAATCCCAGTACTCCAGAAGGATGCATCCAAACATGTAACGGTGTAAACAGAATAGCAAGTATCCAATCTCTAGGCATGTATCTATAATCTTTAAAACTTCATAACTATATAATGTACACGTTTCTCCCTATGTCTCCTTTTGTTCGATTCTCAACAAAACAGATGAATTCATAAAATACAAAAGCAGTGACTTTTGTATTTGTATCAGAATCCCAGTACTCCAGAAGGATGCATCCAAACATGTAAGGGTGTAAACAGAATAGCAAGTATACAATCTCTAGGCATGTATCCATAATCTTTGAGACTTCATAACTATATAATGTACATGTTTCTCGCTATGCCTTCTTTTGTTCAATTCTCCCAAGATAATCCAACAAAACCAGCACTAGTAATCATTCGACCTGTTTAGACAGCTGGCACATGGGCAAGAAATGAGTATCCTATTGCAATACCGTTTCGACGGCGTGAAAATGGACATTTATGGAAATTTCAACGGGAATTTCAATAAATGCAACCTTGAAATTTTGACAGGAATTTTCGTAAATGCAACCGTACCATTTACGACGCCAAAATGAACGTATTAAGCCAGAAAATTTTGCAGGTGTGATCTTTACATCTATATGCTTCATTTCATGTAATATAATTTTATATGGGGAGGTTGGGGGGTCCTTCATGTGGGAAGTAAGGAAACTTTCAAGTTTCATGGGGATTTCCATGAAGGATTTCGTTGACAAAATGTAGGAACTAAGTTATATAATTTTGCAAGTATGATCTATATACATGCATGTACTTATTTGTGCTATAATATCACATATTGGATAAGTAGGGTCTCCCCCACATATTTTACTTGGGTTGATAGTTTGCTGTTGATATTGACTCCATGGTTGTCAAGGCGGTCAGCATTTCCCAAGGGGCGCCTAGCCCGCCTAGGCGCCTAGGCGGGCGCCTAGGCTGTTCTGGGCGTTTTTATATTTTGTATTTTTTTCAATATGTTAATTTGATTCTTATTATACATATATACTACATATAATACCATATAGGAAACATAAAAAGAGGGCAGAATGAGATTATGACAGCAGTAGCAGGAGATGGGAATAGGAAGAAAAAGGGGAAGTAATATCAACAAGCCTGCAACAACAATTGGAGCAGGAGACTTAGAAAAGAAAGCAGGGAAAAAGGGTGATGTAAAAGAGGAAAGTAGAAAGTACAACATCATCAACATTACGAAGCATAGGTGATGTAAAAGAGGATTTGAAGAAAACAGAATAAAAAAAAAACACATGAGAAAAACGCAGCAGCAGTAGGATTAAGGACTAAAATGCAGGAGAAAGGATAAAAAAAGAAAAGAAAAAGAAGCAAGAACAACAAACATATGAGGAAGTGATTTTATGACTTACCAATTTGGCCCAAATCAAACATGTTTTCCCTAATTTTCCAAATTTTGGCCTGATTTTGCCTAAATCAGACCTATTTCAGCCATAAATTGACTCAAGCTAATCTAATTCGACCAAATCCAAACTTGATTCATGCTAATTTATCCTTTAAATGACTTAATTTAGGCTTAAAAGGCCTTAGACACCCATATAATGCACATATTGGGCTGGGCGCCTAGTTTGGGCAGCCTTGCCTAGCGCCTAGGACGCCTAGGCGCCGCCTAGGCGGGCGCCTTGACAACACGACTCAATAGTCAACCATTTCATTGGCCCCAAGAATAATGCAATGTTTCCAAGAAAAATCATTATTTTTTGGTGTAGTTGGCTTCCTAGCACCCTCATTGTCTAATAAACCACCACCAAGATACATGTCGTCCGCATTGAAGAAAATAAAAAACAGCATAAAACATGTATTGTGTTAGTATTTAGTAATTTGAATAGCAAATATCAGGGATATCAATGCAATCATGATATGCTACAAGCATATGCTATGTCCGAGTACCAAATGGTGAAAGAACCCCAATCCCCAAAACAACAACACGAAGGATTGCAATTATCAAAGTTTCCATCGAAGTTTTTGATTGTGCATAAAAAACCTCGAAATCCGTCAAAATTGGCGAAATTCATCGAAACCATTGAAATTTTGGTAGATGCAATCTTGGTAGCAATTTTGACCGAAATCGACACAATTGCATGTTTCGGTAGTAGATGCCACCAAAATCAAAATTTTAGTCCAAATTTTGCCAACTTCAATGAAACATCATTCATTGGCATGGGGCTAACTAGACCAAGTATGCCAGAGGGAGACCCTGAAGCATCCTAGGTAAACCTAGGGAACTCCGTGAAAAATATGTAGTCTGGAGTCTTCTTCTAAACTCTTGCAAAGTAGCATGCAAGGTTGGGCATTGGACCACGCCAACTACCATGCAAGGACTGGTACTAGGAGAAGCTCCATTCAGTAAGAGAGGTAGCCATTTGATTTTTCTATAATATAGAAAGAAGTAGAATTTCACATATATTTTGATCAATGCACTCAATTCAATGGACGCCTAACTATTTGTCAATATTGTCGGTATAGACTATATTGTAAGGTAGTAATTATGGCGCAGGACTTTGACTTCATGTCGATTTTGCCAGGATTGGAAGTGGAAGTTTGTGGAAGCTTTGAGGAACTTTCGTGGAAGTTTAGACACAAAATCTGATTAACCTTGATTTTTTATGAGAATGATGCAATTCGAAAGAATCTTAATTGAAAACGTCTATATGTTGTAACTCTATCTTACATATCTTAATTTAACACAAAAACACAATTCACGACTCTCTAGCCCTGGGTAGGTTGGTAATGCAATGTACACTTGTAGTTGTTAGGGTTAAATGTGCAATAGAAATATACAAACACAATTCACCATATGTCCTTCATACAAAATGCAGCCAAATAGTAGTTGCAGACCCTTCTCCAGCAAAGAGTGGCAGCCAATAAATGTAGGAATTGACATTAGAAGTTGTGAAGAGGATTGGAGCCACCACTTAAGCCTTATATGGCCTTTAGGGCACTATTTAGGATCAATGGGCAAGGTCGTATCAACTTCACCCCAAGATCGCCAACTTTGGGGAAACACCGACAACTTTGACGATGTTGGGACCAAAACACATTGTAAAAAAAACAACTCGTCAACAAGGGTGAAACTTCGGTGCAGGTTTATTATCAAAACTTTACAACAAGCATCTCTTCCTCTGATCCTCTTTGAAAAGGGATCTCAATCCCTAGTTACTAGCACAAGGGCATCTAGGCCGACCTCCACTTTATCATTATCCTCAGTCTTATATGCTCTTACTCTGGTGAATTTACTGTCTATGACAAAACATGACCACAAATTGTGTTGAAAAATTACATTTATGCATTTTCATTGCATTATGTAGAATCAGCGCACAAGGATGAAGATTGGTGGGGACATCAAGGACATGAAGGTTTGGTACTTCTTAAATATGATGTCTCAATGTTATAAAGTGGGCCTATCTTCTACAGTTTCACCATTTCAGTGGCATAGTGACTTGGCCACCCTTCTGTTGAAAAATTATTTCATGTTATTTCTGATTCTTTTATTTTCTTTGATTGCCAACCTTGTCAATTAGCCAATCAAACTTGTTCTTGTTTTGTTAATGAGCATTCTAGCAGTAATCCTGAACTATTTCATATTGTACATTCCGATATGTGGTCTCCTTGCAAAATTTCAAATCGTTCTGGATCGTAGTATTTTATCACTTCTATAGATGGTTTCTTCAGAATTACTTAGCTTTACCTTCTAAAAGATAGATCTGTTGTTTTTCCCACTGTGAAACTTCTCTTTGCTGAAATGAAAACCCAGTTTTGAAAAACTATAGAAAATCACATTGATAATGCACTTGGGTATATTCAACATGATCTAAACTGTTCTTGTTTTGATGTCGGCACATTGTATTAAGCCCCATGTCCTTTTATGCCCCCTCCCTGAAAAAAATATGAGATTGCGGAAAGGAAAAATAAACACCTGATTGATGTAGATCGCATGATAATGCGTCATGCCAATAATCCTAAGTCTTTCTAGCCTGATGCTTTATTAATCAACTGGTTTTTGTTCTACAGCATCCCTTCCTCAGTGCTGCTTAATAAGATGCATGTTAATCTTTTATATATGATGCTCCCTCTTTCCATTACCACCTTGAATCTTTGGTTGTACCCATTTTGTTAAAAGACCTCTAATCCAGGTAAAAAAAACTTTCTCCTCACTCCACTATATACATCTTTCTTGGGTATCATTGTGGACAATGAGGATGCAAATGTTTTGATCCAAGTAATGAAAGAGTGTTTTTCAGTGCCAATGTTGTGTTCTTTGAAAATGCACCCTTCTTTTCTGCTCAAGGTCCAACCCTTGGACCAGAGATTGCCTCTTTTTCTGAAGATATCACTTCTGCTATAGCTCCAATGCCCATGGTTTCCTCCTCTTCTCCTGGCCCAGCCAAGCCACCCCAGGTCTGTTATCGACAAAAGCCTCAAGTTGCTACACCTTGAGCCCCCACCAGCTCTTCTACTTTGTTGGAAATCCATTCCTTAATATACGTATTTTTCATTTTAATCCAGTTTCCAATAATCCAAAGTTAGACTTGCCGGTTGCATTGCACAAGCACAAATGTACAGAACATGATATTGATTAATATTGTAGTTGTGACATACCAGTTGTGACATACCAGGACCCATGCTTATTGCATTTATCGACTCCTTGCCTGTTATTTCTGCAGCTAAGTCTGTTGATGAAGCTCTAGCACACTCAAAATCAAGGATTGTTGTGGATAGAGAGATTTTTGCACGAACAAAGTATCATACCGGGGATCTTGTTGCTCATCCTGCTGATTACTTCCAATTGGCTGTCGATGGGTTTTTAATAGAAACATATCATCTTGATGGAATTATTGAGCAACTTAAAGTTCGTCTAATGACAAAAGGCTATGTTTGATACATTCTCTCCTATGACCCGCCTCAATTATGTATGTATTCTTGTGTTGTAGTTAATCTTGGCCGGCCTCTTTTCGAACTTCATGTAAAGAATGAGTTTCTTTACGGTGATCTTAATGAAGTGGTCTATATGAATCAATCCCCTAGGTTTGTTACTGAAGGAGAGTTCAAAGTCTGCGAACTCAAGAAAGCCATATATAATTTGAAACAAAACACGAGCTTGGTTTGATAAACTTTATCAGATACATGTAGCATTTAGTTTCTCTGGATCACATATTGACCACTTTGTCTTTACAAAGAAAATACATGTAGTATTTGTTGTTATGATCGTATATGTATATGACACAGTACTTCCAGGCAGTTACTTGAATGAGATTCAGACTACAAAAAATATCAATCTAGGCACTTGTCACTAAAGACCTAGGTAAATTGCCTTACTTTCTTGGGATTAAAGTATCAGGGATAGTCTATCTATCTACCATTGAGAAAAAATGCTAGGCATTTGCTTAAAAAAAACTAGCATGATGAAGGCACGATCAGTTCCTACTCATTGGTGAAGGGTCGATGTTTTCTAATCATGTAAGATACAAATGACTTGTTGGGAAGTTGATTTATCTTATTGTTACTCGTGCGGATATCATTGTTGCAATCAGGTTTGTCAGTAGATACTTAGAAAAACCTAGACTGTGTAAATGGAAGTAGTTTGTCACATTGAGGTACTTGAAAGCTAATCTTGGTAAAGGTCTAGTGTATTGCAGACAGTGTCACATGAACATTCTTGGATATTCTCATGTTGTTTATGAAGGAAAAAACCCTACGAACCACAAATCCATATCTAGCTATTGCATTTATGTATGTGGCAATCTTGTATGTTGGCATAGTAAATAGCATAATGTGCTTGCCCGATCAAGCGCTGAGGCAGAATACGGGTCTATAGCTCACACATCGTGTGGGTTTCTTTGGGTCATATTTCTTGTTAGAGAATTGAGGCTATCTATTACTGCTCCTGTGCAGATGTTTTCTAATAATAAAGTTGCAACCTACATTGGTAGTAATCCTTTTCCGAGCGCACCAAGCATATGGAAGTAGATTGTCACTCCATCAAGATAGTCGAGATTGAGAAGGACATTTGTACTCGCAAACACGAGCAAAAGATCAGATTGTTGACTTATTTACAAAAGCACTTCCAAGTAAGAGATTTGTAGAGCTCATTTAGTAACTTGGGCATGAGAAACATCTATGCTTGAGGGGGAGTTCTAAGAAATGTCTTTCACTTAATTGTTATTTACTTAATGTTATTGTTTACATTTACTCCCATATTGTTAGGCTAATTCTTCCTTAGTTTCCCTCCAACCTATATAAGGAGAAGTGCATTATACTTGAATAATTATTCAGAAACAATAAGCCCTCTTCATTTTCAACACTATTTCCAATTTTCTTTCTCTGACGTTGTTAAGTGTTTCAAGATCATTAGAATCAGAAGCAAGCATATTTCCAAAAAAAAAAGAATCAGAAGCAAGCTCAAATTGGAGTTAAATTGCAAAAGAAAGTGCATTTATATATTATATGCCCTGTAAACAATGTAATTTTCATTTAATTCTATTCTTAAAAAAGGGCACAGGCTATTTTTGAGCAAAAAGTCTCAAAAACCATTAATTATACCTTCAGGGAACAAAACACATCAAAATTCAAAACTATGTAAAATAGTTAAGATTCGAGTCTCTAAATTTGGGTTAGTGACCAACACGACTATTTTCCATCAAACTATAAGTCTGACTAAAAAGTTGGTTCATTGAACTTTTAGTTTAACGAAGAATGACCCTTAAGCCATTAGGACTCTAGATCCTTCTCGCTCATACTCTAAGTTTGACCAAGTAAAATCTCGGTCAAAGTAGAGTTCAACCGAGGGGGGCATGGTCAAACCTCACTTTAACTTAAGAGTCGTTTGGAAATATGACCCTTAATCTAGACACCTTCAGTCAAACTACAGGTTGACGAGGCATAATCGAGCTCACCGTTTGATTTTAGACTTCTTGTATGTCTCCCAACTAGTCACTAGAAAATTAAACTAACCAACTACAACAACTATACTTTGGCTCCACACTCCACAACTTTCATCTAGGCTACCCCTAATCGATTCAAATAAAAGAGACCCCATAGGACCACTTTCAGCACAATTAAGCACTAGAATTAACCTTGAGATTAGGTTTGTGTTGAGAATTCCATTTACAGTCCTAACTTGCTCCAAGTTAGAGCTTCTCCTATTCTAGATATGCTTAGCTTAGTAACTTTTCTTATCCTTAGACTTGTGCTTTTATATTGTATTCCTTCCGATCCCCATCCCCTTTGTGATTGTGGAACTAGAAGAGATTCAAGTAAAGAAGCGGTCATCGTCTAGAGTGTTCCAGGATGGTATCATCATGGTGATTTACAGCCAACAAAGGAGAAGGTGGCGTCCTCCCGTTAGCCATAACAACAAAGGAGGAAGTGGTGGTTTCCTCAATCTATAGGAAATGAGACAATTTTATGGTGCTCTCTTGCATCCAACAAAAAGGAATGATCAAGTAAAATAGGTTTTATTGTATTGTGTATTTCATGTTGTTCTTGAATGAAAGTGATTTACAAGCCTAGTGGTTGAAGAGACAACTAGGTGTTAACATAGGCCCACGTAAGTTATTTTTTCTTTACATATTCAGTAACTTAAGTGGATCCACATACCAGTTGAGTATTTGTTTAACCCCTCTTATCTCTTATTTTCTTACATATAGGAGCCTTTTGTAAACGTGTTTTGGTTAATGAGTATACTCTCTTAATCCAACTCACATGGTAGCAAACCTAAACCAAACGTCACTCTTCATCTCTCCTCTCCATGTTGCTCGTTAGTGCCATCTCCCTCCTTTCCTTCATCCGCCACCACAACCCCTCTCCTCTGATTGCTGTCAGCCGGGTCGCCCATCATAGTTATGGCCAGGCTTTAGCCATAGCTACAGGTGGCACCCAAGTCACAGGGTGTTGCCCACCAGCCCCCTAGACCTATAGGCCTTCACTGCCATCTTTGTTCCTCCACGCATTGTTGCCATCTCAGGGGGTAGCTTTCCCTCCCAACAGCAGCCGCACTCCTCTAGGAAGAGGTTGGTGCCATTGAGGGAGCTACAACCCCTCTTAGTTCATCCGAGCCAGATTTGTCATTAGGGAGTGTTTCATACTGTTAGAGAGTCTATATTAGCCTATTTAGTTAATAGGTTAATTAGTTAGTGGGCTTTTGTATCTCAGCCCGTTTAGATTACTTGCGTCCTAAGTCTTAGGGCGTCTCCCCTTTCCTATATAAAGGAGAGGGCGTCCAGTCTTGTATTCATCCCATTGTATTCAATCTAAGCAGCCATCTTCGTGCCTTCGCCGCCTATCGACGCCACTAGCACCATCTAGCATCAGCATCATAAGTGCCGCCAATCGCAGAAGCAGCAACCATCATCGCCATCAAACAGCAATCAGCCGCCGCCAACCTGCTACCCGCCGTCCAGAAAGATCTCAGTATTACCGACATCAACTCAGTAGTACCGAGTTCTGCACAGGCCATCTAATGACGTCAACATCAGCCTTCATCGTCGCTCATGGAGAGGCTCCGCCCTTGGCTCCGCATGCATCCTCTTGGCATGCAATATCTCCGGAGCCGTGCAGGAGACCCTTTGTCATCTCCTCCGTTACGACCAAGTGCTACATCAACTGAGTGACATAATCCGACCATTTTTTTTTGTTACATCCCGCAAGCTGCAGCTCTTCATCACCTTCCCAGCTATCTTCATCACCTCCCATCTATGTCTACTCCCAGTTATTAATTCCCCCCATATTCATTATGCCTATTTGAATCCTCCCATCTATGTCATATCTTTGCCAATCGGATTCCATTTTAAGCCAAACAAATCCCTTTTCGGATCGGGATTAGATCTATTTAATTTTCTACCCGGATCTTACATTGACCCATTTAGCATATTCTCTCCGGTTATCGGTTTCATTCTCCACATATTACACATCTCCATATACACAAATTTCTCTCAAATCCACCAATTCCTTTCCCACCCACCCATATGTATTCAAGCTATATATGTTCCAGGCTATTATCTTCATGGAGCTTCGCATTGTTCAGCACATCCGTTCTCTACTTCTAGAAAGCATTGAAGGATCTTCATTCAACACCGAGCTATCCGCGTTCGTACCACGTTATGTACGTCAGGTGATGGTGTACTTCAGCTGCATTC
The DNA here is from genome assembly GCA_963693085.1 of Alisma plantago-aquatica. NCBI lineage: Eukaryota > Viridiplantae > Streptophyta > Magnoliopsida > Alismatales > Alismataceae > Alisma > Alisma plantago-aquatica. The sequence continues at coordinate 338,758,593 of OY856414.1, forward strand.
ACATGAGACAGAGGGTGCTTCTTCAGATTTTCAGAAGCTCAGCAAGCCTGCCAATCTACTTCTGCAAGGTTGATTCATCCAGTTTATCTTCACCGAGCTGCTTCATCACGTCTTCTCCGAGCCACATCTGCTATTTCGACATCACATGTTGCTGATCTTCTTAGGACTTTCCTTGATGGATGATATCTCCTTTCCTGTCAAGCCCCCAAGGTTCATGCATCAGAGTTTTATGGTACCTGCATCGTATCATCAGCACATCGTTTGTTTGTGTTCATTCCACGTTATGTACGTCTTCTCAGACAATTCAAAGATTCCGCTACTGCTACATCAACATTGGGCATCCGCATTCGTGCCGCGTTAAGTACGTAATCCAATGAAGATGACATAGTGATGGTGTTGAGGATCGTCTGCTCCAAGTGGCGAATTACTGATGTAGTATCAGGTTCCATTTTTCAGATGCTCTTCATTCCAGATGCACTTCAAAGACCTTAAAAGCTCGAGAATCTCCAGCCTGCAGAATACAATTTCAAATAAGAGAGGCATTGTCACCACATGGTTCATGGGGGAGTATTAATTAAGGGGGAGTATCAATTTTTGTATGGGGAGTGATATTTATCTTTTATCTTTCATTTATCATTTCTTTTATCGAGTCTTGTAACCTCCAAGCTTTGGACATGTGTTTCACCCATGCTCCAGCTTGAGGGGGAGTGTTAGAGAGTCTATATTAGACTATTTAGTTAATAGGTTAATTAGTTAGTGGGCTTTTGTATCTCAGCCCGTTTAGATTACTTGCGTCCTAAGTCTTAGGGCGTCTCCCCTCTCCTATATAAAGGAGAGGGCATCCAGTCTTGTATTCATCTCATTGCATTCAATCTAATCTTATTCTTTACACATATGACATGATCTAAGTTTCTCTTACGCTATCTTCGATGTCCTATTCTTTTTTTGCTTCTGAAAAAAAACAAAGACCATGTTTTCTTTGTTATAAAGCAATCAAAACAAAAACATGAAACATTCAACATTCAGAAATTATGTGGGTTATCCTGATAAAATGCAACAGGGATTCGGTAAAAGTTTGGTCAAATATTCAGGAAAAAGACAAATAAAATTCAGACAATACATACATACACATAATAAAAACATTGATATATAATTATATATTGGCACACACATGATTTGCTTATTGATTCTCTATTCTCTAATGCCAAATTATATGACATTTTTCTTATATATAAATGAAAAATCATGCAATTGGGGAATAATTCGTGAAATCGAGGATAATGCATAAAATTCATGAATAACTCGTGGAATTTGGTAATAGTACAAGTTTCCTGAAAAATTTAGACTAGGCATTTGACAAAGATTCGTGAATTACATGCAAGGATTCCAAAATTTTGGGGAATCTTGTGACTATGTCGTCTATAACTATCTGATGTTGCAACATGATGTTCCTATATAGTAGTGTGCACATCATGAATGAGAGCTGGCACTATTTCAGGAGATAAATCTTACTCGTTTCTTTATCATTTATAACAATTCCATATATCTGGTCATTAGTAGTAAGTAAGATGATGCGTTGCAAGTACAACTTAAGGTGAAAATTGTAACCTGTGTTTGTTTTTGTTTTGTTATTTAAGGTTGTTGATCGACCAAAAATACTTTCACTATATTGCAACTATGGAGAGCAAATTAACTAGCCATTGCTAGAGTAGTGGACTGAAATAGCTAAGCTATTATTTTTTATACTCCTGTCTGACTATCCAAGAGAATCATTTGAGAAAATCAAGCAATTACTGTCTGAAAGCATAAAGCCCTGTTTGGTTCGAGATCGAGATTATGAAGTCCGGACCGAGTTAGTCGATAGATCCAGATTAGTTTATCTAGATTCAATCATGTTTTAGTTTGGCAACCCAATCCCATTGCAAGCACTCATTAAGCTGGACTGGCCTCGTAACTTGTGTTTTTCAGTCTGGCATATAAAACAAAATAACACAAAAGACAAAGCTAAATCCAGACTGGGATCCTGAAATCCTGCTGCTAGCAGGACTGACTTGGTCCGGATTAGAAGATTACGGAACCCAAAACAGACCCTGTCAGTCCAGTTTTTGCCAAACAAAACATAACTGGATCATGGGTTAGTCGGGATTAGCGCCTACGTGGCACAAAAAGACAACGCACAATCCGGATTGGATCCCGAACCAAACAGGGGCTAAATTACCAATTAAAGCCAATGGGCTAGAACTGTTGGACATTACCTTAAAGAAACACAAAAACGAGATCAGGTTACTTGGTCTTTTTCTTCATATGCAACTGACAAGTGCATAGGAGTGTTAAGATGGATAAAATCATTAAAATTTAGTGGAGCTTGATAGAACCCTATATTGCTAATTTACTCCCATAATTTTGTAAAGAAAATCCAGAAGAATCTTCAATTGTGTTAGCCGAGTAACTAAAACTATATGCAAGGAAGAAAATGTCCGATTTCGATGTCGTTCCGATGGCCATAGAAACAGAAATCTTGACAAATTTAGACAGAAATTTCGGTAAATGCGTTCCTGGCATTTCGACGGCAAAATAAACGAATTAATTTATGAAATTTTACCAGAATGATCTACTAACGTAGATCTACTCAAATATGTAATAATATTTCATATTGGATATGTGGGGAGTAGGGTCTCGTCATTTTTGAGTGAATGACCCTGAATTGTTTCGATGGGCATTTTGATTGGGATCTTTGATGTCAATTTTCAATGGTGAAACTAATGAATTAAGTCATTATAGTTTGCAAGCATAATATATAGACTTAAAGACAAAACTATGCAAAAAAATATGCTCTAGGTAGTACATAGTATATGAAAAAGTAGAAGAAAAAAAAATCGACGATCTGCATGTTTCGAGAGTTTCGACAGTCAATTTCGATATCCGATTGCCACCGAAACAGAAATTTCGGGTAAACCTTCGACCAGTTCGTCAAAATTTTGAACATTGACTATATGTATGACTATGCAGTCCAACAAACTACAACTATTTTATGGACTATTTTTGTATTGACTCTATGATGATATCTGCTTTCTCACACGGCTAACAAGGCAATGATTGTCCTGGCCAGGGGCCAAGGACACATGGGTGCCCAACTTTTTTGCTGGAATTTTGTATATCATATATTCTGTTTCATATATATAGGTACTTCTTGCATTTATTTAATGCTCTACACCTTATATTATAAAGTAATACTATGTAGAAGCCTAGCAGTGCATGAAGAACCTATACGGATGTCAATAAACGAGAGCACAATGATGTATGAAGACTAAACAAGATTAGTAAAAGGAAATTGTCTCAGGTAACCCAGCCCCCTAGAATAGTGAAAGCTTGACTATAAGGAAAGCTGATCGTGTTACTTGGTCTTTTGCTTTATAAACTTCTAACAAATGCATAGGAGCATGAAGAGTAATAGATTCATTACAAGGTTGCAAAACTTGATGGAACCTTCTATTGCTCGTTTCCAGCATATATAGACAAGAAAATCCAGAAGCATCTTCAGTTGTATAAATTCAATAAGGATTATGGAATACGAAATGAATTCAAAATGGATGAGGAAACAACTGATAAGGGGACAAATGGAAAAAAGTAGGTAAGAAAGCTACTTCATGTTGAAGGGATGAAGAGGATCGGGACCATCTCATATTAATTGTGATTCCCCGAGTTCATTATTTTTAGAATTTTGATCGAGTAGCCAGTTCTCTAAGTCGTACCAATTTAGTCTAGGAATGTCAGCGAAGCAACTATAAAACTCAATAGTTTTATACATTTTAAACTAGTCTAGGAGTTTTATCAGTATGACTGCCCAAGTCGTAGCCTCAAAAGTCAGAAATAGGCCCATTCATTATGAGAAAATGATATTTTTAGTACCCACGCCACTTCCATGTGTATGATAATATGTTCTAGATGACAGGTTCTATAGGATGTGTGGATTTTGATGCATTCAGGTACGTAGTCAGGATCTTAATTATTTTGAAACTAAATATTTGCCTAACGCTTCTGGGGAAAACTCCCTTTCAAGGTGGGAATGATAAAATGTGAAGAAAAAACCTGATCCGTATGGATTATTATACAGCTCCATCTAAAAGGGAATATATTCCGATCTAAATTTAACATCAGACAAATTCATTGTATTTAACCAAAAGATGGCATACCTCCTACATAAGTCAGCTTCCTGAGTGCAATCTACCTTCCCCAATAGAATCCTTCCATCAATTTCTGGATCATATCTGAGCTTTTATAGGTGTTAGAAGAAGCATGTAACACAAGATTTATCAACAAAAGATATCAAAGTAGCATCAGGAGAAATAAAAGGAAATGCACAGGAGTTCACCTTTCTTTCATAATCGTTGAAACCTTTTCCCAAGATGGTTTCTATAGAAAAGAAAGATAGTGCTTATCAGTTGTGATGAAATCATATCAAATTACAAGCAAGAGAAAATTCCACAATTTCATTCCCAGTAATCTTGTTGTCTTCAACTCGAAAACAACAACAATTACCAGAGTGAGGGCGTACATTTCACATTTGGTTTAACTAACAGGAAAGCTGCTATATTAAGCCCCATTTGGCGTCCAAATAAAGTTTTCATAGAAAAGATCACTTAAGATGAAAAATTGAGCATTAGAATCTGAGAGTAGGCAGTTATTACACCTACCAACCCCATTGGATTGAAACAGGAAACAAATATCAAAATCACAGATAGAGAATCTTTTATACCAGTACTTACTCCAGCAACTATATCTTTTACCCGGGTTCGAATCCCAGCTGCCGCCTTGATTTACCACCCTCCCGGGTATTCGGCCTCCGCCACGGGCGTGGGAGGAGGGGGAGAAATCTTTCTCTATTAATCCCAACTATATCTTTTAAATAATCAAATATCAAAATAAAAGCACCTTAGTCGGACACTAATTCAGGACCTAGCTAATCATTAGAGAATTAGAACTTGAAAATATTAATGTACCTCGGATTTTAGAACTGGATTTTAGTTCTATAATCACTCAACTCCCTAGTTTTGCAATCCTTGAAAAGCATTTTTGGGATTTAAGTTTCGTAGTAACAAATTTGTATCCAAAACCAAAGGAATCATTTTCTTCACAAACATATGCTAAAGTCACACATGTCACAGTAAACCCTTCTACAATGGTGCAGCTGCCATACCTCCACCAAAACCCTAGAGAGGGACTTTGCTAGTAGTGAATCTGTCAATTGGAGCTACCATCTCAGTTTAATGCCAGCAGGTTTTCTGTTCATGGGTAGTAGCATCACCAAACTACGAATTATGTCTCTGGAGAGGACCATCTCCTTTCAGATAAATTTGAGTAGCAAATGGTTAGCTATTACAAGGTCTGCTTCTCCATTGCCTGAGGTAAAACATAACCAAGTAGGCAGATTATTATTGATTGTTGTCCTGGACTGGTGGGCTTTCAGCTTCAATGGGCTGAGAAGTCTGTTGTCAGTGCCATACAGAAATCAGCGCTGTCACCACTTAAAATATAAATTTAAGCCATTTATGGCATACAATATAAACTAGCACTTGCTTGTCATTATTTAGTACTTATGTGTGAATGTCAGGGAAGTATATAAAAAGGTGAGGGACCTACTTGTAAATGTGTTATGTATTCTTCCTATTCATAAAATAAGTGAGGCATACCAAGGAGTAGGTCGTCTCTTGTCCCAATAACAAGGTTCAGAGCCGACAAGTTTTGAACCCTAAAGTTACGAGAAGAAAGAACCGCATGTACATCTCTAGCGTGACCCGTTGCATCTGTTGCTCGGTGCTGCAGCGAGTCAAGCAGTCACAAGTCAGGCAGCCCCTAGAAAAGTGGTCGGCTCTATCATTCTGCCTCTATTGCTCCCGCCCGTCTAGTGGCTTCTGTATTACGGTTATCCCCAGACCTCTTGTCAATCTGCCAGCTCCATCATGTCCATAGGCTCCAGCATGCCATCCGGCTCCATCACAATTAACCCCTCCCCCCACTGACCCTACTACTCTGGAACAGTGGAAATAACATGATGCAAATCTACTATATGATGTGGGACAGTACGGAGCCAGCAGACATGACCAATCACTTTGCAACTTGCAAATCACTCTAGTATCACCTAACTCATGTACTCCAATAATATGTCATGTATTTATGACATAACAAATAATTTATATGGACTTCAGGAGGTTGAGAAGTTCTCAGCAAATGCTTTGGGGAAGTCATGTGCTTGACTGATTATATGCATGGCATATTCTCTCTTTCCAGTGATACCTAGAAGATGCACTCAGATAAATCAGCTGATAGTGATCAAGTCTTGGCCAGTCTCATTCGTGAGTGTGAGGGTGTTAGAAGTTGGATTTTGTCTGGAGTAGAGCTTCCTTGGCAGAAACTGTTTCTAAAGCCTGGTGTGCGCTTCTGAAGCAGGATACTACTATTACTTTTTCCGGTGGTAAGTTTGCATTGGTCACTCAGTTTGGTCTTGCACAAAGTAAGTATTCTACTACAACCTCTATGTTAACATATCTTTTTATTATCAGTATTATTTATTACTGTCATTTTCTTATTACTGTTGTACCGCTATGTAATTTGTCCATTTATATAAATAAAGAGGAGATGGCTCTCAGCCATGTCACGCTGCCCTACGCAGCCCTTACGGCAACTAACATGGTATCAGAGCCTCTGTCCGATCCGCCTCTCCCCTAGCCGCCGCGTCACCAACAAGAGCAGCGTTGACCGCCGCCGCCACCGACAGCAGCAGCAGCCAGCGTCGCCACTGGGCTAGCGGACTCCAACCATCGCAGCCGCTGCCGCTGGAGTAGTTCCAGCCTCCCCGCCGTTGGTGTAGGTCCAACCGCCCAAGCCCGGAGACAACCGATCCCACAGCGGTTCTTCCATCTACTGCGATCATCCATAGCAACTGCCGGCTAGATCAGCAAGTGTCGTAGTTGTTGTTTGGGGTTCTCGGTTGATCCAACGGGTGTCTAAAACCTAAACCGAAGGACTCGTCACCTCCGGAGGGTGTTCTTAATCACATCTCCTCCATGTGTGATTAGGAAAACGATTGGAGGCTGTGGATGTGTCAGTAACGCATCTTTCTGTAGTGTTACGTGTATCTCTCCGTCACTCAAGCTTTCACTGTGACGCGTATCAGTCCGTCACAAAGTCTCGTAAAATCATGACAGATACCAAGATGTCTACTATCTACAGCGAGATGTCTCCTATCCTCTCTATAAAGTTGAATAGGAAAAATTATCTTCTATGGATGAATGTTGTCCATACAGTATTGGAGTCTCGTGACAAGGCGAGGCATGTTGACTTTGTTCCCCCTGCTGCTACTGATAAAGAATACGCTGAGTGGAAGCGTCATGACAGTCAAGGAGATATGCTACGCAGTGAAGAAGCATTACTCTCAGGAGAAAAATGCTCTTCGCCAGTTTATGATCTATGATCGCCTTTTTGCAGAGAGACAGGGTGACAGGTCACTAGAAGAATATTTTGGAGCGATTCAAGCTATTGCCCAAGAGCTGAGTTACTATCATCCTGTGACAGTTGCAGAGCAGAACAAAGACAGAGATGATTTGATTACTGCCAAGTTCTTGTCTGGACTTAGTTCTTCCTGCAGCTCTGCCCTGAGTGTTATCCTTGCCTCTGATAAATTGCCCAGCTTTGAGGAAGCCTACTCGAGCATTCAACAATCCAACTTTGAGTCTGTTGATCCTACACCGATTGTATCTTCTGGGGAGTATCATGCATCTATAGCTGCTGCAGTGTGAGGAGGATGACCTGGTATGGGCAGAGGATGCGGAACACGTCCCACGTTTACTTTCTGTGACAAACCAGGACACACGGTGGAGAAATGTTGGAAGAAACATGGGAGACCTGTTGCCCCACCGGTGGGGGCAGCAAATTATGCCACTACTACTGAGCCTTCTGCATCACCAGTTGTGAGTTCTAGCTCCTCGGGCATTACTCTCACCCAGGAGGAGTATGACCGGTTTATTCTTGCCATTCAGCACATGAATCTGGGATCGTCATCTTCAGCAAACCTGGCATCTACTGCGGGTAATCAGGCTACATCCCTTATAGCTTATGGTTCTACTTCTTCTTGGATGGTTGACTCCGGCGTGTCACAGCATATGACTGGTATGAGGAGATTGCTCCACTCCATTGACTCGTATATTCCTCATCAATCTGTTACACTGGCAGATGGTTTAGTAAGAAGCGCTAGTGGATCTATTCCTCTAACACCTAAAATTGATCTTAAATCTGTGCATTTTGTGCCTGAGTTGCAAAATTGACTGACAGTGTAAAATGTACAGTAACGTTTGGGCCCTCTTATTTTGTATTACAGGATCTCAAGAGTATGAGGAGGATTGGTGGGGGGCCTAGGAAAGGTGATTTCTACCTGTTCCATGGTGATAGTCTGCCTCGCCAAGTATCTTCTCCTACTCTAGCCGTCCTGTTGAGTGGTTCCCCTTTACTGTGGCACTGCAGATATGGACATTCGTCTTTAGAGAGCCTGAGGAAGTTGGAACCTGAGTTGTCTCGAGTGTCATCTTTAGAGTGTCAGTCGTGTCAGTTGGGAAAGCATCATAGACAGTCTTATCCCAGCCGTGTCAATAAACGGGCATCGTCCCCCTTTGAGTTGGTTCATAGTGATGTAAGGGGTCATGTTAAAGACCAGAGTTATAATGGTTTTCGTTGTTTTATTTCTTTTGTGGATGATTTTTCCCGTATGACATGGATCTATTTACTCAAAAGTCGAGAGTTTGTGATGTCAATTGTTAATCATTTTCATAAAGAAATAAAGGTTCAATTTGATTGCAACATTAAAGTTCTTCAATCTGATAATGCTTTAGAGTATGTTCAAAAAGCCATGTCTGACTTTTGCAGTTCTGTTGGCATGATCCATCATACATCATGTCCTCACACCCCTCAACAAAATGGGGTGGTTGAGAGGAAAAATCGCCATCTTCTTGATGTTGTCAGGTCTATCATGTTTTAGTCCAATGTGCCCAAGAAATTCTGGTCTGAGGCCCTTCTCACTGCCTGCTTCTTAATTAATAGACAACCCTCCTCTGTTCTCAAAGGGCGCACTCCTTTCTCTGTGTTACGTCCCATGGATCAGCCCTTTCCTATTCCCCTTAGAGTGTTTGGTTGCACCTCCTTTGTCCACAATTTTGACCCTAAGGCTGACAAGTTAACCCCTAGATCGATTAAAACCTTGTTCCTTGGGTACTCCGGTACTAGCAAAGGATACAAGTGTTATTGTCCTAGTCTTCGCCGCATGTTTGTGTCTAGGGATATTACTTTCCATGAGACTACTCCATATTTTTTTGGTGCCATGAGTAAGGGGGAGCATCTGAATGAGGGAGTGTCACCATCTTTTCAGAGTGAGAGAGTGCCACCATCTGTGCAGAGTGAGGTAGTGCCACCTATCATTCCTGATTATACTATCATTCAAGAAAAACAGCTAGCAGATGAATCTGTAATTGAGCATTATCCACATGTTTATAGCAGGCGAGGTAGATAGAATCCAGAAGTAGCGATACCGGTCTCTGTGCCTTCCCCATCATCTCCTACTCCAGAGATTCCTGCATCTGATCTTAACATTCCTATTGCTGTCCGAAAAGGTACTCGTTCCTGCACTATTCGACATCCTATTGCAAATATGTGTTGTTTGTCCAAATTATCTAAACAGGCTCGCGCATTTGCTATTGGGATTGATTTTGTGGATATACCGAGGAATCATCATGATGCTATGAAGGAAAGCGGCTGGAAACAGGCAATGCAGATTGAAATGTCAACTCTATTACATAATGGCACATGGGATCTTGTTGACTTACCTGCAGGTAAGAAGGTTGTGGGATGTAGATGGGTATTCACCATCAAACACAATCCAGATGGCTCAGTTGACAGGTTGAAAGCCAGATTGGTGGCTAAAGGTTATACACAGACATATGGGGTCGACTTCTTTGAGACTTTTTCCCCTGTAGCTCGTCTGAATTCTGTGCGGATTATTATTTCTCTGGCTGCTACTTTTGATTGGCCTCTTTTTCAGTTGGACGTCAAAAATGCCTTCCTTCATGGTGATTTGCAGGAAGAGGTTTATATGGAGCAACCTCCTGGTTTTGTTGCTCAGGGGGAGTATCAGATTGTGTGTAAACTGAAGAAGGCCATATATGGACTGAAACAATCTCCTAGAGACTGGTTTGACAAGTTCAGTAATGTTGTTCTGCAAATGGGCTTCTCTCGTTCTGTGACTGATCACTTGTTGTTTTATTCTACTTCTTCATGTGGATCTATAATTATTGTTGTGTATGTTGATGACATAGTGATTACTGGCAGTGATTCTACAGGAATATCACGAGTGAAGGAAGGTTTGCAGGGATACTTCCAAACAAAGGATTTGGGTAAACTGAGATATGTTCTGGGCATTGAGGCACTTAGATTTCATGCAGGTATCAACCTATCTCAGAGGAAATATGTGCTAGACTTATTACAGGAGACAGGCATGACCGAGTCCAAGCCAGTATCTACTCCTATGGACTATCACATCAAGGAAATGGCTGATGATGCAGACTATTCAGATCCAGGATATTACAGGAAGATTGTTGGTAAACTAATATATTTGACTGTTATACGGCCTTATATTTCCTTTACTGTAGGGGTGGTGAGTCAGCATATGAGCTCACCACGGCAGTCACATTGGACAGCGATCTATCGAATTTTGAGATACCTGAAAAGTGCTCCTGGAAAGGGAATCACTTATTATAAACCGAAGATGCCTGCGTCTACTTTGGTACTTACAGGCTATGCAGATGCAGACTGGGCTGGAAATCAGACTGACAGGAGATCTACATCAGGATATTGTACTTTTCTAGGGAAACATCTGATCACCTGGAAAAGTAAAAAGCAAAATGTGGTGGCATGATCTAGCACTGAGGCTGAATATCGGGCAATGGCACATGCATGTTGTGAGTTACAATGGGTAAAATTTGTTCTTTCTGAGTTGAAGATCCCTATTTCATCTCCCATGGAACTCAAGTGTGACAACCAAGCAGCTATACACATTGCCAGGAATCTTGTCTTTCATGAGCGCACGAAGCATATAGAAGTTGATTGCCATTTTATCCGAGATCAGATCAAGAAATGTGTTGTAACACCATATGTCAAGTCTGAAGATCAACTGGCAGATATTCTGACAAAGCCATTGGGTCCAGCAGTATTTCACAATCTATGTGGCAAGCTGGGCATACACAACAAGTACACTCCAGCTTGAGGGGGAGTGTTAACATATCTCTTTATTATCTGTATTATTTATTTCTGTCAAGGAAGAAAATGTCCGATTTCGATGCCGTTTCGGTGGCCACAGAAACAGAAATTTTGACAGAAATTTCGATAAATGTGATCCCGGCATTTCGACGGCAAAATAAACGAATTAATTTATGAAATTTTACCAAAATGATCTACTAGTGTAGATCTACTCAAATAAGTAATAATATTTCATATTGGATATGTAGGGGGTGAGGTCTCATCATTTTTAGTGAATGACCCTGAACTGTTTCAATGGGCATTTCGATGGGGATTTTTTATGTTAATTTTCAATGGTGAAATCAATGAATTAAGTCATTATAGTTTGCAAGCACAATATATAGACTTAAAAATACAAATTGTGCAAAACAATATGCTCTAGGTAGTACATAGTATATGAAAACTTAGAAAAAAATCGATGATCTGCCTGCTTCGAGAGTTTCGTCAGTCAATTTCAATGTCCGATTGCCACGGAAACAGAAATTTCAACCAAAATTTTGGCAATTTCGTCGAAATTTTGAACATTGATTTCTGTCATTTTCTTATTACTACTGTACCGCTATGTAATTTGCCCATTTATATAAATAAAGAGGAGATGGCTCTCAGCCATCTCACGCAGCCCTTACGGCAACTAACACTCTATTCTTGGTCGTGGTCATGATCGTGGTCGAGAGTTTACTAGAGGCAGGGGTGCAGGTGGTGGTCATAGAGCACTAAGACAGTGTTTGGGTGTGTTCACGATAGTGGGAATGGACACATTAAAAAAACTGTTATGAGATGCATGGTTTTTCCTACCAAATATGTGAAGGCTGCCTCTATTAGGGAAGGCAGTCGAGAGGAGTCAGCACATCAGGTAATGAGTTTAACGTGGTGCGGCTTAGTGTCTCTCAGCAAGACACTTCTTATGTTACTTCACTTGTATAAAATATCGGACCATTAGCATACATTTATCATGCCTCCAAAGCCTCATCTCCCATAACATATCAGTATTTTATTTAAGTGCAACTGATCGCATTATGGGTGTTACTAACATCATCTTCACTTAAACCAGCAAGTCTACCATATGGTCCGTACCCAATGTCACCCTTGTAACTGGTTCCACCATTCATGTTAAGGGCACTGGTGTTATCTCACCTACAATGAATATTTATCTTCCAGACCCCCTTTTTATTCCAACATTTTTCATTTTATTTGCTTTAGTTTGCTTTCTTCTAGTAACTAACCCATCTCTCCAAGTTTTCATCACTTTTTTACCTGATACTAGCATTATAAAGGACCTGAAGACAAGGAAGATGATTGGAGAAGGGTAATACTTGCAGGACTCTACTATTTCAGCAAGTCTTCTACAGCATACATCATTGTATCTCCATCGCATGTTCACAATCATTTGGGTCATGTGTCCTTAGAGAAGCTTAAAGTCCTTGTTCAAGTCTATCCAGTATAGACAAGTTGCAATGCCAGTGATGTCACCTCAAAAAACACCAGCTGTCAATATTTGGGTCTACGGAAAGCAAGAGAGAGACTCCATACTTTTATGGTACATTCGATGAATGGATCCTAGTTGTGTAACATCCAAACATGGTGGCTATAAATATTTTGTTGTTTTTTTATGGTTATTCTCGTGCTACTTGGGTTTGTTTGACGAAGGTTCGGATCCCAACTTTACTTTGTATTCAAATGCTTTTGTTTGGATGCAAAAACCAAATTTCAACAAGAATATGTACCCTTTGTTTTGGCGATGCCCTTAAGTTGTGATTCGATCACTTTACAGTTTCCTATTGCATCATCCATCAATCCTTTTTCCCTTATGTACTGCAACAAAATGAACATTTTGAGTGAAAAAAGTGTTACATCGTTGAAACCGCTCACACTTGTCTTCTCTGTATGCATGTCTACGGTGATGTTGATTCTTAGTTCCACATATCTTATCAACCACATCTTGTGTTGTGTCATTTGTAACCTAACTATCTCTCAAATCCATCCTAAGGAGCCATTGCATCACGTACCTCCTAAAGTCTTTAGAGGTGTATATTTTATTCATTGTCTTAGCCACGGTTGGATAATTTCGGTCCAAAGTCTATTGAATGTGTCTTTTTGGGTTTCTCCAAGGTATAGAAGGGGTATCATTGTTTTAGTCCCACCTTACACTGCTTCCTTAGTCTAGCAGATGTGACTTCCTTTGATACATCATTTTTATGGTGGATCCTATGTGACACAAGTAGATGTTGAGAAGCTTTTACATCTACCCATTATTGACGAGCCCATGTCTTTATGGGTTGCTCCAAGGTAGGGATGTCATTCTTATAATCCACCTTGCATCACTTCCTTATTCCAGTAGATGTCACTTTCTTTGAGAATACATTATTTGTGATGGTGGATCCTCTGTGAGACAGGTTGATGTCAAAAAGCTTTTACCTCAACCCATATTTGATGAGCCTTTCATACACCTTTCCCCATCGGTAGATTTTTGTGACCCATCAAGTTCTCCTCGGATTATGTAGGTGTGGACATGTGGTAAACACCATCCGCCACTACTGAACTTCTCGTAATTCCAACACATTCTCTAGTTGCTTCTCCGCAAGATACAAGTATAGATCGCAAACCATTTTCCTAGCGCAAAGGCACTTAAAACTACACTCTTCACCTGATCTCCAATTTTGTTTCATATGTTGATATTTCTTCAGTTTATTGTGGTTTTTTGTCTTTTGTCTCTAAACCCTAGTAAGTTTTAGAAGCCCTACATCACCCAAGACGGCATGCTAGGATGGAGGAAGAAATGTATGCCTTTAAACATAATAACACATGGTCTTTTGTCTGACGTCCGACTGGGAAATCAATGATTGGTTGCAGTTTTACTGTCAAAGTTGGATGATTGTTTTGATAGGCTCAGGGCACATTTAGTCGGCAAGGGCTTCATACAAATTTCAAGGGAAGATTATCTGTAAGCCTTTTAAAATGTGGGATTAGGTTTTTTGTTCTCCCAATAACGTCTTTCAATTGCCTTTGCCAGCGTTTAGAGCTGAATTGGATTAATTTGACAGTCTATGTCAAAAAAATTTGGCCATGCATCCACATAGCAGAGAAGGGCACTTGGGCAGTTTGAAAAAATGAGAATTTCTTCTCAATTCAACTTAGGTGTGATTTGAACCTAATTCGGTCAGTTAGGGAAAGTCTGAGTCATGTTAGGTGTGATTTATGTGGAGTTTGATTTGAACAATTTAGAGAAAAACAATATTTGTATGTATACATATTTAAACTATATAAAAATGTGATATATATATATATATATATATATATATATCATTTAAGATATATAAACTAAATGATGAGTGTGAAAAAATAAAAAGATTAGAAAAATGCATTGGAGATGTATTAGTATATATTTTGTATATATGTTTTAGTAATAAGAAGAACAGTTTCGGTTTGAGAGATTCCCTCTTATTGTCAAGAGCTTCAAGTTCATCTTTGCCAAGAGAGATTATGGGTTTTTTTTTAGGGCTTTGCTTTTCTCATGAAGTTGATAGTTCTTTGTTTGGAGATTGAGAATTTGTTCAGAATGTTCTTACTAAGATTCAAGGTGAGTGGTTATGAATCTTCTCATTCTCAAGAGAGAGATCATCTATGGTGGTGTAAAGAGATTAGATGTGGTTGGCTAATTTCGGTATCTTAGTCATACAAGTATGTAGTTGATCGAACGTCTTTGTGTAGTAGTTTTCTTCCATCTCTTGGGATTACAACTTGACCTCGTACATTTCTAGATTGCCAATATGATCTTCAATCCAGAGCATTTCAAGATTTACTGATTTTTCAATAGCCAGGACTCTCCTCTCATACTTGTCTGTGGGTGATGAAAGAATCTTTGCAACTTGTTCCTTCATCGTTGTTTCTTTTCCCTAACTTTCAATTCTTAAATAAGTTTAGAATTGAGCATACATACCACTTACCTTTTTGTTCTTACCTAGATGAAATTGTTTGTGTTAATGTTGAAGCATATTAATTTTGTTTTACGCTATTTGTATGGTTCCTTCGTGAGTTACTGAGAGGACCAGATCTTTTAAGTTGTATCACACTCGATACATGGGCAAATGCAAATGAAGATATGGCAAAAGATAACATGCTTACTACCTCGGCATGTGGAGTTGCTTTCTTGATACCTTCATAGTCAAATCCTTGAAATCTGCTTCTAGATGGGCATATAGATAGATCATGGTTTTCCAGATGTCATACGATACCGCTTAGAAGTGAAATTGCATCTATGCTTCTAGTGAAGATACCCAATTCCATTGGATAGGGGAACCTTTCATCTGTAGAAACCTTCAAGGTTAAGTATCATGACGATGTTGTTGTTGGTCTTGTTTCCATTGGTGTTGCTACCTTCACCATCTTCGGCCATCCTTCACTTCTTGTGGGAGACGTTTGGTGAAGACCAAACTCTGATATTAATTGTAGGATTAAATGACCTAAAGGGTGGGGATGAATAGGTTTCATATGCTCTTGCTAAAACATTGAAACAAGATTATTAGTAGAATCCTGCAACAATAACAAATAACACAAGAGAGGCAATCAACAACACAAGATTTATAGTGGTTCACACCACTACAAAAATCCATAGCAGTGCTACACCACTACTTGGTTGTGCTCAACCAGGGTTTCTTAAACTGCTCTTTTATTGTTGTAGTCCGTGCTAAATCAACGAGTGGCACCTCCATCTTATTACATCCCAGCCAACAAATGACCTCACCCTGGCTCACCTCACATCTTCCCACGAGCAGCCCTCTACCTTGGAGTACAGCGATCTAGGAACCTTCTCCAGAGTGGAAACCTTCAATTCAATCATGTTGACCTCCAAGTATAGTTGTGTTACAAAAGAATTGTTGTTAGAACGAGGTTGAAGATGGAGAAATGAACAGATGTCAATCAAGTGTGTATGCATAAGCTTTCTAAAAAGATGTTAAAGACGTGATTGAGCAAATGGTTTGCATCTGATGAACATGTCCTTCCTTTTAATGTATGGTTCGATGAAGCTCAAGGAAGATCATGAATAATGAAATCTACACTTGAGAGTGAATCTACTCTCGAATATGTTGACGATCGTCACGTAATTTGTGATAGTGTATAAATCTCTCGTATTCAGTATATGTGTATATCGATCTGAGTCTCTCTGCTGTATATATACATGTTTAAAGGAAAAGTAGCCAATGACTAGAAAAGATAGATAGATTGAAATCAATCTCATTATAGCAGGGAGGGGTTTAGCAACAAGATAAATTCCATATCAGAGCAAACGACTTGGTTAAATAAATTTTATTAAATCGTGCCATTATTAGTTTAAACAAGATCACGTGCAGGACATGTGTGATAATGAAACAAAGATCATTTAAAAAATTAGTTGAGCGGTCTTTGACAAGAAAGGTCGAGCCGATTGTTCGTAAGGCATGCGCCAACCGAAAAGATATCTGGATTCGCTGAGAAAGACAGTGAAATCTGACGCGCCATCAGAGAAGAATTTGTTCACAAAAGGTGTTGAGATAGGTGAGAAACGTACTCGGAGAAAATCATACTCATCGTCAAGGAATAAAGCAAGGAATTATTTAGATGGCGGCTAGTAGTTATCGAACAGAATAACATCTTAAAACAAAAATTAACAATAATGAAGTGATTGAACAGTCACATACATCACATAGAGTACAATCAACAAGGAGAAATATATTTAATCATATCATGTCTCAATAAAGTGCATCATGAATGATGCTAACATATTCTGCAAAACGAAGGTTGGATCTGTGAAAGACAATGAGACTTGGAGAGCTTAGGGTTGCACAATGTGTGCACCCTTCTATTTATAGAAAAGTAACAATTACAGAAAGGTCCAGATATAATGGAAAATAGCATAACATAAATAAAGCAACACATATATTAACACTCCCCCTCAAGTTGGAGCATAGATGTCAATCATACCCAACTTGTTCATCAAAGTGCTGAAATGCTTCTTAGGCAGCAGTTTGGTGAAGATATCAGCAACCTGGTCTTCAGATCGAGTAAAAGGTGTGCAGATCTTGCCAGTAAGAATAGATTCCCGAATAAAATGACAGTCGACCTCGATATGGTTGGTGCGCTCATGATAGACAGGATTGTTGGCAATAAAGATAGCAGCTTTATTATCACAGTGCATGGGTATAGCAGAAGAAGACTCAACACCGAAGTCTTTAAGAAGAGAGCGCACCCAAAGCAGCTCACAAGCAGTATGGGCCATAGCCCTATATTCAGCTTCAGCACTAGATCTGGCAACCACATTTTGTTTCTTGGATCTCCATGTGACTAGATTGCCTCCAACATAGGTACAATAGCCAAAAGTGGATTTCCTGTCAATCTGACTCCCTGCATAATCAGAATCAGAATACCCTTCTTGAGAGCAGTGCCCATTTTTCCTGTAATGAAGTCCATTGCCAGGAGACTTTTTTAGATATCACAGAATATGACATAGTGCATCCTAGTGGCACTGTCTGGGTTTATCTAGGTACCTGCTAAGAAGTCCCACAGAAGTAGATATGTCAGCTCTAGTCACAGTTAAGTATATCATTTTATCAATCAATCTCCTGTACTTTTTATTATCAACAAAAGATGGAGGCGAATCATCATCCCAATTGACATTGGGATCTAGAGGAGTATCAGCAGGTCTAGCTCCAAGCATACCAGTTTCCTGTAAAAGATCTAGAACATATTTCCTCTGAGACAACACTAGTGCATTAGAGGTTCTGGATACCTCTATGCCCAGAAAATACCGCAATTTACCCAAGTCTTTAGTAGCAAAGTGCTTGCAGTGATGGGCTTTAGTATCCAGAATAGCAATAGAGTCACTGCCAGAAAGAACAATATCATCCACATAGACAATAAGAATTGCAATGCCAGTAGAGGTCTTCTTAGTAAAAACAGAATGATCCACTTGAGATCTCAGAAAATCAAAAGCAATCAGAATTTTGCTTAATTTATCGAACCAGGCACGAGGGCTCTGTTTGAGCCCATAAATAGACTTCTTCAACCTGCAGGCTTTGTGTGACTCCCCCTGAGCAACAAATCCAGGGGGTTGCTCCATATACACTTCCTCTTGCAGATCACCATACAGGAAAGCATTCTTAACATCTAATTACAGCAAAGGCCAGTCCAGATTAATAGCAACAGAAAGAAGAATCCTGACTGAATTAAGGCGGGCAACAGGAGAAAAAGTTTCAAGTAATCAATACCATAAGTGTGTGTATACCCTTTTGCAACCAAGCGTGCCTTCAGCCGTTCTATAGTACCATCAGGTTGATATTTAACAGCATATACCCATCTGCAACCTACAGGCTTACATTGAGGAGGTGGATCCACCAACTCCCAAGTTTGTCTGTCAGTAAGAGCACGCATCTCTTCTTGCATAGTAGAAGTCCAGGCTGTACTTTGCAAGGCATCATGAGTATTTTTCGGAATAGTGACGGCAGATAAAGCAGAGACAAAATTGCTAGCATGAATACTCAGATGTGCAGTAGATACACGGTTAGCAATGTTATGAGAAGTGCAGGAACGAGTTCCCTTTCTAAGAGCAATAGGTATATCCAGGTCAGAAATTACCTCAGGTGTGGCAGGACCTTCTTGAGGAGGAGATTGGTGTTGAGTGGGGGGTACTTGTTCAGGTGGAGGCTTGTTCCTGTGTTGATAAACAATAAGAGGTAGTGTCGTATTCTTAGGTGGCATTTGATCAGAATTCTCAGACACACATTCAGTAGTAATAGGAAGAGGGGAAGCAATAATATCAGGCTCCAGACTATCTCCGCTAGATGAGTAGTATGGGGTATTCTCAAAGAAGACAACATCACAGCTGATAAACCATTTCTTTGCAGTAGGACTATAGCATCTATATCCTTTTTGTGTACGAGAATACCCTAAGAAAATACATTTCTCAGCACGGGGAGATAATTTATCATGAGTAGGACCAAGCAATCTCACAAAACACGTACAGCCAAAAATCTGAGGAGGTACAGTAAATAAGGGTGCATCAGGTTGTAGAATTTAGACAGGTACTTTATTTCCAATCACAGAGGAAGGCATCCGATTAATTAAGAAACATGCAGTCAATATTGCTTCAGGCCAGAACAATCTGGGTACATGATAGTGCATCATAATAGTTTTCGCAACTTCTAACAAATGTCTATTTTTCCTCTCAGCTACTCCATTTTGTTGTGGTGTATGTGCA
Organism: Alisma plantago-aquatica; assembly: GCA_963693085.1. Taxonomy (NCBI): domain Eukaryota; kingdom Viridiplantae; phylum Streptophyta; class Magnoliopsida; order Alismatales; family Alismataceae; genus Alisma; species Alisma plantago-aquatica. The sequence continues at coordinate 338,778,160 of OY856414.1, forward strand.
CAAGAAGTTTGATGTAAAGTGCCAACAGAACGACAAAACATTGCAACATCTTTTTGGACAAACTCAAGTGCATTATCAGTACGAAAAACTTTAACAGGCAGAGCATATTGTGTTTTCACCTCAGCAAAAAAGAATTTAATAGTAGACAACACTTCAGACCTACTTTTCAACAGAAACAACCAAGTGGTCCGAGAGAAATCATCAATAAATAGTAAAAAGTATTTGTAGCCAGACAAATTAGGCACATTACAAGGACCCCATACATCAGCATGAACAACATCAAAAAGGTTTTTGCTACTACTCTGAGGACGTTTAGGGTAAACAGCCCTAGTCTGTTTCCCTAACTGACATGATTCACACTGAAACTTATGAGTGCCAACACTAGAAATGACATGTCTTAGTTTTTCAGAAGAAGGGTGTCCAAGACGGTAGTGCCATTGTAATGCAGAGATTGATGCAGATAATGCCGATAAAGTAGAAGCCAATGCAACCTTGTCCAGTCTTGGCAGATCATCCAGATAAAAGAGGCCATCAGATCCTTCATGCCCCCCGCCAATCTTCGTCCTCGTGCGAAGGTCCTGAAAAACACACGAACCAGGTATAAAGGTCAGGCTACATTGCAGGCTGCGTAAGATTTTGCTAACATATAATAAATTCAACAGAAAACGAAGCACATATAAATCCGACTTCAGAAGAAACTGAGATACAATGTCTCCAACCCCAGAAACTGCAGACTTAGAACCATCAGCAAGCATGACAGAAGAAGCAGTAGTTGGTCTAGATAAATTTCTAAATAAAGCTCGATTTCCAGAAATGTGAGACGATGCGCCCGAATCGATAACCCATTTTGTATTACCAGCACTAGAAGATGGAGTACTGAGGAAGGCAGTATCACAACCCGAGTAGGTCGCAGCATGGGCTCCACTTGTAGTGGCAGTAGAAGAGGAGCCAGTACGCTCACGTAGTAGGTGCTCCACCTCAGCACGAATGTAATCCGCAGTGGCAATACTTGAGTCATCAGACAGAACAGGCTAGGTAGGTGTCGCTGAAGTAGCAGTAGTGTCACTGGCCGCATTGGCCCATGCAGGTTTACCATAATTTTCCCAGCATTTGTCTTCAACATGATTAGACCGGCCACAGAAGTTGCAGAAGCATTGGCCAGTCTGAGGAAGAGTAGTAGCAGTAGTAGATCCAGAGGATGCTCCACGACCCGCAGAATTCCTCCCCCTGTCAGTACCAAGAGGAGGACGAGCATCATATGAACGACCGCGCCCACGGCCACGACCACGACCAGACATCGCAGCAAAAGCAATCGAAACCCCAGTATCAGTAGGAGTCCATGGTTGTCAAGGCGGCTAGGCGGTCGGCATTTCCCAAGGGGCGCCTAGGCTGTTCTGGGCGTTTTTTATATTTTGTATCTTTTTCAGTATGTTAATTTGATTCTTATTATACATATATACTACATATAATACCATATAGGAAACATAAAAAGAGGGCAGAATGAGGTTATGACAGCAGTAGCAGGAGATGGGAATAGGAAGAAAAAGGGGAAGTAATATCAACAAGCCTGCAACAACAATTGGAGCAGGAGACTTAGAAAAGAAAGCAGGGAAAAAGGGTGATGTAAAAGAGGAAAGTAGAAAGTACAACATCATCAACATTACGAAGCATAGGTGATGTAAAAGAGGATTTGAAGAAAACAGAATAAAAAAAACACATGAGAAAAACGCAACAGCAGTAGGATTAAGGACTAAAATGCAGGAGAAAGGATAAAAAAAGAAAAGAAAAAGAAGCAAGAACAACAAACATATGAGGAAGTGATTTTATGACTTACCAATTTGGCCCAAATCAAACATGTTTTCCCTAATTTTCCAAATTTTGGCCTGATTTTGCCTAAATCAGACCTATTTCAGCCATAAATTGACTCAAGCTAATCTAATTCGACCAAATCCAGACTTGATTCATGCTAATTTATCCTTTAAATGACTTAATTTAGGCTTAAAAGGCCTTAGACACCCATACAATGCACATACTGGGCTGGGCGCCTAGTTTGGGCAGCCTTGCCTAGCGCCTTGGACGCCTAGGCGCCGCCTAGGTGGGCGCCTTGACAACACTGTAGGAGTCTCAGATGATGATGCAGGCAAGCGCTATAGTCTCTGAAAGGCAGTCTGAAGAGTAGGCAGCGGATCACTGACGAGAATCTGATCCACCACCCCGGCATAGGAATCAGGTAAGCCACAGAGGAACTGGACTACTTGCAACTCCTGTCGCTGTCGTTGCATAGTAGCCAGATTAGTAGACAAGGGATGGTAGGCTTCCAACTCCCCCCACAATCCCTTGAAAGCAGAGAAATAATCCGTCAGATCAGAACCAGAGAAATGCAGATGGCTGAGTTGCTTGTTGATATCAAACACCTTCTTTGGATTTTGACTGTGTGATTATGTGCTGGCAAGTTGATCCCACATTTGCTTTGCCGTATGCAGGTACAATAGTGTGACATTAATCTTGGTCTCACTACTATTCAGAATCCATGTCATGACTGTGGAGTCGTCCTTCACCCAATCATCATAGGCTTTCACATCCTTCGAATCGGTTGTTGCAGGAGGCACGGGTGGTGGATCTCGCGTCAGGTGCGACATTTTTCCTTGTGATTTAACATATATCTGCATAGAGCACACCCAGTGCTGGTAGTTTCGCCCATCCAGCTTCACAGTTGTCACCTGACGTCGCAGATCTTCATGAGTAGACGTCATCAAGAAGAAACAGATGGAGACGTAGAGTTACAGGCAGGCAGCAGCAGTCAGGCACAGGTAGTAGAAGTCAACAGTCAGAGGTAGAAGTCCAACACATGGACTAGTAGTAGAAGGTAGAAGATCCACGCATGGATCGTAAAAAAAAAACCACATAGGGGCAGTAGAGAAGAGAAAAAACCCACGCCAACATGGAGGATCAGTCACTCCACCATGAGGCGCAGGCAGACAGAGAGGATGAAGCCCGTTACGCCGTCAACGTGCCAGAACTGAAAAGTTACCGAGACTGTCCGGAGATTTCGTTAAGAGAAACGGAGCTAGACGGAGGGGCATGTGGTGGATTAGGCCACAAGGATAGAGGTTATTAGGGGATTAGAGGTGGATGGAGGGCTACGGAGGAGTGGACAGCGTTACTGTAGTGGCGGCGCTACTGTAGCAGCGACTGTGTTACTGTAGCAATACTGTAGCGGTGGAAAAAAGGAGATTTCAGAGTGTGGCGGCGGCTAGGGTTGGTGGAGAGAGAGAGGGATTAGGTTTAAGGTGGATTGGCCCGCTCTGATACCATGTGAAAGACAATGAGACTTGGAGAGCTTAGGGTTGCACAATGTGTGCACCCTTCTATTTATAGAAAAGTAACAATTACAGAAAGGTCCAGATATAATGGAAAATAACATAACATAAATAAAGCAACACATATATTAACAGGATCGAATTTGATAAACGAGTTTGTTTAGACTCCAAAAATCCAAAGGGTCGATTAAGCCTAGGTATCACTCAGTCCAACGACTCCAACCCTTGCTAAGCAATATATCGTACATAGAAAAACTGATTTTCTTGCTTTTCATGTGATCATTTTGCTTTTATTGAAACCATTGGCACTGGCACTATCACTCTCATAGTCTACGGACAGAATCATTTTATCTGGTAGTGAAGGCACATGTATTGTTGAAATAAAGAAGTCCCTTCTGCAGCACTTTATTACTAAAGACCTCGGCAGTCTGCGATATTTCCTTAGCATTGAAGTTGCACATGGTAGGACTAGGAAAGGAATATCCTTATCTCAAAGAAAGTATACTCTAGTTCTAATGACAGGGTAGGGAATGCTTGGATACTTATCTATATTCTATGGACCAAGCACATGACATATGGTCTGAGACAACTCAACTACTAGAAGACAAATTCAGCTAACAATTTACAGACAATTAGTTGGGAAGCATTTATACCTTACATTTACCAGGCCTGATATCTACTTTGTTGTTGGTGTTGTCAATTAGTTTATGGACTGTCCAAGATAGTGTCATTGTGAGGCAACTTTTGTGTTCTAAGGTATTTGAAAAATGCTCTTAGCCAGGGTTTATTTTACAAAAAGAATGAGCATCTTAATGTTATTGGCTATATTGATACAAACCATGCAGGGAACAAATTTGACAGGAGATTTACTTCTCGATATTATACCTTTCTGGGAAGCAATTTGGTTACTTAGAGAAACAAAAATAAAATCTGGTCAATCTAGTGTTGTCTAAATATCGTGTAATGGCGTATACCACTTGTGAGCTTTTTTGGATTAACTTTCTCCTCTCTGACTTTGGCTCTCCTATCACGTAGTCTATCCTGATGTATTTTAATAATAGGGTGGCTATCATCAGTGCGAGCAATTTACTTTTTCATGAAAGGACAAAGCATATTGACCACTTTCTTGTGATGCAAAGATGACTAAGAAGATCACCACCCTTTTTCTACCCACCAAAGAGCAAGTTGCAGACATCTTCACCAAGCCTCCCTCTAGAAGAAGAGTTTGGTATTCTTGCCACATGCTGGGCATGCTTTACATATATGATCCAGCTTAAGGAGTAATTTCAAATATCTATATATAAATAGCATTTCTTAAAATTAATCTTTATTATCTTTTTCTATCTTCTTTAGTTTCCTGTAAAATGGGCCTAAGTGTATTAGACCCATTAGGATTTCTGTTTCTTCCCTTGTTTCCTTCCCTTCCTATATTTAGCACAGGGTTTGTCTAATACAAAGTAATGATGACGGATGTTTTCGATAAATAATTCCTCCTATAGCTTTCATAGTGTGACACATCAACTTGATATCTTTCTAGTTTGTACACCTTTGAACATCTTCATTGTTCTTATAGATGGGGACAATAGTGTTGTTCCTCCTCTCGTTTGGCCTTTTCTGTCCTCACAATCTTATCAAAGAAACTTGTTACCCACCAAGTCCTTTCTTCCCCGTACTCTTCGAAATCAATAAGAATACCATTTGTGGCATGTGCTTTTCCTGTTTGCATCTTTTTTAAAAGCATTCTTGACGTATGATTGTATAGCTCCTCGAGTGCAGGTAACATCTCTTGTATCCATAGCATGCAAATCTTTGACATTATTTAGAGTATCATCACTGAAGAGCTTATGAAGTAGTTGTTCCATTGATTCTTGATATCAGCATCCTTAACCAATACTCTACCATCTTTATGCTTAATGCATCTCACTTGGCCTATAGTTTTCTTGTTCTTTCTCTTATATGTGTTCTTTTATATACATCATTTTCCCCTTCTCAGGTATCAAACTTCCTATATATCCCTTCAAAGTATCCAGATCTGGCCTCTTGGAACGCTTTTTTAGCTTCCTTCTTTGCTACCTTGTATTTTTAGAATGTAACAATTTCTTGAGATTTGGGCATCTTGTATAAATATAATTTTAAAACTTTATTGCTTCATATACTTCTTCATTCCACCACCATGTCTCTTTCTGTAGAGGACCACAACGTTTTGATTTCCCCAAAACATCCTTGGTGGTTCTTGTAATATCGAAGTTCATGTATAATCCATGTTTTAAGTGTCATCCTTGATAAGTTAATCATGAAGTATCATTTTCTTGTAAAAAAGATGAGTAAAATAAAAGACAATTATTTTCACTTCAAAAATAGTCAAGGTTGAAATTGTTGCAACAAAAAAGATCATGGTGGAAATCCTATATAGTGGCAATGTTGATGTATTACATAGATATTAGGATATAATAACTGATTTGATCACATTTTCCTTATGTCAAGTTTCAAAAACGTGCATAGGCAGAATCTTATTTTAGAGAACTCTATGACATGTTTCTTAGGCAAAATCTTTAATTATTAATGAAGCCAATAGTACTAATCATACATAACTTATTCACATATGTAGCAAGTCATCATCAGTCGACTTATGAAACATTTGTGTCTATGCATCATAAGATTCACATCACGTCTTTAAATCGATCCCCAACTCTGCATGCCCAATTTCATATTTTTCTCAAAAGATGAATGAATTATCAAGCATCTCTAGTGCACAACTAACATGAATATTCATGAATCAATATTTGGAGGAGAAGGTTTTTTCTTCAAGTACACTCACATGAATATTCATGAATGCATGCCATCAACTCTGCTTTGTGAACGTTCAATTGTGGTTGTAATACTCTGTCAATGATGAAAGATGGATGCTTCTTGTTGCAAGTTCTCTGTCACCACTGACTACAAGAACCTCTGCACATCAACAATCACTGAGTTTGAGGATTCCACACAGATCTCCACATGCATTGTCTTACAGGTCATGTGGCTTATTTACTGAATGAGCTTACAACTATTTCTAAGACACAGAGTTTAAAGTGCAGTTTTCAGGGTGTCAAAAGATGCCCCAAGACCCTTTTCATAGTGCCTTGACTCCTTTGTGCCTAGGTATCCACTAGCTGTCCTCCAGTTTTCTTATTTCAGACTGCTTGAAGCTATGGAATCTATTTTCTGATATATTGGCATTCAAGATCATGTATTATGCATGATGACCTGTCATATGGTCATCCTAGTCCACGATATTGACATTAAAGTTCTTAAAAATGACACCAAGGGAGCTAATACGGGCAAAGCCCCTTTTCAGCCAGCCAGGGTCCACAAAATAGACACAGGAGGCTTTGATAGTCCTTCCACTGGATATTCATTTAGGACTCTAATAGGGTTTACAGTCCTTTCACTGGATATTCACGTGCTGAAAATGAAGACAAGGAAGAAAATGTCTTCAACGCCGTTCTGATGGCCATAGAAACAGAAATTTTGACGGAAATTTCGAGACGTGTTCCTGGTGTTTCGACGGCCAAATGAACAAATTAAATGATGAAATTTTTCCAGAACGATCTACAATTGTAAATTTACTCAAATTTGCAATAATATTTCATATTTGGATGTGTGGCGTTCTCATGTGTGAGTGAAGGGAGCTGAACTGTTTTGATGGGGAATTTTGATGTCAATTTTCAATGGTGAAATGAATGAATTGAGTCATTACAGTTTGCAAGTACAATATATAAATTTACAGACACAAAACTGTGCAAAAAATTATGCTCTAGGTAGTACATAGTACATTAAATAGTAAAAAAATTGATGGTCAGTGCGTTTCAGTATCTTATTACCATTGGTACAGAAATTTTGACAAAAGTTTTGCTTGTTTTGACGAAATTTTGAACATTGAATGAGTGAAAAAACCTAGTCATGTGCATCAAGATCAAAAAACAAGGAATGGTATACCAAAAATCAAGGGCGCTCACTGAGACAGACCCCTATAGCACGTTGCCCCTGCATGTTGCCTACACGTGTGCCTACTCAGTAAATGTTATTTTGATCTCTATATTATGATATTAAGCATAAAGAGTTATTCATGGTTTTCAGCTTGGATACTGTGAAGAAAATCCATACTAAATTTCAAAGTTATGAACCTACCAACAGCTTGCTCCAATGACACCACGGTGCAAAAAAGTTAACCACCAAAATCGTATGCCTGCAAGAAAATTTTATATATATATAAGGTGAATTTCCATGCAAAGAAAGAGCATAATATATAATCCACAGACAAATAGCCTTCCAACAAAAACCCATCTGAGTACACCTATATCTGTTATGTAACCATGTAGCTTCTTCTGTACACTGAAGTGATTGTCTCCTTTCCAGTCTTAACCCATAAACATTAAATAAAAACTTACTATAGTAATGATTTAGCCTTTTCTATCTATTATAAAATTATAAGATCGGACCTAATTTTGAACAATAGATGGATCATAGAAGTCAAATATGCATAGATAACATAGATGAGCCATAATTAAATGAAAACTCATATCAAAGAAGCAACAGAGTACCAAAAAGATCAAACAGGTTTTCAATGCAAATGACTTGTTTAAAACAAAATATATGTTATACACTTTTTACACAAACATAAAATAAAACTGTGTATGATTTTAGATCTCTTGACATGATGAAATGAGAGCCTCTTATTTGGCATTAGATAAGCTAGTTCCATATCTTGGAATCAGAAGATTCTAGTGTTTGCTGTCATACTCGAATCAATCATAAACCAATTAGGTTAAGTTTCAATTTTACTGCAAAGATGTATACCGCGTATTAGCATAATCATCTTGTTAGAAAATAGAAGCTATTCATGTAGTCTTTTCTTATTTTATTTCTTCATCGGGTCTATCAAGTATATGTTCTTTTCCTATATAAGACAGGCTAACCTGCTATGGTAGGGCATAGCTTTGGCCCAATACTTTCACATGGTATCGGAGTAAAGCATGGGCACATAACCCTAGCAGTCGGCTTCCTCTCTAACCCTAGTCGTCGGCCTTCTCTCTCTCTTTCCTTCTCCTCTCAACGCCCGCCGCCGCCTCTTTCTCACCACTGGGCGATGCCTGCCGCAACTCATCGTCGGGCTGTGTCGGCCTCTCCATCTCCTCCGTGCCCGCTACCACAAGGTGGCTGCTTGAAGGAGAGGAGAATCATACATTCTATTATCTAGAGAGGGGCAAACAGTCCTCTCTCTATACTTCTTCCTCTCCATGTATTCCCCGTACGTGGATGAGTGCCTAAACTTCTAGGGGTTGTTGATGCGTCAGATTCGTATCCTCTATTGACAAAAGTGACAGTGATAAGTAACATCACCCCTTGGTGCGTCTTCCCGGGGTAAATACCCTTTGACGGTGCTAATTCCCGCCGAATCTGGTGCATATTCGTCTGACACGACAGGTAATTCAGTTCATATGGTGTATCATCGGAAGACCCTTTTTCACACCTTTGACATCTTATACGGTGTGTCGGCTTCCCACACGACGCGTCGGCAAAAGACTGTTTCACGTCTTCGACATCTAAAGCGGCGTGTCAGCTTCCACAAGTCGTGTCAGTGGAAGTCCCTTTCACACCTCTGGCATCTTACAGGGCGTTTTGGATCTTCACACGATGTGTCAGCGGAATACTACTTCTCGTCCTCAACAACTTACATGTCGTGTAAAGTTTCTACACAGCGTGTTGCCGAAAATTTATCTCAACTTCTTCAGTTGTAATCATCTTGATACGATCTCACTATGGGAGATGAAAGCCAGTTGCTTTTGCTACAATTATCTACAATGGTCAATTTCAAATAACTTCTATGTAGTTCAACTCACAAAATATCTTCTCTAGATGAACATCATCTATATTGTTCTTGAATCTCGAGAAAAGGTTAATATTATAGAGTCACAACCTCATGATGAAAGTGACAAAAACTACTCCACATGGCGGAAATATAATGGTCTCGTAAAATCCCTGTTGTGGAATAGCAAGGAACCCCAGATTGCATCTAGGTTCGTGTTCTATTCCACATCCAAACATATCTGGGAAGCTACAAAGAAACACTTCTCGCACGAGAAGAATGCACTTTGTTTTTACACCGTCTATGATCGCCTCTTTGTGGAAAGACAAGATAATCTCTATCTGGAGGATTATTTTGCTGTCATGTGGTCTACTTCTCAAGAACTTAGTTTCTACCAGCCACTGAAAATCGGTGATCAGATGAAAGACAGAGACGACCTAGTAACAGTAGATTTCTATCAAGGTTGAATCATGTCTATGCTTTCGCCAAAGTTTCATTCTTGTTATAGATAAACTACCAAGCCTTGTGGAGGCGTCTGTAAGGATCCAATAGTCCTCTTTGAGTCAGTCTTTATCACTAGGAGGACAAAACTCTGATAATCATGCTTCTCTTACTGCTACTGCCAAGACAAGGATGAGGTAATAAGATTAGAGACAAATGTACTTTCTGTAGTAAACTTGGACATACAAAGGAAAAGTACTAATCTAACCATGGTCGACCCCCTGTTGGTGGCGCACCTTATATGGCAACTAACTCAGGAGCATCTACATCAGGAGCTTCTAGACAGACGCAATCAGATGTTACTATCTCCATGAAGGAGTATGATTGTCTTCTTTAGGCCACCCAACAAGTTTCTCTTGGTTCCTTCACCAATCTTGTCTCAGAATCAAGTAACCAAGGGACATCACTATTGCTTCCCACCCATCTACATATGTGGTGGATTCAGGTGCCTCACAGCATATGACGGGTATACGATCCATGCTCCTTTCCTCTTATTCGTATATCCCACATTCTTCCTTTTTTTTCTAATGTTTGTTGCTAAGTTGGTTGGTTCTTTGAACTGCTTGGTGAAATTTGGATCTTCCTTCTTTGTGTTACAGGATCCTAGGAGCTGGAAGACGGTTGGTAGGGGGTCTAGGAAAGGTGATCTCTATTTCTTCGAGGGTGATCGTCCAGCTTGCCAGATCTCTTGCATTGCATCTACCGTCCTCAATTGTTGTCTTACAATGGCATTGTAACTATGAGCATCCCTCCTTGCAGAATCCTCAAAAGCCTGTCCCCAGCTTATTATCAGTAAAGTTTATTGAGTGCCAGTCTTGCCAACTAGGCAAGCATCAACGTGTTTCTTTCCCTAGTCTTACTGTAAAACGCTCTATGTGTCCTTTTGATTTTATTCATGGTGATGTTTGGGGTCATGTTAAGGAGTCAAGTTACAGTGGCTCTTGTTATTTTCTTTCCTTTATTGATGATTTCTCCCGAATGACTTGAGGACACTTAAGTCTCAGGATGAGGTTTTTTCGGTTATCCAAACCTTTTATCAATTAACAAAAGTTCAGTTTGATGCTTGTATAAAAATTCTTCATACTGATAATGCCTTAAGAGTATGTTCAAAAGGTTGTCTCTAGTTTCTGTGATTATGTTGGCATGATTCACCAAACGACTTGCCCTATATACCTCAACAAAATGGGGTTTTGAGCGCAAAAATCGTCATTACTTGATGTAGCTTATACGCTATTGTTTCAAATGGCTATGCCAAAGAAGTCTTGGTCTGATGCTCTTCTCACTACTTGTTTTCTGATTAATCGACGGCCATCTTCTGGCTTGCATGGGACCACCTCCTTTTCTGTTTTGCGACCAGATGAGCAAACTTTTCTTGTCCCCTCCGTGTTTGTGGTTGCATTGTGTTTGTTCACGTGTTTGATCCACGTACAGACAAGCTGACTCCATGCACAGTCTGCACTGTCATTTTGGGATATTCTCCCACACAAAAGGGGTACATATGTTATTGTCCTTGTCTTCATCATATGTTTGTGGCGGTTGACATTACTTTTCATGAGTCCACTCCGTTCTTTAGTGACTCTATCCAACGTAAGGGAGAACACAACCATGAGAATGAACTTACCTATGAGAATGATAGATTGAGAGAGCGAGAGCCACCACTCCTTATGTCGTGCGACTACTCATGAGAGTGTGCCAGATACTGCTCCTATTATACCACCACCACCACCTACACCTATTCAGCCTTTTCTACTAGTTTACACCAGGCGAGTAGGGCATCACCCAGAAGATGTAGCGACATCAGGCCAGAAGATTGACTCATCGTCGTCGGATACTCCTGACATACATGTTCATGCTGAGAGTTCTCTTGATGCTTCTGTTTCAGACTTACACCTTTCAGTTGTAGTTCGTAAAGGTTTTCAATCTTGAACAATACGACATCCGATCTCTAGTGTTTGTTGCTTATCTCATATGTCACCAGCAGCACGCACATTTGCTCTTCAATTAGATTCTACAATTGTTTCTCGCTCATATGCAGAAGCAGCCCGACATGAAGGATGGGTACAAGCCATGGATAGTGAGATGGAAGCTCTTTATGAGAACTCCACCTGGGACTTGGTGGATCTTCCTTCTGGAAAGCTTATTGTAGGTTGTCGTTGGGTGTATACTGTTAAATAGTAATCAGATGGATCTGTTGACTGCTTGAAGGCTCGATTGGTGGCAAAAGGGTACACTCAGACATAGAGTGGACTTCTTCGAGATTTTTTCTCCTGTTGCTTAGCAAAATTATGTACGGATCCTTATTTTTTTTGCTACTCATACGATTGCCCTCTTCTCTAGTTAGATGTCAAAAAAGCATTTCTTCATGGTGATCTTCTTGAAGAGGTATACATAGAGCAATCTCCTGGATATGTTGCTCACGGGGATGTCGGAAAGTCTGCAAAATGAAGAAATCATTGTATGGCCTAAAGAAATCACCACATGCATGGTTTGATAAGTTTAGTGTTGCACTTACATAGTTTGGGTTCATTTGGTCTTCATTGATCATTCTTTGTGTGCAATCCTCTCATGGCACTATTATTCTTGTATATGTGGATGATATTGTCATCATAGGTGATGATCTTGCTGGCATTTCGCAACTCAGGGAGTGGCTACAAACGCAATTTCATATGAAAGATTTGGGAAAGCTTCATTGTTTCCTTGGAATAGAGGTTCTACATTCCAAGAAAGGCACAAATCTTTCTTGGTAAAAATATGTACTAGATTTTCTTACAGAGACAGGCATGACATATTACAAACCAGTCTCTACGCCTATGGATTATCATACCAAGGCGGCTATTTCTGATGACAGTGACCTTTCAGATCCAGCAAAGTATAAATGGATCATGGGTAAGTTGATCTATTTGATGGTTACTCGTCTCAATATCTCCTATGCATTAGGACTTGTTAGTCAGTTCATGAGTGCACCCAAGATGTCGCACTGGACGGCGGTCACCCGGATCCTACGGTATATTAAAGGATCGCTAGGGGAAGGTCTCACTTATTTCACTAGGAAGGATTCCTCCTTCACTTCCTTGAAGCTTACTAGATATATTGATCTTAATTGGGCAGGTGATGTTGAAGATAGACGATCTACATCAGAATATTGTGTTACTTGGGTCACATTTAATGACATGGAGAAGCAAGAAACAAAATGTGGTAGCATGGTCCAGCATAGAGGTTGAATATCAAACAATGGCACATGCTTGTTGTAAACTACAGTGGGTTATGTCCATATTGTCTGAAATGGGAGTGTTTGTTGATACTCCAATCTCTCTCATGTGTAATAATTAAGCAATCGTTTGCATTGCTAGCTATCATGTGTTATATGAGTGGACCAAGCGCATTGAGGTGGACTGCCACTTTGTAGGTGATCTAGTTCTCTCCAAGAAAATCCAGACTCCTCATGTTCGTACTGGACAACAAGTTGCAGATATCTTCACCAAGCCCCTTATACCTTCAGCTTTTAGCCATACGAGCTCCAAGTTGGACATGCACAATGTGTACGCTCCAGCTTGAGGGGGAGTGTTAGAAAATAGAAGTTGTTCATGTAGTCTTATCTTATTTCCTTTCTTTATTAGGTAAGTTATATAAATGTTCTCTTCCTATATAATAAAGGCTAACCTGCTATAATAGGGCATCACTTTGGCCCAATATTTTCACACATCTCTTTTGGTTGAGTTCCATCTTAAATCATGTATTCTCTTCAGGCAAGAGTGATGTTAATCAGTTACATGCTCCAGCTACCAACAAATATATTAGAAAAAAAATTCTCATGCATAATTATGCTACACATTTGTTTCCTATGGACACTTTTTAAAAATTTGCCACTACATTGTTGTCAAAAGAGTAGTTAAAACAGAAAAAGACCGCATTTTTCCTAACATAAGCATTCAAGGAATTTATTTAAAGGAGATACAGCTCGCTTGCAAGGGACAAAGTAGGCTAATGGCACATGCATAAGGGCAAAACATGAACCTACAATAAGGCAGGCAAGTAACTTTAAAATTTATTTATTCTCGATGTTTTCTAGAACTAATCTATCTGATTTAGGAGAACTAGCATACAAAGGGTATGTAAATGGGGTAATACTTATTTGGGAAATTTACATAATGGAGTCTAATACTTATAATAACACTAAATATATCCCAATAGCTTATAAAATAAAATGATATATTTTTCAAATATATATATGAATAATTTTTTGCTCCTTATTGCTTGTTTTCTATTCTCTGTATATACGGGATTAGTCTAATCTTGCTAAATGAGGTTGTTGACCACCACCCAAGTCTATATATAGGTGTGCCTTGTTTATATAAGTTGATTGGCATCCATAATCAAGGTCTCAACGTGGTAGAAGAGCAAAGTGATCCTTACCTAGCCCTCGAAGAGAAGAAATCAAGAAGTAACCTATTCTGGATTATTTCGTCATCATCCCTATGAATTTCGTCATCGTCCCTATGGTCTTTGTCTTCTCCTCAGTGGAAGTCATCTTCATTGTCCCGCTTGTCATCTCTATCACGATGGAAGTCATCTCCACTCATCCTGATCCTCATCTCCATCGCAGTGGAAGTCATCTCCATCATTGTTGTGGCCATCTCAATCATCTCCATCAAGCACATGTGGTGATCTCCATCATAGGGAAGGAAATGTTGTCCTTGTTCTGGTAGTGGCTTCTTCTCTATCTCTTCAGATTTGTCTCCAAAGTCCACCTCCATCCCTAAGTTCCATCATTGAGGGAGGACTTTCCCATACATTTTTATGTCAGTATAGGCAGGATGTACTAGCCAAACTTATCCTAGCAGCACGTCACACTATGTCTAGTGCCTTCACACGTTGTGTACTAGCGCCCGGGGCGGTGTTCCTCTCATCCAGCTAGAGAGTTACACATCACATAAACCTCCTACTCGCTAATTGGCATTCCGGCAGAGATCGTCGTCCTCAAATAAGCATTCCGCATAAGCCTCCCACACAGCATGTTAATCAAACACGCCATGTTCAATTTTAACATGGTTGTCTTATGAAGTTAGTCTTTTTCTTCTATCATCTAACGCACAGCGTGTATTTGTCCAATAAGTTGTGTGATAAAGGAACACATTGTGCTCCTCACCACTCGGTGAGTAACCAAAGTTTGTCCATCTTTAGCAAAAGTCTAACACAGCATGCAGCATTTAGACACGCCATGTAAAGTCAGGACACTAAGTTACCTACAAGATGTGTCCTGCACTTGTTCGTGTTGTCATCAAGACCCATGTTCTACCTATCTTCTACACATGGGGTTGATCATATTTGCTCCCCATCATGACTGAGAAGAAAGAAATAGTGGTCCCCACTCTATAACCATCTCTCCTTGTCTGAGATCAAGTCATTATCAACTACAAACTTAATGAGAAGAACTTCACTAATGGAATCGCAACGTTAAGATCTATTCAAATGGAATGGAAAATACAAACACCCCACAGATAGTCCTCCTAAAGGAGACTCTCTAAAGCAATGGGAACAGCATGATGTCAATCTTCGGTCTATCTTGTGGAATTCTTTGAAGGCTTACGTGGCAGATATCACTAGTCACTTTGAGACATGCAAAGATGTCTGAGATAACCTTCACTTGATGTACTTGTAGAACAGCTTACAACATGACAATGGAAATGTACAATCTACAATAAGATGACAAATCTCTGACTCAATATTTTGGTGAAGTCACTCGTATTACTAATGATCTTGATGTCTTACTTCCTTTATCAGTCGACCTCAAGGAGCTTTCATAACAAGGGGTCAAATGTCTATCATCAAGTCTCTCACATGCCTCCAATGTATGCAGGGGTGTGCAATCACATTCTTTCTAAACTTGACTTTCCCTCTCAAGTTGAAGCATACAAATGAGTCTCACATGCATTCCTAGAACAAACCGTGTATACTACTACTTATAAATCAGCCATGGTCTCTACCTGAACATTCATATTCTCACTCCACACACGGTGGGAACCAGTGAATTGGAAAATGGGCTGAGCGGCCGATTAAACGGCTGATTAATCAGCCCAACACCCAGGCCGTTCGATTTTTGCTAAAATCGCCGGTTAACCTTTTTGTAATTAATCGGCCATTTTTTCCCGCTTTTTACCCTTTTCCGTTTTTTTGCCCTTTTTTCCTGCTTTTTGGTCCTTTTGTGTCCCTTTTTTTAAAAAAAATTATGTACACCTGTAACTTTATATAAACTATATGGTCCCAAGTATTACTGACTATAATATATTAAACTTATATACATTAAATATCCAATGATAAGCCTAGTTCTAATAGAATGCATACTTGTATGCAAGTTGGGATAATAGGGTACTGTTGTAAGGTGTAATTTATACAAGTAAAATATATGTAACTATTATCAAATTTTAAAATGCATACTTTAGTTAATTGTACTGCTGTAATGTATGATTAATTGATGATATGCACATATAACAATAAGTTAGAAAGGTATCCAATAATTAGTCTATTGTTTACTGCTTAACTATGTAAACATGTGATGCAAAAAAAATTCTAAATCATGTATGTAGGGTATTTTATCTATGTCAAATCTATTGTTTATTATATTATGGCTATAATCATTGTCTTATAGCTATCTTATAAACTATTTGGGTGTTTTGTATTGTTGGGTAGAGTGTTTAGAATCTTTAGATATATATAAAAGTTCCAAAGAGTATTAGTACTTATAAACATATATATGTAATTTTGTATAAAATTATATAGGAAATTAAAATCCGTTATTTCAAAAATCGGCCGCTAACTGCTTAACCAGTTACAAGGTGTTGTCCGCACGGTTACCGCTTAACATTTTTTAAAACATTGGTGGGAACACACAAGGAGGTCGTGGAGATCAATCTAAAGGTGGATGAGGCTATCAAGAATGCACTCATTGTGAGAAGAAACGGCATTGGAAGGAAAATTGCTATGAGATTAATGGGTATCCACCTAGATTTTCCATTGCCAATATTGCATCTACTGATGAAGCTCTTGAAGATATCACCTGCAATATACAAGTAAAAATGAAGAATATAGTCAGTTCCGCCAATTCAAAGCATCTCATCAAGCCTCCTCATTTGTGGTTGTAGTAGCTGCCTTTACTCACTCAGGTGATTATACTGCATACATATCTCAATTGTCTTATAAAGGTTCGTCTTATTGTGTTCTTGACTCTAGTGCAACAAATCACATTACAAGTACATCCAGTCTCATATCCAATTTGTCCACCAATAGATGACCTCTACCTCAAGTTACCATAGTTGACGGATCTATAGTGGATACCTAGGAAGCACGGACACTTCTCGGAGGTTGTCGTGTCCGTGTCCAACGCGTGTCCAACATGGACACACTTTGGACACGCCTGGACGTGTGGCAGACACGCTTCCGGCATGTCCACTTTGAAGTTTTTTTTATTGAAATGTTGAACACGGCTTGGACACTCCATGGACACCTCTAGGACACACCACTCCGACCCACTTAAGCCTAGGCGTATGAAAAAACCCAAGCCTTCTCTAAATCTTTGCCTCCTGTCCTCCACTACTCGCCCTACTACCATTAGTTAATTAAGCTTCAGGTGCTACATGCAAGTCGTTGACACCCTTCTTATCATCTCCACCAGCTATTGCAACATCCGGGGACTGCAACATCAACCATGAGGAGGAACACAATTGGATTCACCTCCTCTTGATAGTACATGTTGTTAATCATTACTTCCATTGGAACTATTGTCCCCAAAATTCTCCTGCTCTTAATTTTTACAATTCATATTACAACAATATCATATAATCAAGCATCGTAATGTTTGTTGTGAACTAATCCACATTGTGACTTGTAAATATAATGTTATATGTTGATTGCTTTTTGGATTTCATGGTGATTTCCCATGCGGATAATCTATCTAGATCATTTTGTGTTAATACACATAGCATATTACACATTATATGTCATAATATGTTATACAAATATATATATACATATACTTGTCGTGTCCAGTGTCGTGTTCGTGTCCTATATTTTTGGAAATTGACGTGTCTCGTGTCCGTGTCCGTGTCCGTGTCTAAATCCGTGTCCATGCTTCCTAGGTGGATACCCAAGGCATCGGGATCAATAGATCTATACATAGATTAACTGTGCCATCCACTTTATTTGTTCCTAAATTTCCTTCCAATTTGTTTTGCATTAGCAAGTTAATCTACTCTCTTCATGCATCCAAATGCAAAAGGTGATTGGTGGCGAGTATGAACTTGCAGGTCTCTATTATCTTGGTCAAGCCTCCAAGAGCGTGTAGCAGCCACTCCACATCCACAATCGGCTTGGACATGTCTTTGGAGAAACTAAAGATTTTCAATCCTTAGTAATTCAGTTTTAACAAGATAGAATGTGAGCCATGTCAGTTAGGAGCGACACCGATTGAATTTCAGGTCTAGACATTAGAAGAATGCTATGTCAAGTTTAGATATTAATATTTGGATATATGTGAACGTTGTCGAGTCCCATCTAAATTAGGTCATAATGTTCTCTCCTTCATTGATGATTTTTCTTAGGTAACATAGTTGCATATGAAGAAAGGTCGTTCTAAAAGTTTGTCTGCAATACAAAGTTTTATATCACAAAATTCAGAACTTAGTTTTGTGTACATTTCTGGATTCTTTGCAAAAATAATGCTAAATAATATTTTACTCATGTTCTCACTCATTTGTTATCCACAAAAGGTGTAATCCTGCAATCCTCATGCTCAAAAATATCCCAGCAAAATGGAGTAGCCTAAAGAAAGAACCGACACATGGTGGATACTGCAAACACATTTCTGCTCCATATGAAAGTTCTGAAGGATTTTTGAGATTACGGTGTCCTAACCACCACTTATCTCATTAATCGCATGACATCTTCCACCTTAAACAATCATATCCCTTTTCATGTTCTCGGTCCTAACCATCCATATATATCGTTCTCTCTAAGATTTTTGGTGGTGTCTGCTTTGTCCATAATATTGGGCATGGTCGTGATAAACTCAATCCAAGGGATACCAAATATGTTTTCCTTGGTTACTCTTGAACCCAAAAAGGGTATAGATGCTAAATTCCCACTAAACACAAATTTCTCACATCCCCAGATGTCACCTTTGAAAAAACTCCATTCTGTGAAGAAACTCAAACTATTCCACTTCTCATCAAGAGGTGCTTCCTTCTCACAAGGTTCCCACATCATCCATGTCTTTTAAACATTTCATGTCATGGAAACCTCCCATCACAGAGGTCTCTACACATCGCGAGAAGCCTAGAATTAAATGTCCGATTTCAATGTCGTCTATTATGACCTAGAAACAGAAATTTACATACATTTCGACCAAAATTTCAATCTACGGCCCTAACAGCGCTCGAATAAGTGAATTAAATCATGAAAATTTACAAGGATGATCTAAACGCCAAGATCTACTAAAATATTCAATAATATTCCATATTGGATATGTGGGGGTCTCCCAATTTGCAAGTGAATGAAGCTGAACAATTTGGACAGAATTTCGATGGCAATTTCAATGGTAAAATGAACGAATTAAGTTGTGAAAATTTGCAAACACAATGTTTAGACATAAACACACTAGACTATATAATAAATTTAAATGTTTAGAGGTCTCGGTGGGATCCATGTGTTGATGAGTTCCCAAATGAACAAAAATGTCAAGTCTGTTAGACAGTTACAAACTTATAGACTTCAAGTTACAACTTAGAATTTAAAACTTACAGTTACAAGTTAGAAACTTATGAACTACAACTTGTATAAGTCTAGTATTAGCATTTAACTAGGTTACATAGGACATTTATACATAGATCCAAGAAAGGACTTTGTGATTTTTGGAGTATTTCTCTAGATTTCAATAGAAAAGTGTAGAACATACCTTATAATTAAGAAAAAATAGCATCTAGAAGCAAGAGATTTAATAAAAAATTGCCAAAATACCTAAGATGTAGTAGTAGCAGCCCTAGGAACAAATTTCTTGAATAAGTTTTGTTTTTCGAGATTCTGTGAAAGTACGGCCCAAACTAAGCTTTTTTTGTGAAATTTCCACCTGTTTGGCGAAATTTTGCACCTAGGGACAAAATTTTCACAAAAATTACATACTATTCCTTGTATTTATGTGTTCCGATGTTCGATTGTAAGTTCCAATGTCTGATGGCCAAAACAACGAAATTTTGAGCAAAAGTTCGCAATGTCAATAAAAACTTGTTCCATGGCAAGAAGGCAAATACTAGGGAACAAGCAGCATCAACCCTCCTACAATTACCACTCGGGCTGGAGGTCCCACGAGCATGAATAGTTTACATGATCTACCTATTACGCTCGAAAAAGAAAAACAGACATGTAGATTTCACCATATTTTTAACTTTGTCTCATATGATTGTTTATCGTTACCATATAAAACATTGATCTCATCCTTATTTAGACATATACATACCTAGTTTTGTACATATTGATGTGAGTCATCCAGGATAGCAACAGGTTGCTGAAGATGAGATGACAGCTCTTCAAAAAAATCATAAATGGAGCCTTGTGTGGTTCCCAACTAGGGAACAAGCAGCATCAACCCTCCTACAATTACTACTCGGGCTGGAGGTCCCACGAGCATGAATAGTTCACATGATCTACCTATACGCTCGAAAAAGAAAAACAGACATGTAGATTTCACCATATTTTTAACTTTGTCTCATATGATTGTTTATCGTTACCATATAAAACATTGATCTCATCCTTATTAGACATACACATACCTAGTTTTGTACATATTGATGTGAGTCATCCAGGATAGCAACAGGTTGCTGAAGATGAGATGACAGCTCTTCGAAAAAATCATAAATGGAGCCTTGTGTGGTTCCCACTACTAATGGCAAAGCTATTGTTAGATATGATGGGTCTTATTTGTGAAAGTTGGTTCTAGAAGATCAATTGGTCGCTTGAAGCCCGTCTTGTAGCTAAAGGCTACACTCAAGTATATAAGAAGGATTATCTGGAGACCTTTTCCCTATTGGCAAAGATGTCCTCTAGTCGATTTTTTTTTCTTTCAGTGATTGCCAATTTCTCATGGCATCTATCAGCTAAATATCAAAAATGTTGTCATCCACAATGTTTCCTTGGAAGAAAATTACATGGAGCAACCTCCTAGTTTCATTGCTTAAGAGAATCTCATCCCACTTGCAGGCTCCACAAGTCCCTCTATGATCTTAAACAGTCTCTGAGAGTTTGGTTTGGCGAAGTTCAGTCATGCAGTTCTAGATTTTAGTCTTTAGCGATTTGCACTTGATCATTGAGTCTTTTATCAGCAAGGGTCCTCAGGAGTCATCTTTCTTATTCTCTATGTAGATAATATTGTCATTACTGGAGATGATTAGCAGGGAGTTCTACAACTCAAGCAGATTCTTAAAAGCAAATTCCTAAGCATTAGGACACTTAAAATACTTTGTTGGTAATGAGGTGGTTGAATCTCCATATGGAAATGTCATCTCACAACGAAAGTAAACTTTTAATCTTCTTGAAGAAACAGGCATGCTAGGGGCAATACCTACAAATGCTCGGATGGCTCCAAAAGACAAGCTTCTTAAGGATTAGGGGGAGCCAAGACAAGTGGAGGTACAAAAGGCTGATGGGAAACCTCAATTATCTCACAGTCACTCGTCCAAATATATCCCTTGCTACCAGCATGGTTAGTCAATTCATGGACAAACTATGTATTGGACACATGGAGGTTGTCATTCAGCTTCTTTGTTATCAAAAGAGGAGTCCATGGAAAGAAATATTGTAATTCTAAACATTGACATCTCAAATTATATGGTTTCTCTTATGGTCATGGGCTGAGTTGTGTTATTGATCAATGGTCTATTTCAGGATACTTTGAATCTATCGAAGGCAAACTTGTGTCTAGGAAAAGCAAATAGCAAACTATGATGGCTCAATCTAGTGTAGAGTCAGAGTGTTGAGACATGACCCACGCCACAAGTGATCTCTTATAGGTCACAAATATCTTGGAGGAACTTAGATAATCAAGGAACTTAGATGCAATGAAGTTGCACTACGATAATCAAGAATCTACCACACTGCTTCAAATCCAGTTATCCACAAATGAACAAAACACACATTGAGATTGATAGCCATTTCGTTCATTGAAAAATCCAAAACTAACAAGTCAAGCTTCTCCTTGACTGGTCGGATGGCCAAGAGGCAGATCTCTTCACTAAGTCCCATAATGGGTGGCAGGTCAAATTTCTATCAAATTTCTATGTAACAAACTTTGTGCCTATGATATATATGCACCAATTTGAGGGGAAGTGGCATAATACACATAAGTGAACAAGTATTTATTCCTTATTTCTTGTTTCCAGTTCTTCCTATATGGGATTAGTCCCATATTGTGTTATTGGGTTGTTGGCCGCTGCCCAAGTCGATATAAATAGGCTTACCATGTTCTCCATACTATGCAAGTTGATCTGCCTCCATAATCAAGGTCTCAGCAACAATAAATAAAAAATTTATCAAAACTTGCATTGTTTTCCACTTTCTTCCTCTTCCTCCCAACTCTTCCACCATTGAGTTGCTCTTGGCCCCTGCAAAAATCAGCTGCTCACCTGACCCGTTCTCTTCTTTCACTTGTCTTCGCCTCTTTTCCTTCCCCTTTTCTTCTGTCAACTGTTGTTGCTAGAAGCAACTGGTTGTAGCAGGAAAGGATATGTTGGTCATAGCAGCTTGCTGATGTAGCATGTAACAATGACAGGTATAAGTTGCAGGAGAAATCGAGGAAGATGGAGAAAAAGGATTCTCTGGAAATTTTGGATATATCATCACAGAGTTCTTGCTCGCATAAAACATCAGACCTAATTATGTAATTCTATCCATTGGGTTGAATTAGGATCTGGTGTAGGTCGAGTCACGTATGATTTGGATAAAAATTAGGCCTGCTTTAGGTCTAATCAGAGCAAATTTGGGAAGTTAGTTCTAATTTAGGTCAAATTTGTCCTATAAAATAGTTCAGGCAAAATAGGGCTTTAAATAGGCCTGATTTAGTTCAAGCTACGTGTGGATTAGGTGGATTTAGGATTGATAAGCTTGGAGAAAACCAACAGATGTAAAGTTACTATTAATTGTAAATTCTATACACACACACATGTATAAATATAAAATGGCATCCCATGATAATTCTGTTATGGTGAAAATGAAGAGCTTCTTGAGTGGTGATTCTTATTGTATATGTTGACACTATTAATTTATCTAGTAATGATGCTAACGGTATCCAAACCACTAAAGACCACCTGTTCAAGCATTTTTTTTTACTAGTGCTAAGGCAAAGTGAGGTGCTTTCTAGGGCTTGAGTTTGCATGAAGTTATATGGTTGTCATCTTGTCCCAAAAGAACTATTCTCTTGATTTACTAGAAGAAAAAAGGATTTTTTGGAAGCAAGACATGCTAATATTCCTCTGAACTAGTGTCCCATGGGCTGATTATAAGCCGCCTCCTTCTAGGCTTCTACGTATTAACTATCACATAGAAGACTTCATTGAAAGCTTATCTATCTATTTATAGCTGGAGCAGAAACCAACTCAAGCTTAGTTTGATGAGTTGCTACTTGTATTAGCGGGCACAATGCCATTAGTGCAGTTTTTCATATAAGGTACATGAACATGAATATGTCTATAAGGGCTGCCTTGATATACAAGAAGCATAGGCACATAAATAGACTTTAATTTTCATACTTTGATTATGCTAACATAGTGATGGGAAATCCACCCCTCTAGTTACTACATTTTTGTAGGTGGAAACCCAGTTACTAGAAAAGCAAAAGGTAAAATATGGTTTTCAAACCAATGTTGAAGCAGAATATAAGGGCATACCCCACACCACAATTGATGTCTCTAGATTCCATGAAACAATGAAATCGATCGAGGAGGGTTATCATTTTGTCAAGAAGGTCATCATGCACCCATGGATATATAACCAGACCACATTTTTTAATAGGTAACCGAGTTAGTCCTAAGATGCCTCTCACGAACCTGACTGTCAAGTTGGCATGACGACAACCTACTTTCTATCTTGGGGGTCTTGCAATGCTTATTGGTTAATTGTGTTGTATATTTCTTTACAATTTCTTTCCCTTTTTCAGTGTCCTTGATATAGATTCGTCTCTGAGCTGTTATAGGAAGGGATGTGTACTCTTATTTAGAAATTACACATAAAAACACTATTTCTCGTCTCTACAGATGATAAAACAAATAGTAAAAAAATTGGATAGCATCAAGAATAATTTATGATATTTACAAGAATAATTAATAATAATCTCTCCTTTTATAAGGTTGGCTATAGAATTAGATTAACGACATAAAGAAATCAGCACACAAAACACTCATTGCTTCTGGTCAGAACCAAATAAATGTGATGCTGAATGTAACTAGAATCTAATTAGGAATATAATATGCATCTCGGTTTTCACGATTAAGTGGAAGTAGGTTTTTGACGAAATAGCGTGCGCACAATGCTTACACCTTGATCGACAGCCCACAAATCATAGCTACCACTTCTGAAATCTACCATCTACAAGTGAGCCATATAAAAGTAAAAGGGCATGTGTCTGCATCTTAAAATGAGGAAAGTGATATACCCTCAGTTGCCTAATATTAGGTTTCTAATTGTTGCAACTTGCAACAGTATCATTATCAACAAAAAGAGGGTTTTATTTCACTGAATGGTAAAAACCTCCCATATGGCCATTGAGGGGATTTCTACACTGATAAAAGTAGTTTAAGTAGGTGATGTCATTTTACCAACAATGAAATGCCATCCATAGAATTTGAGCAGTGTAAATAAAGAAGCCATGCATGACAATATTAGGTGCTGAGAACCTCGGCTAGGAATAGCTTACTTATGTGAATAATGCTCGAAATTACTAGCAGTTAATGGGACAGAGCCTTCGCCAAATTCTTCCTCAAAATCATCTCCATGACTATTTAGTTTTGGTATAGGTCCGGAATGGAACTCAATGCCAGTTGGCCTCAAGTTCCGATCAATGGAAAATTTTCGAACAGTTTTCGTGATATTCAATCTATTCTGAAAACAATCAAAAACCAACAATAAAATGTAATTAGAATATGTAAATACAATCTATGATGGGCATACAGATCTGAGACTAAAATTTAATTATGATATTGCGCTCCGACCAAAAGCCTAACAAGAGATAGAAGAATCAGTAATGCACTAATTGCATATCATAATAATATGACATGATAATCAAACTAATAAATAGATCACATCACAGTTAATATGCATCATCAAATTCGTATGGTTGGCCATTTTCATGAATCAATCATTTTTTTGGGAAATAAATGAAATTTCATTGTCCCTTCCATGTTTTTTAAGACATTTAGAAAAAAAATTAGCTTAGAAGAGATAAAAACTCTGAATGAATTAGCTGGATCAAACTGCCGCACATAATACATTTTTTAAGGAAGGTACCACCTCAATTTCATTGGGAATGAATGAGTACATAGGTTATTACATCAAGACACCCAAGGCACCATTGCAAAGTGCAAGCAGCATGTGCTGAATTTTCTCTCTCCCAAAGCCTATCATAGCACGCGGGGGACTAGGTACAAAAGGTTCCAGAGAATCTTCCACGATTCCATAAAAGGTTGATTCCACTAAAAAGTGCTCCTTAATTAATTAGATCATTGAATTCAAGATAAGTATGTGCATGTCGTACGAAAAATAAAATAACATCAAAGCTCCAATGAAACTGAAACAAAATTTATATACTGATGAGTACCAAATGGTGCAGCTCATCGAAAAAGAAAGAAAGAGAAGGCACCAAAAGATGTTACGTCAAACTTCCTAAAACCCACAAAGAATACCATCTGATTTCATTTCTCCGATGCCAATTTTTTATCCTGAAGATGAGGATCTCGGCTGTACGTGATACTCGTGATTTAAATAGTCAATGACTGACCTTTTCGGCTTTGAAACAAAGCCCGGTAGCATTGCTCATTTGTATGATTCGATCAAGTCAAGGGAATCTCATGATAAGCCATAACTCAGTTGGAGGATCCTCCTTCCAGTTGGACTCAGTGGGAACCTACAAGCAGCCTTTAAATCAGCATCTAAAACCCCATTGGTGTTGCAACATAGGTGATGAGGCAGGATAATCTAAAGAGGCA
The DNA here is from genome assembly GCA_963693085.1 of Alisma plantago-aquatica. Lineage (NCBI taxonomy): Eukaryota > Viridiplantae > Streptophyta > Magnoliopsida > Alismatales > Alismataceae > Alisma > Alisma plantago-aquatica. Next base: position 338,804,067 of record OY856414.1, read on the forward strand.
TCAAGTTGTAGTTGTAGCTCCCCATTCTCCTAAGTGTCTGAAAAACGCATGTGAAGGACTAAATTTCTATGCAAGAGAAGCTATTGAATATGTAGCCTTCTAAGAAGCTTGGAGACACATTAACAAGTAATACTCAAACAGTGACACCTTACAAGTAACCTCTTGAGTCTTGAGTATCCTTTGTACTGGCCACATTAGCAAACTTTGTAGGAAATCCTTGTATTTCATAATAGGTCTCCTTAGTGTGGCCTTTCCTACCACATGGACACTCTATATACAAGTGGGGTGCTCCATGACCATTACTAGATCCTCTCCTAGTGAAACTTTTACCACGTCAACATCATTTCCTGCCGGTCGATACTTGATATGAGTTGAGTGAGGTGCGCTCCAATTCCTCTCGTCTATTCCATCTCCTCCGACTATTGGAGGTAGGCAAAGATTCAGGCCATCCTTGAGGCATAAAATGTAGACCATGAAATGGTCAAGTCTATATTCCTCTTAAGTGATAGCAAATAATATCTTGCTCCAAGAAGGCACATGACACCCTAGAGTGGGTGTCTACCAAAGAGGGAAGCTTGGTTGCAGACAAAAACTTACTACAGGCATCCCCATACTCACGGCAAAGTCCGACCAAGAACTTAATCATAGACATCTTATCACGATGTAGTTGCATTTTGATAATAGAGAGAAGAAGTAGATTGTGCAAATCATTAGCCAAGCGAGTCATTTCGCCAACTTATGCTCCTATTGTAGCCCATATAGCTTTACTTTCATAACGCACATGCGAGCGACTTTGCTATGAGACATAAGTTGAAGATGATCCAACAATGTCTTGTATGTCTCAAAGTGGTTTTTCTTATCTACTATATCTACTTACTAGAGGTGTACTATTTACAACAAGGTTTTTTGAGGTTGTCTGTAGATTATCAGTTATTATCTACCAGAAGGAAGAGACACGGAGATGTCTCCATCGATACAAATTTTGACTAGTTTGTAGGATTTAAATATTAGTATGCTACTTGTGCCTCGTACAGTTATTGTGCCATCACATCAACAATGTGCTACTCTAATTTCCTTCTGGTAGACAGAGCCTTCTGAAGCGTGGGTTCAACAATAGTAGGCAATGATGCACATCACGGACACAGAGGCCATTGTGGTATTTGTTCAGCGCTAATGCCACCATAGTTTACAGACAGAAAAACACTTTTATTGTGTTCATAGCCGATGGAGGATCTGAAGGTCCGCATACACACCAACACGGACACCAAATCAGGTTATTAGAACCGATAAGAACCAAACCGAACGATTCAACTAGTTTAACAGAGAACTGGTGACTATATCGGACTAGTTTGGTCCCAGTCCTGGAAGTCACTCTGAGCAAACCAAGAACTAGTCGAGTCGTCGATTCAACTGTTGAACTGGTCAAATTTTCAACATAGTTGTATAGGCGGCATGGCGTTGGCCATGGACGCCCAGCCCGCTTAGGCATCGAGGCGGAGGTCTAGACGTTTTTTTCCCTTCTAATTTTTATAACATATTATAGATTTACTAATATATGCAATGTAATGAAGGAACCGGAGGAAGGGAAAGAAGGGAGGGGAACTAGACGAAGGAAAAGAAGTGGGGGAAAACGGCAGGGAGAGAATAAGAATCAGGGAGGGAAACTGGAGGAAGGGAAAGAAGAAGCAGGGGAATAAAGAAGAAGAAGAAGAAGAGGAACTGGAGGAAGGGAAAGAAGAAGCAGTAGGGAAAGAATAAGAAGGGAGGGTAACTGGAGGAAGGGAAAGAAGAAGCAAGGGAAGGCAGTAGGGGAAGAGGAAGAAGGAAGGGAAACTGGAGGAAGGGAAAGAAGAAGCACTGGACGTCAGCAGCAGCAAAAAAAAGGATGCAGCAAATAAAAGAGAAGGACGAGAAGCATGAAGCAAGGAGGAAGACGAGGAGGGGAAGAAGGAATATGTGGTCGGAGAGGAAGAAGTAAGGGAAGGCGGAAGCAGCAAAATAATGAAAAAGGAAACGGGAACATGACACAAGGGATGGGGACAAAACAATAAGGAAGAAGAGAAACAGGAAGAGGAGGAATCAGGAAAAAAGGAAGTTATGAGAATTGGAAGCAAGAGAACGAAGAGGAGGATGAAAGAAGGTTGAAAAACAAAAAAAGTACAGGTTTCTCATTTGTTGTGGTGGCGACCTCTGTTGCTTTCTTGCTGCCTTCCAAGCAATCCAATCCAGTGAGCAAGAACCTGAGGAGGGAGAAAGGAAGATGGCGTGGTGAGGGGGAGAAGGAGAAAGGAAGAGAAGAGGGGGGGGGGAGAGGAGGGAGAGCATATCTGCCATCGTCGTCGTCTGGAGAAGCCGAGACGGGTGCCTGCATCGACGGGAATTAAGAATCTAAGTTTTTTGTTCCCAAAGCCCACTCAGTGTAGGCCTACAAAACGCCCAAGTGGGACGCCCAGACCGCCCAAACGCCTAAATGGGTTGGGTGCCTGATTTTGGTGGGTTGGGTGGCCTCCCAGGGTGCCCAGGCGGCCGCCTGTACAGCACAGGTTTTTACTCAACCGGCTAGTCAGGCACATCATTGCTGACCCACCCATGTGCAGGTCACATGCAGCAAAATGATACCTGAACTGATATCTCTCCTTTTCAACCACCATGCCCAAGGTCTCCACTCCACTGGCTGGTCCAGACCACCTACGGCTCTAGCCCCTGTTTGGTTCGGGCGTGGACCGGGTTTAGGCCTTGTCGCGTAGCGACACGTAGGACCAAACCAGTCCGGCTCGGGCTGGGTTTCCGTTTGGCAAGGAGACTGGTTCGGACCCCGTTTTGAGTTTAGTCAGTCCCATTTTGAGCTTGACGCAGTACAGGTAGAGGCGGGTTTGGAATCTCAAACCCGGTTTGCTCCCTCGCGTACCTCGCGACGCATCTTTCCCTCTCTCCCTGGCGAAGCAGCTTTCCCCCCTTGTCTGCTCCCGACGCAGCTAGCTTCGGCGCTGCTGGCTGGCATCTTCTCCCTCATGACGAATCCACAGTTGCCTACCTTCTGCCATGCTCGCCCGTGAAATAAATGCGAGTAGGCTGCCTCGATCTGCCATGGTTGGCCTGGTCAAGCGGCCGCTAGGCTTCCTGCCGCCTGCCACCGCCGAGCTAGGTCGGTCAAAAGCAAGGTTCCGGTGCTTATCTCCATTCGCCAGGTCTGCCATGAATGGTCATGTCGTCCACAGAAGAAGGCGTAGGCGGCACAGAAGAATCCGAAACCCTAGTCAGTGTTGTGCCTTTAAATTGGGGGTGTGGTGCTGCGAGGTGCTCGACTTCTACACAAGCCTCTTCGTTGAAGTGTTGCGAGGTGTTCCGCAGAAGATCGTTGCCGCTCGCTCGTGGTCTGTCGGCGCTGCCCAGGTCGACGCTTGTGCCCAGGTTCCGCCGCTTCCGTCGTCACTCCAAGGGGAGATTCTGCTCAGGTTGGTCTCTGGGTAGGGTAGAGGGTTATTTCGGTTTTAATGTCGATTAGGGCACAATGTCGAATAAGTACCACAACATTTGTGAAATGGTGTTCTTTATCGAAACATGTACGGTTGAATCTGATGTTATCATCATTTCGGTTGAGTTTATCAGTTGTTAGATTGGGTTTATATGATGTTAAGTACGAAATAGTTGACTCCTTTTGCTAGTTAAAAGCGTATATTTTTTGAATGTTGTTGATTTTGATGCTTTTCCCGTTGTTTACTCTGCACAGAACATACTTGTTATTGTTTTGATGCTCTGGACGAGCATGGTCTCTCAACTGATGTGGTCTGTAGTATGTGTTGGTCTAAGAAGCACGATTTCAATACGAAAAAAATATTATTTGTATATGTAATGAAGGTCTTTGCAGTTACCTTATCATATGTACAAATAGTTGATTTAATGTATGCCATATGATCTACCTATATGAAGATGTTACAAAATTTAAAATGTTATATATGTGACAGTGATCTAGGATTATAACTTCATATATCCTTGTCTTCTTATTAGACATTAATTGATGGGGATGTTAAATGATGGTACTATACGTTTGTTTGATGGCTGAATATGGTGATATGGAGCATACACCATATCCTGTTGCTGGCTTTTCAGAAAGATGTTAGACTTGACTTGGTTTTAGTCATACACCACACTCCACTTGCATTTGAAGCTTGAAATGTGTTTTTCTTAGTGAGTCTGTATTCCATCTTGGTTAAGGAGTATCCTTTCCTCTGCTGTCATATTAGTGAGTCTGTATTCCCTGGTCGAGATGCTTTCTCTGTAAACCAGTCGGACAAAAGGTTCTCGTTCATCCATTATTCCTTACTGGGGCTGGGTATGCATTCCATCTTGGTTAAGGAGTAATTACCAAACCTTTTTCAGTTTGTACCATCTCCTGTTTCGAGATCATGTGCTCTCATTGGGACATTCTACGTTCATATATTCTTGTGTTCTTATTAGACATGAAGAAGTTATGGGGATGTTAAATGATGCTATGAAGATGTGTCTTATATCGAATGTTAGATGATGATAGGTCCAGGGAGGAGTACCTCATTCAGATGAATCATTTGTTTTTTGTAAATGACCTTTTATATGGACAGTAGAATGTAGGAACAAGTAAATCATGTTACACTATGTTAGTCATGTGCTCTGCTAAAAAGGTTTATCTCTTATGTTTAGTCCTAAACTCATGTTAAAAAAGGGTGGCTTAACTTTTTAATCTGTACTAATGTTAGTCATGTGCTCTGCTGAAAAGGTTTATCTCTGATCATTAACTGTGTAATCATTCTATTTGATCATTAACCTGCCTACATGCTCATTGGTGTTTCATTATTTGTGTTTGGGTGTTAATCAATCAAGCTTGTCTCATTTGTGTATATTTGTAACTTGCCTATATGCTCGTTGGTGTTTCATTATTTGTTTTTCGGTGTTAATCAATGAAGCTTGTGTATATGCTAATTGAATCAGTATTGAAGGAACACACATAAATGGTTTCTGTTGTGACTGAATTGTATTAAACATTTACACTGATTATGTAAAGGTACTAAAAAATAGAAATGTATTTTAGCACAAAAAAATTGAGTGATGATCTCAGACAAAGAATTTGACTAATGTTAAAAACTATAACCCTATAGACATGTTAGGATTTTGTTCTTTTATGTATATGTGCTTCAGTAACATGCGTTTGAACACATTGGTTACAACTTCATGAATGTGCTTTAATTTTAGTGATCTCATGTTATGAATTAGATGGAGTCATTTGATAATATCTGTAATTTGTATAACCCTATAAATCAAGCACAATGTGGTGTGCTATTCGCCTTGTTTACTCTGCCACAGACCACACTTGTTATTGATTTTATTTATCATTGTTTCTATTTTTTAAATCATTTTACACATGCAAGATCTGATATTTACAAAATGTGTGTGCCATGTAATTGATCTGAGTCAGGTGTGTTTGCCTACTTTTCTTTCCATATTTTTATTTTCAACTTTTGTTTAAATATCTTTCGAAGAATTTTTCCTAAATGTGGGTGACATGTAATCTGAACCAGCAGATATGTAATTTATACTATACTGTGCGGTCGAGATATCATGGTTGTTGTTATATATTTATGTACATCTTAGTTACCGGTCGCTGTCATCAAATATTGCAGCAACTACACGAGTATGCCTCTCGTCGACCCTAACCACGTATTGTATGGACAAGAGAGTCTGATGCCGCTGTGGTGACAGCATTGCGCAAACAATATGACCTAGGCAGATGTATTGATGGTAATTTTACTAGGGGCTCTTGGAGGGAAATAACTTCTGATGTCAATAATAGGGTTGGCGACGTGTATAAGTTAGACCAGATAAGATGTCGCTGGAAGAACCTTAAAAAGGACTACGTCCATTTGAAGGGTTTGACCAACAAGAGTGGCATTGGATGGGATGAAGAAAGGCACAAGCCCATTGTATCGGACACCCCTGAGTGGAAAGAGGCCATTGCGGTACGCACACTATACAGAACTTTTATCCTAACAAATTGTGACTGTACATGTAAACATGATTATCCTAATACACATATTTTTGAAAGCGTAGGCAGACAGGGACCTGACTAGGTTGCTTAGGCGCCCGTTTCCCCACTACTACGACATAGAGCTAATGGCGGGGAGGAACATTGCTAGAGGACACCATGCAATGTCTTCGGCGGACGGTCAGATTCCTGCAGATGTTGCGTCTGAGGATGATGTAAGTGTCGACTTAGGCGCGGTTGATACACCCATGTACACAGAATCGGCAACAGACGAGCGTAGCGTACCCGCAGCTACCGTGCAAAGTGAGGGTGAAAGCGCGCGGCCTGGGGGAACAGATAACCCGTCAGTTGGGGGCAGGAGTCTTTCTACCCATACGCGCAGGAAACGACAATCAACGCCGCAAGAGCGATGTAGTCTTTCCAATGAAGTTCTGGCTGAGTTCACACAGGTTTACACAAAGGTTCACGAGTTAGGCACATCCATGTTGATCAAAGCCTATGAAAAAGAAGAGTTGGCAAACATTTTACAACATTTTAATGACAATTTCCCCGATGCCCCCACCGCTGTTTTTACTACACTTGTGAACACAATCAAGGACTCTACAAACCGCAACATCTACCTTAGCCTCAAAAACACCCCTGCAAAGATAACCTTGTGGTTAAACGACCTTTGTGAAAGGTCACAATTCGGTTTTGGCACATCTGTACCTCCAATGCCTTCATTTTATTTCCCGTCTCCGCAACCATTCCCTTCACCCAACTTCAACAGCACGTCATCTCAACAATCATTTGTGCCGCCATTCCCTTCACCCAATTTCAATACCACATCGTCTCACCCACCATTTATGTCGTCTTCCTCTGCACCCAACTTCCCAGGCACATCGTCTCAGCCACCATTTATCCCGCCACTCAACTTCCCAGGCATGCCACCGATGTGGTCTCCTACATCCAGTGATGTTGGCCCATCGGGAACATAATTGCACGGTTTATTTCGTATGCATTTGATGTTAATTGTTTTCCGTCCAAATATTTACATTTGATTGACTGTTGTAATAATTTATTTTCCGCACACACATTACATATCCGTACAATTTCATTTGATTGAGTGTTGTAATAATTTATTTTTCGCACGTGAATTGGATTGTCTTATGTTGTAGCAGTTATTATGTTGTTGTTTTCATTGTACATGTAGGCATCATGTCTGCCAATGATCAACCGCAAACAGATGACATGCTCAACAACCTTTTATTAGATACCTTGTTGTGGCCAGTGATTCACGTTGGTGATTTAATTGCTGACTCTATTGCATACTCAATCATGGACGCAGTAGACGTTGATGCCTCCACACCACCTCGTATCCCTAGGTCTGTTAGCATCAGGAGTGGCCACATAAAGGTCTTAGAAATATTGACCAGTCACGAACAAAGGGCTTATGACCTATATCGGATGCGTCCACAAACTATAATGGCCCTTGTCGACAAGCTTGAGAGTCGTGGCTTCTTGCGAGGTAGTAGAGGCGTCACCTCAGTTGAGGCAGTCTGCTATTTCCTGCAGATGGTTGGCCATGGACACACAAATCGTACTTTGGCGGAGGACTACATTCACTCCGGTGAGACCATTAGCAGAAAGTTCAACGAAGTCTTGGACGCTATTTGTGCGTTGACCCATGACTACATTGTCATGCAAACCGCAACTACATGCACGACAACACATACTCGCATTTTACATAACGCAAGGTTCTACCCATACTTCAAGGTAATAGTTACCCCCCTAATAAATTTAATTAATTTTCAAACATTCTGTATGTTTACAACATTATGTTGGTTTATAAAATGCCATAGGGGCTATTAACGGAACACACATCCATGTCTTGGTCAGCAGAGACAAACAAAATCGATACCGTGACAGAAAAGGGAATGTCTCTCTCAATGTCATGGCTGTAGTAGACTTCTCCATGGAGTTTACATATGTCCTCACTGGGTGGGAGGGGTCGGCTGCCGACCAAAGGGTCCTGCAATCGGCAAGGACCCATAGCGGGTTTACAGTTCCGCCGGGGAAGTTTTACCTGGTAGATGCAGGGTATGCCAACACTTGTCAATTTCTTGCACCCTATCGCAACACAGCATACCATATTGCTGAGTACCGAGGAAACAGACATTCCTACACCAGCAAGAAAGTGATGTTCAACCACAGACACGCTCAACTACGTAATATTGTAGAAAGAGCATTTGGGGTGTTGAAGAGACGGTTTGCGTACCTTAAGAAGGGGTCGACATATCCAATTCATTCGCAGTGTCGCATCGTACTTGCTTGTTGTATCCTACACAATTTCATCCGACGACAAAATGACGGCGACACCATAATGGATGACCCACTTGATGAGAATTCATCGTCTTCTATTCCCCCACCCGGCGTTCCCCCGAGTTCAGGGCAAGGTTCAACTCAGGCAGATTCAAGGGAGGGTGAAGTCTTACGTGAATCCATTGCTAATCACATTTGGGGGTCGCAATAGTACAATATATGTAATAGATTTATTCCCGAATTGGTTTTTTGGATCCTGATCTGAATCGTCACATTGTGTCAACATAGGTTGTCTTCAAATGGAGAACGGAATGCTTTGCTGTCAATGCGGCCTTCAATCCACTGTACGCGTATATATGGATGCCGAGGATGCACAAAACGGACGTTTTGAAGACAACAACCCACACAGGCCATATTTTACGTGTGGTAGGGTTGTGAATCAAAATAGATGTCATATGAGGTTGCCCGCGCAACGGGTTGTACCCACAATTGCCACACTAACCGTCGTTAGGGTTGCAATGCTTTCACAACTTGCATATGCACGCAGTGAACGTCAGTTATGGTCTTCCCAGTGTGACTTTGTCTGTTCCACCAGAGCAGACATTGATAGGCTACAATTAGAAATTACAGATCTACGATCGAGGTCCCAATATCTTCGCCAACGGCTTCACATATCTAGCGACGACAACACTTCAAATGAGGACGGTTACAATACATCATAGATGTATAACATCTTTGATGTATGTCGAACATTCATAATATAACCTTGATTTTATGATTGAACAAACCATGGGGCCTATCTTGTATGTTATTGTTTCATTTTCAATCAATCTTCATTACCATAAATCCTTTGACTGATTAAAATGCATGGTGTAGATGTCTATTAATCCAACTGAAGTTGTGCGGTGTGACTGTGGGTTAGACGCAGGCTTGCGACTTAACACTGACGATGCAGGGTTGTATGACTTTGGAATTCTCAGTGAAAGACCTGGCGAAATGTATTACATATGTCCTTCTCGCGAGGTGCGCTTGTACAAACACACATATTAGGTAGCCACTCTGTACGTTACACATTCGTTGTCATTTACGTAAACTTCATAATACATTTTAGGGGAAAGATCGCTGCAGATACTTTCGTTGGGCAATCGATCTCAGGCCTACAATTGATTCATTGAAAGCTGAGATTTCGTTACTCACGCTCGAGTGCAAGTCAGTGTGGGGTCAGGCTATGAACTTGAAAGATTTTGTTGAAATTCATCACAACCACCATGATGTTTACACCAACAAAAAGTATGAGCATGATTATCTAGAACGCTACGTAGAAGAATTGGAGGAACAATGTAGGCTTCTGTTGGACACTCCTTCACCCCCGATGACGTCGTAACGTCGAATGGCGGCCATACTTTTCATTCGCGTCATCGGTTATACATTTTATTGTTTTTATTTAGAAGTTCTCGTGATAAGTGTTGTCGATTGTTGCTTGAAAACGAATATGCCATGGTTTGTATGTTGCATTAAAATCAAACGGTTGAATGGCAAATGCATTTACATTGTCTTCTCTGTTTAGAATGACTATCAATGGATGTTATGAACATCATACACTTGTTTAATTTAGGCACTTTTATAAACGTCATATTACATTTTAAGTGGCATGAAAATTTTCTCCATGTTGATGAGTGTTTTATTAATGATGTATGTTATTATTCGAATTTTTTCTTAACGTTAGCTCAAACCAAATAATACAATTAATTGTGATATACATCCTTACTTTTGAAAATTATATTACTTACAGAATTTGTTATATGGCTGGCCAACCGCCGACACCGTCTTTTATCTGGTCACACGAGCTTGATATGGTTCTCAGGGGTTTGATGAGAATCCAATATCACGTGGGTAGATGTGTAAATGGAGTATACTCTACACAGGCTTGGATGGAGGCATGGCACTAGTTCTTATACATAACAGGAGGCCCTTACATTTCATTGCCTGAGTTGCAAATGTGATGGCAATACGTCAAAAGAGAGTTTGTAAGAGACAATATGTTCATATTGGCAGATTTATTGCCTCCCCCCACATTGGCCGCGCAACAAAGCATTGAACGCAACTTCTTGACGACGCGTCGCACTTACCCACCAGGGATTTTTTTTAGCACTGACGATTGAAATAAACAAATGAACTTGTAACATTTGTGCTAAATGTAGTTGTGTTTTTGTGTCGCAACAATATACATTCTCTACTTATGTGTTACATTATTATATGTTGCTACCATAATGCGATCAAATTTCCTACTTCATTATTATCTTATTGCCACAGTTACTTTACGAATTATGTTATTTGTTCATACCTTTGTTTTTATTAATTGTAGATGTCGACATCGCGTGCAAAGGCAAGGGCAAGGGCAAAATTTGAAAAACTTTTGATGTCACCGGAAGAAATTCATAAATATGTTGAAGATAACCTTTTATGCACAAAACCATGTTGCAATCACACAAACGAGGAGGGCAAAATTGGGACCGATGATCAAGTCAAGGGCAAAGTCAGTCAGCATGTTCCTCATTTGCCATTGTTGTTTGATTGGCCAAAAGACGACATCAAACAACAAAGCAAGCAGCCGGTGCAGGAACCATGCCCAGTGTCATGGGACGAGTACGATGAGGCCATAACATGCAGGAAACATCCAACCATGTCTCCCCAAAGTGCCTTGTCAAAATCTTAGCTTGGTTTGGCTGTTTATTGCTCCCATTTTTTGTCCTTCTCCCCTGACGAAGATCACCCGTAAACAATTATGTTATTATCAATGATCGTTTATGTTTCATGTAGCTTGACTGCCAATTTCATATTTTAGTTACTTTTTTTTTAAACTTCTGTTTAAACGGCGTCACAAGGCCACATTTTTAAAAACAGTTCTGCGAGAATATGACAGATTCAGCTAATCCTGCCTACAGTTCCCAAACAGAATCAGACTAAACCCAGCCTGCACAGCCAAACAGAATCAGCTTGAAACGAGTCTGAAATGAGTCCAACCCCCCAGAATGAGACTGGTTTGCCAAACAGAATCAGACTCCAGCAAGCCTAAACTCGTCCAAGACAGACAGGCTTGCATAAAGCCAGCCCCGAACCAAACAGGGGCCTAACGGCCACCAATTGCATTGCTGCAGTCCTCAGCCGACTTCTTTTCAGCCTCTAGCCCATGCTTTGTTCTATATAGCCCTCGTTGCTGCCTTATTCGTTGCAGATGCCCGTGTCACTTCTCCAGGTGCAGCTGTCGCTGCTTCTCATAATTGTTGCAGGTGCGCATGACCCTCCTCTTCTCCTATTCCTTCACTTTCTAATCTTCTTCCTCATCACCCTCTTCCTGCCATTTCAACAGTTGTTTCTGTTGTGTTTCCCTTGAGCTGTTGTGTCACCATTGCTGACCCACCCATGTGCAGGTCACATGCAGCAAAATGATACCTGAACTGATATCTCTCCTTTTCAACCACCATGCCCAAGGTCTCCACTCCACTGGCTGGTCCAGACCACCTACAGCTCTAACGGCCACCAATTGCATTGCTGCAGTCCTCAGCCGACTTCTTTTCATCCTCTAGCCCATGCTTTGTTCTATATAGCCCTCGTTGCTGCCTTATTCATTGCAGATCCCCGTGTCACTTCTCCAGGTGCAGCTGTCGCTGCTTCTCATAATTGTTGCAGGTGCGCATGACCCTCCTCTTCTCCTATTCCTTCACTTTCTAATTTTCTTCCTCATCACCCTCTTCCTGCCATTTCAACAGTTGTTTCTGTTGCGTTTCCCTTGAGCTGTTGTGTCACCATTGCCAATATTTGCCATTGCCTTTTCTGATTTTAGTTGCTGTCTCTTCTTGCTGTCTTGGTCCTTTTGCAATTATTCAGGTGCCTTTCTTCTTCGTCTATTAGTGATATTTCCATTTAGCTACAATGTTTTATCTACTTCTTCTCATTCTTTAACATACTTGCTCTTTTGCATACTCCTAATAAATCAATGATTATGCAAATGGCTCATGTTATTGTCGATGTTTCTTTAGCCAAACAATTTCGAGTTTCCTTATGCTAATGTGACAGCAGTAATGCCTTATGCTAATGTAATGAGAACCTTGATTTATGAATTTATATAGGAAGGGCGGTTGTCAATTGCATTGGTGCATGCAATGGTGCACTTATCGTTTCTATGCTGTTTTCTGGTATTCTCTTTTATGTGTTTACTTTTTCTTGGTTTTTTATATGCTATAAGATTTTTTTAATTATCCTATATGTCAATTGCATTGGTGCATGCAATGGTGCACTTATCGTCTTGGTTTTTTATATGCTATAAGATTCTTGGGTCATTTTAAACTTACGCAGAGGTCGGCCTACGTGACGGGACCAAGGAGCGTGTTCGCATGAATTGGAACCCAGGTCCCTACTTTGGGGAGCCCCGGCCCTTCTCCACTACGCCACCACTCAGCCGAAGGGGCATATTCATGTGTTGACACTTTATGTGCGTCAGTTGATAGTTGTGACCATCACCAGCATCAAACCTCTTCCACACTTGTACCTCAATACGGGTGCTTGACAGCCACAATCTTGACTACAATGCCTCCTTCCCGTAGTTGTCTGCGCAACTAGGTGGTGGCCTCTAGGACTGAGGAGCCTTAGCTGCCTAGGTGACCTAGCATTCTATTAATCTTCTTATTCATATACATATTTAGATAGATTACCTACATATCATATATGTTTATATGTATATATTACTCTCATGTTTGTTTAGGTTTTCTCTTCACTTAACCAATCATAGTTTACCTAGATCACACTTGGCATGATTTAAACTAGACCTAACTTGTTTTAATTTAACCTAAATCGGATCTATTTGACCTAATTTTTAGTATATCAAACGTAGACTAACATAATTCATCTCTGAACTGACCTTACACGATTGAATTCAAACCTTAAATAACCTAATTTGGTGCCAAAATGACTTGATTGGGACTAAATAGCCCGAGTCCACTTGGGGTCCTAGATGCCCAGACTTAACATCTTCTGGAGCCTAGCAAGCCTAGCCTATGCTCCTCCCCAATTGTATAGCATTGCGTGGAAGCCACCAATAGTTGAAGCAGTTTAATCCTTTGTAGGCCTCAGGCCCTCTCCTCATGCCGTGTTCTATATAAACCTTCAATTGATTGTTTCATCAACACATTCTATCAGCATGACAAGGAAATTCATCTCCTTCACCCGCATCTACCATCTCCAATAGGAGTTCCAGGTTACTTTCTTATGGGGAGTAGTTTTTTCTGGTAATACCAAGAAAAACAACTGTACCAAGTTGATACAGTTGTTTTTGTCATGTATGCTGCTAGTAATTAAATAGCATGCTCTTGCTTCAGGAATGGGGGCAAGGTGGTCTAACAAAAGTACTTAAGAGTCTAGTTTTTATGTCATGTTTATGTACTTTGGGTTTAGGCTTTAGCGTTTTGTTGAGAAGAATATTGGACTAGGTTGTGATTAACCTAATACTTTATATGTGGCGAGTTAAAGGACAAGACTACATAAATACTAATGCTAATAGAATAGTAAAAAAAATATTAGTTTTCTTGGAGGAAGAGTTGGCTATCTAGTAGCTACTACTACTGGTCTCATACTTGTTATCTCCTCTTGCCACTAGACTCCGTAGCTCCTTTTCCAGAGATTCTACCAAAGTAAAAGGAGGCGCCCATAAAAATACCTTTAGCAGATAAAGAAGATTGAAAGGGTAAGTAAACAAAGTTCACTGATTACACAGATTTTATTATTCAGTTGGATCTGACGATCTGATGTATAAGAACTGAATTTTAGAATCAGCTCATATTTCATTTGATCCCCTTTTGCATGATATATGTTGCAACATCTTCATGAAGATAATCAAACATTTTGATAAAGAGATGCATGCTCTCTAATAGCATCCTATAACTGGATATGAGAAGTCTTTGTGAAAGAATTAATATATTCACTTACAGTTCCCAATACATCGCTCACGTCAACTGAAGCAAATTCACATGAGAGTGCTGGAAAACTGAGAGGAAAATTAAAATTTTAAATAAGAAATAGATAAGGAAACAAAAAATATGATGACATATCACAACTGAAGTAATTAGTAATAAGAATTTGAGCAACTTTATTATCAAATATATAATTATAGAAACAGAGTGCAATTTTGAGCAATTTGTTATCATAAGAATTATTAAAGAAAAAGAGTGTGTCAAAAGCATTATTCTATAGTAGCAATGATGATAATCATTAACACATGCAGATTGGATGACAATAAAACAATAAAATTATTGAAGACTGTTTCAATATTTTTGGAATATCAGTTCTCAAGTTATTTGATATTATATAACTGTTAGTTCCTGTAAATTAAATCCACATTGAATATGCCTTGTGTATATGAAGCATCTTCTCTTATCTCTACAGACATGAGGTATTGGAACCTCACGGTATAAAAGCACTGCACTTGGGTTTTCCATCTGCACGCCGTCATTTCTTTCTCTCATCTCATCGGTTGAGTGCCGACTCCCAACAGCCCACCAACCGCAAGCAACAGCAGCCAGCAATGTCATCGTGTGCTTGCAAGTCGCCTACCACAATCTGCACCAATAGCACCCACCGACAGTATTTACATCTGAAGACTATTGTGCTACCATCATTATTGTAATCCCACTTTACTGTCCTACTGTAGCAGGACTACACTTCACACATTGTCATCATCAGCAGTGTAGCTGTTCTCTACAGCCATCATGGTTGTGGTCATTCAAGTTATCGAGCAGACCACTCATCTCCTTTTGTGAGGTGCTCCTTTTTAAGGTAAGCAGGCCGTTTTGGCCTGAATTCTGCTTTGTGCATGTCTTCTTGTGTTGTTTATCTTGGCTTTTGGATCTGTTTAAATGTTTAGTTTTTCCTGTTATTTCATTTATGTAATTAGTCTCATATTGGTTATCTCTGTATTTGACACCTCTCTCTAGTCCCATATTAAGAGAGGTCTGTATTTGTTTCGATCATCTAATACAAAGTTAAACCTATTAACATGGTGTCATAGCAATAGATCGCTTAGTTCCCCTCCGTTCCTTATTTTTGTGCTGGGTCTAATAAGAGGGCTCTCCCGCTGCTTTGTCGGAGGGGCTATATCCCTGCAGTCGCCGCCCACCTATGGGTGGCTGCTGATACTGCTGCTGCCAGTCCTCCAAAGGGCACCTGAGGCTGCGGGCCCTCTATAGGCTGTTGCCGCTAGCCCCCATAGGGGGAGCATCTGCTGCCACCACTTCTCTGTAGAGGTTCTGCCCCTGCCACGGGCCCCCTATTCCTGCTGCAGCCTTATCTGGGCTAGCCGCCATTCTCCCTGGCTCCTTTGAGAAATTTGTTGCTGCGTTACTCCCTGTTTAAGCGTGCTGAGGTTCTAATAGGTTCTGTCCCCCACTCTTAATTTTCCCCAAGCAAGAGTCTCACCTGTGTGAGTAGGGGGTTCTAACCCCCATCTTTTTTGTCACTTGCATATACGAACTGCATGACAAATTCTTCTCTCTCTACCGGCCATGTCCAAGGCCCTATTTCTACTACTGTTAGGTGTGCTTGAGTTATGCGCTCTATTTCTCTTTCCTTCGGTGTGAGACAACTGATTTTATTCAATTGCAACTTCTATTGATGCCTGCTAAGTGCAGCCGGTTACAACTGTGAAATTTAACAGCACCAATTTTCACATGTGGTCTGCCTCTTTGGAGCTATATGTGAAAGCCCAAGGATAATATTCTCATGTCACCGGCCATGCTCCTTTAACGACTGTTTTGCCCGCTTCTTCATTTGACTATATTGCTAATGTGAAAGCTGCACAAGATTATGTGACCAATGGGTCAAGGACCAGCGTCATGACATGGACTGTCAATAGCACAAAATAAAAAACAGCATTTCTTACTTGGTCTACACAGTACTAAGGATATGTGGAATCAACTCTCACGCATCTACTCACATCAGCACAACCCAAAGGAGTTTCTGAGATTCAAGATCTCTTGCGAAGACAGACTACATTGCTTGAACATCTGCAGAGGATTACTATAACCAATCACACACACACACATAGATATATATATATATATATATATATATATATATAGAGAGAGAGAGAGAGAGAGTCAGGCTAGAATACACTCGAGTGTATCCGGAGCATAATACACTCAAATAGTTTTTCATGATGCAATATTTTTTTTTTAAATCTAATCCGTTGATCTTCTTAAACATCTCGTGAACAACTCATACGCAAAATTTGAGCACATTTGGATATGTATAGCTCATGTTATGAAGACCGCAAAAATTATGCATTTCAAATTAGTTTCGCACGTCGATTTTGTTGCCCTTGGATGAGTGACTTACACTCATCCAAATGGGCTCAAAATTTGTATGTAGCCTACTTATAGTATGACGGTGAAGATCAACGGTTTACATTTTGCAAAAAATAGTCTTGATATGCAAACACACTTGAGTGTATTCATGCGATCCGTACACTCGAGTGTATTCTAGCCTGACTATATATATATATATATATATATATATATATATATATATTGTTAATATATCTTTCTTTATGTCTTTATTTTCTATTTTATATTACTGATGTACCTATGTGCAATTTACCCCTTTATATAAATAAAGAGGAGAGCCCTATTGGGACTCTCAAGTTGCCTTTGTGCAACAACGCAGACCGCTGCCTGTTACGTTACGTAACTCTTTGCTTCCGTTAACATGGTATCAAGAGCAGGTTGAGCGCCGCCTCTCCCTCTCCGTTCTTCTCCAGTGCCGCCCCTCCCTCTCCCTTCTCCCTCCGACCAAGGCGCCGCCGCAAGCAGCGGCTTCTCTCCTAGCAGGCCGCCGCCGCCGCAAGCAGCGGCTGTTCTCCTTGCCGCCGGCGCGCGGCAGGAGCGGGGAGCTCCACCGCCGGCGCTGCAGCCCTCCGCCTAAGTGTCTCCGCCGCCGTCCAACACCGCTGGACCTTCGGTAGTCTCTCCCATGCTACCGTAGGCCCAGCCGTCAAGACCCAGAAGCTCCGTCTACGTTTTCGGCAATTTTTTCAGCAACTTTTCGGGCACTTTTTGGACGCCGAACTTGCCGCTTGGGATCTCCGGTTGATCAAACGGCCCTCTAAAGCCCTCATCGGAGGTCTCCTCTCTTCTGAAGTGCCTTCCTAATCACATTTCCTTCATGTGTGATTAGGAACCTCTCTCTTGAAGGCTGTCGATGCGTCAGTAACGCATCCTCTATCCGTTTCTGTTGTGACGTGTATCTCTCCGTCACGTGACGCGTATCTTCCCGTCAATCCAGCCTTCTTTGTGACGTGTATCACTCCGTCACCTATCCTCGTTGCATTATGGAGAATAAGATGTCGACCTATTATGGAGAGGTCTCGCCTATTCCCATCAAACTCAACGGAAAGAACTTTCTGCTATGGATGAATGTTGTTCATACCGTCTTGGAGTCCCGAGATAGGGCGAAGTTTGATGATTCTGCACCCCTAGCTAGCACTGACAAAGACTATGCCGAGTGGAAACGTCTGGACAGCCTAGTGAAGACTTGGCTTTGGGGCAGCATGGAACCTACAATTGCATCTAGGTTCATGTTCTACTCTACAGCCAAGGAGATTTGGGATGCTGTGAAACAACATTATGCCCAAGAAAAGAATGCTCTTCGCCAGTTTATGATTTATGACCGTTTTTTGCAGAACGACAGGGTGATAAGCCACTTGAAGAGTATTTTGGTGTGATTCAAGCTATTTCTCAAGAACTGAGCTACTACCATCCAGTGACCGTCGCTGAGCAGATTAAAGATAGAGATGACTTGGTCACTGCTAAATTTTTATCTGGACTTAGCCCCTCCTTTGGTTCGGCCAGAAGTGTGATTCTTGCGTCAGACAAATTACCCAGCCTTGCAGAAGCTTACTCGAGGATTCAGCAGTCCACCTTTGAGTCCGTTGATGCTATTTCTGTTGTTCCTTCTGGAGATTCTCATGCCTCTATTGCAGCAGCAGTTAGAGGAGGAAGGCCTGCACCGTCTGACAGACCTGGCTTGGGCAGAGGACGTGGGACTCGTCCTAGATGCACATTCTGCGAAAAACCTGGGCACACTGTCGAGAAATGCTGGAAGAAACATGGGAGACCTGCAGCCCCACCGGTTGGAGCTGCAAACTGTGCCACTTCAGACTCTTCCACTGTGGGCTCTAGTACCTCTGGCATCACTCTTACTCAGGAGGAATATGACAGATTTATTCAGGCAACTCAGCACTGGAACATGGGCGCGTCATCTTCTTCGGCAGCCAACCTTGCGTCTACTGCGGGTAATCAGGCTACATCCTTTATGGCTTCTGGATCTGCAAATCCTTGGGTGGTTGACTCTGGCGCATCCCAGCACATGACTGGTATGAGGAGATTGTTCCGTTCACTTGACTCATATATTCCTCATCCGTCTGTTACCTTGGCAGATGGTTTAGTGAGGAAGGTGGTAGCTAGTGGATCTGTATCTCTTACACCAGATATTGATCTGAAATCTGTCCATTTTGTGCCTGAATTTCCATTTAATTTACTTTCTGTTGCCAAGCTGATTGACACTGTAAAATGCACAGTAACATTCAGACCCTCTTATTTTGTTTTACAGGATCTCAAGAGTATGAAGATGATTGGTGGGGGGCCTAGGAAAGGTGATCTCTACCTCTTCCCTGGTGATTGTCTACCTCGCCATCCACCTCCTGCTCCAGTTTCAGCCGTCCTGATAAGTGGTTCCCCCTTGCTGTGGCATTGCAGATATGGACATCCATCCTTAGAGAGTCTGAAGAAATTGGAACCAGATCTGGCTCATTTGTCTTCTTTAGAGTGTCAATCGTGTCAGTTGGGCAAACATCATAGACTGTCATATCCTGTTCGTGTCAATAATCGGGCTACTAGCCCGTTTAAGTTAGTCCATAGTGATGTGTGGGGTCCTGTTAAAAACCAGAGTTATAATGGTTTTAGCTATTTTATCTCCTTTGTGGATGATTACTCTCGCATGACATGGATTTATTTGTTGAAAAGTCGTGAGTCTGTGCTTTCCATCATTAAGCATTTTCATAAAGAAATTCAAGTTCAATTTAATTGCAACATCAAGACTTTTCAATCTGACAATGCTCTCGAATATGTTCAAAAAGCGATGAATGATTTTTGCAGTTCGGTTGGGATGATTCATCATACATCCTGTCCTCACACTCCTATGCAGAATGGAGTTGCTGAGAGAAAGAATCGCCATCTTTTGGATGTTACTCGATCCCTCATGTTTGAATCAAATGTGCCTAAACGGTTCTGGTCTGAAGCCCTTCTCACCGCCTGTTTTTTGATTAATAGACAGCCCTCCTCTGTTTTGCATGGACGCACTCCCTTCTCTGTTTTACGCCCTATGGATCAACC
This sequence comes from Alisma plantago-aquatica, assembly GCA_963693085.1. Classification (NCBI taxonomy): domain Eukaryota; kingdom Viridiplantae; phylum Streptophyta; class Magnoliopsida; order Alismatales; family Alismataceae; genus Alisma; species Alisma plantago-aquatica. The sequence continues at coordinate 338,823,822 of OY856414.1, forward strand.
CTTTCATGTTCCTCTTTGGGTTTTTGGTTGTACATCCTTTGTTCATAATTTTGATCCTAAGCAAGACGAACTCTCACCTAGGTCTGTGAAAACCTTGTTCCTTGGGTACTCTGGTACGAGTAAAGGGTACAAGTGTTATTGCCCTAGTTTGCGTCGTATGTTTGTTTCTAAGGATGTCACCTTTCATGAAACTACTCCATATTTTGCAAATGCTATGAGCAAGGGGGAGCATTTGAGTGAGAGAGTGCCACCCCCAATTCAGTGTGAGCGAGTGCCACCACATGTGTCGAGTGAGGGAGTGCCACCCATTATTATTCAGGACATATCTCATGATGATGCACCTGTCATTCAGCCCTATACACAGGTTTATCACAGGCGAGGTAGACAGAATCCAGATGAGGCAGCGACACCAGTCTCTGAGCTTCCTCTATCGTCTTCTACTCAAGAGATCCCTGCAGCAGCTTCTGACCTTGATATTCCTATTGTTGTCCGGAAAGGTATTCGTTCATGTACTATTCGACATCCTATATCCAATGTATGTTGTTTGTCGCACTTATCTACACAGGCTCGTGCATTTGCTGTTGGGATAGACTCAATTATGACACCAAGAAATCATTTAGATGCTTTGAAGGACAGTGGTTGGAAACAGGCAATGCAAGTGGAAATATCTGCTCTATTTGACAATGGCACATGGGATCTTGTCGACTTACCTGCAGGAAAGAAAATTGCGGGCTGCAGATGGGTTTTCACTGTCAAACACAACCCTGATGGATCTATTGAAAGGCTGAAGGCCAGATTGGTAGCCAAAGGCTACACACAGACATATGGAGTTGACTTTTTTGAGACTTTTTCTCCAGTTGCTCGTTTAAACTCTGTGCGGATCCTTATATCTCTTGCTACTACCTTTGACTGGCCTATTTTTCAGCTGGATGTCAAGAACGCCTTTCTTCATGGTGATCTTCAAGAAGAGGTGTATATGGAGCAACCACCTGGTTTTGTTGCTCAAGGGGAGTGTCAGAAAGTGTGCAAACTGAAGAAAGCTATATATGGGCTAAAGCAATCTCCTAGAGCTTGGTTTGACAAGTTCAGTGCTGTTGTTTTACAGATGGGTTTCTCTCGCTCCATGACTGATCACTCTCTATTTTATTCAAACTCTTCTTGTGGGTCAATCATTATTGCTGTCTATGTTGATGATATTGTGATTACTGGCAGTGATTCTACAGGTATATCACGTGTGAAAGAAGGATTACAAAAACACTTTCACACAAAGGACCTGGGGAAACTGAGATATTTTCTAAGGATTGAGGTTCTTAGATCCCATGCAGGTATAAACCTATCCCAGAGGAAGTATGTGCTTGACTTGCTACAGGAAACAGGCATGACTGATTCTAAGCCAGTATCCACTCCTATGGATTATCACACCAAGGAGATGGATGATGACACTGCGTATTCAGATCCAGGACATTACAGGAAAATAGTTGGGAAGTTAATCTATCTAACTGTAACAAGACCTGATATTTCTTTTGTTGTAGGAGTGGTGAGTCAACATATGTGCACACCACGACAGTCACACTGGACAGCTGTATGCAGGATTCTGAGATATCTGAAAAGTGCTCCTGGAAAGGGGATCACTTACTATAAACCAAAGAGTCCCCCATCTTCTTTGGCTCTCACAGGTTATGCAGATGCAGATTGGGCTGGTAATCAAATTGATAGAAGATCTACTTCTGGCTACTGCACTTTTCTTGGTGATCATTTGATCACTTGGAAAAGCAAGAAACAACAAGTAGTAGCGCGGTCTAGTACTGAAGCTGAGTACCGTGCTATGGCACATGCATGCTGTGAATTGCAATGGATCAAATCTATCCTATCTGAGTTAAAGATTTCAATTCAGTCTCCCATGACACTTAAGTGTGACAATCAATCTGCTATACATATTGCCAGGAATCCTGTCTTTCATGAGCGTACAAAGCATATAGAAGTTGACTGTCACTTCATCAGAGATCAGATAAAGAATGGCAATGTTGTGACACCATATGTCAAGTCTGAAGATCAATTAGCTGACATCTTGACAAAGCCATTGGGTCCAGCAGTGTTCCAGAATTTATGTGGCAAGCTGGGCATTCACAATGTGTACACTCCAGCTTGAGGGGGAGTGTTAATATATCTTTCTTTATGTCTTTATTTTCTATTTTATATTACTGCTGTACCTATGTGCAATTTACCCCTTTATATAAATAAAGAGGAGAGCCCTATTGGGACTCTCAAGTTGCCTTTGTGCAACAACGCAGACCGCTGCCTGTTACGTTGCGTAACTCTTCGCTTCCGTTAACATATATATATATATATATATGTAATTATAGAATAGTGTTTCAAAAAGAGGCTTGTGTATCCGCTTATGCAGTTCAGCCCAAGGTTGCACCGTATATGTCCAAAATCTCTTGCGAAGACGGACTACATTGCTTGAATATCTGCAGAGGATTACTATAACCAATCACACACACACACATATATATAGAATAGTGTTTTGAAAAGCGGCTTGTGTGTCCGCTTATGCAGTTCAGCCCAAAGTTGCACCGTATATGTCCATGCAGCTTAGTATGCATCCAATGGGTACATATGCGGCCCTGTGCAGGTATATGCAGAGCATATGCGGGTTCTTTTCGAATGAAGATTCTATGGATACATTATTTTGCAATATAACATGTTCATATGTTATATATATGCACACGTGTATACATAACTCAATATATTGTACATTTATACTTATATGGACACTTTTCAATATACATAATTGTAGATTTACAATTAAAACATATATTTTTGTATACTTATTGTATACTTCTATGCTATTGATATAAATTCTATTAAAAAATCCAAAATTGGATATATTACCACATACCCTATATACTCTATTCAGTACCCTGTCCACCCCTACACCGCATACCTTTTTAGAAACAATCTTGTACAGTCAGTCATCACCATTGAATTAGCCGCATCACTAGGGACTTCTTCCTCTACTGGATGACTACATGTCTCAAATGTCCTCATTAGCAGGGTTAATGACCAAGCTCATTATTTGCACCTCGTTGCTCAAGCCCCCAAGCCCATCCACAAGTAAGCATCAATCGCATAGCACCTGGAGGAGCGTCAAGAACCATTCTCCTCGGTACGCTAGGCACGTAAGTGAGTGCATGAGATTAATAAGCGTGAACACCATAAAGCTCAGCACATGTTTACCCTTACCCTACCCGTCTACCCGGTGAGGAAGAGGTTAAGGGTAAGGAAATTGTTGAGGGTCAGGAAATTGTGAAAGGTAATCACCCTTACCCTTACATATTTCCTTGTGGTGGCTAGGTGCAAGGATAAATATTTACCCTCCCCATCCCATCCCCGTTAACATCCCTATCAACAACTAGATATTGCACTTGGGAGGAGCAAAAGCAGAATGTTGTAGTGCAGAAGTTGAATACAGAGTTATGGCTCATACTACCTACGAGCTTATGCGGATTCAAGGTCTTTTAAAAAAATTCTACGTTTCTAACAATGCTCATATACCTATGTATTGTGATAATAAGGTATCTATCTTTACTGCTAACATTCCCACCTTAAATAAACATACATAACACATAAAGGTGGATTGCCATTTTGTCAAGAAAGCTATCATGTTAAAGACTTAAAACGCATCTTCATTCCATTCATCAAGAATGAGGAGCAAATAGTAGATATTTTCACAAAATCTCTTTTAAAGACTGAAGTTATTGCTACAGTTGACAAGCTAGGCATGATTAAACATCTATGCTCCAGCTTGAGAGGGAGTGTTAAAATGTTTAGTTTTTTCTTGTTATTCCTTTGTATTTAGTCCCATATTGGCTTATCTCTCTATTTGACACCTGTCTCTACTCCTATATTAAGAAAGGTCTTGTATTTGTTTTGATCGTCTAATACCAAGTTCCTCCTCTTAACATGATCGACCATTCCTTGTCTCGAAGTCACCTCTATTGGTTCTAGAATAAATGACGCCATTCCAGTTGTTTTCCAGACTACGTCAAGTTCTAGAAGAAGCATCATCACTTGATCGGCATGTTCCATAGAAATTGTATGAAGAGGACGAATCCATTATTAAGAAAGAAGACATTCGAGAGAATCTTCTATGCCGTCCTATATCATGATCAACGCAAAGCATCTAATCAGCAACACCTTGGCCTATTTAAAAATAATAAAAGCAATGCAAAAACAATTATCCTACATCTATCAAACAAGAAGAATCCAAGAAAATTATTGGAAAAGAAACTTGCAGCATAAAACTTTCCCTATATGAAGAGATGGAGGATCATTTTTTGTGACTCATCAACCTCTAGGTTGGCCAAGAAGTCAGCCATCCTCTCCTGAGTAACCTTGCCGCACTAAAAACATTATCAAAATCTATAGTCGTATTAACTTTCGAGCACACTTACCTAAGTCCTATGTTGATATGTCTAAACAAATTCCCACACCCCTCCTTTCCAAGAGCTCTAAGATGTATATAGCACCTTCAATGCTTGCTATGTATACCCTACAACTTCTCGTTTGTCGTCCATTGGTGACTCACTTGGAAGAGGTCACAGTATAACCAGCCTTCGTTGTGGTTTTTTTGTGTGTGGAAATGATGGTGCTTTTTTTTTTTTTTTTTTTTTTGGGGGGGGGGGGGTAGCAAAGGGTAGGGTTAACGGATATTTTGATACAGAGATGCAATTTTGTAGCAAGAATATCCATTTTGAGAGAAAATGCTGAAGAAAATACGGCAAGCCTTCATTGGCAACCCATTTGTCTCAACTATTGAGGATGTTTCTATTGTTATTGTAGCTACAATCGTGGGATCGAAAGCCATTGATTTTGTATCTAATCCTCATTTTGAGCTTGGGTAACTGTTTCAAAAAAATCCTTCTAAGACATCAACATCTACTTTGAAGAAGTGTGTGACAAGTGCTTGTCATTATGGCAATTTTTTTTTTTTTTTTGGGGGGGGGGGGGTGTGGTGGTGGTGGATGGCAATCATTGTGGAATAATTGATTTTAGTGTGATCTCTCATTTATCTAGCAATTCCTCACTAATTCCTATTATGAAGAAATCCACTTTACCCCCTTTGATGTTGGCAAATGAGCTACATCTGAAATTGTGGGAATTGGAACAACTAACTCTATTATTTCTTTGCCTTCGTCATGTTTTTGAAAATTTACATGTTGCTTCAGCAAACCCAAAGTCTTGGGACAGATAATCTTCCATAGTATTGTGTCTTTTAAACATACTGCTTAACATTTAACTAGGACTTTCCAATGTCAGTTCTGTTTATGCTACAAAGCAAGCTAGAAATACTATCCCAGCAAGTCTAGTATTAGTATCGAGTTTGTTTAATGGAATTTCAATCTCATTTATTTGCATATGAAACTACACATCAAACATCTTCTACCTATACTCCACAATAGAACAATACTATAACATACAAGTAATGTCACCTTCAATATGTTGTCAAGACTACAACGCTGCATTCCAGTATCCTAACAATAATCTAGCATGATGCCCTTCTTACTACCTACTATCTTGTTAATCGAATGCGTTCGACCACTCTTGAGTATATGACTCGCATTGCACCATTTGCATCCTTAGTGCACCCCAATATTATTTATCAATAAGAGTCTTGTGGTACACTTGCTTTGTTAAAAAAAAAAGTCATGCTTGGACACAATAGTCTATCCCACATAGACCAAGTGCATATTGCTGGAATATCACAGAAGGGTATAATGGTGTTCATTCATTTGGCAAAAAGTAGATATCATTGTGGATTTAAACTTCTTTAAGATACTACTTAGTTTTCAGTTATAAGCCCTGTTATGTCTCTTATGTCAATGATTATGTTTTTCTCGCCGTTGTGATAGTTCTAACCACTTCTACACCTGTTGAGGTAATCTTCTTCAACTACTTAGTTTCATTTAAGAGCCCTGCTAAGTGTCTTATGTCAATGATTATATTTTTCTCGCCACTGTGATAGTTCTAGCCACTTCTATACCTTATGCAGTTCCAATCAAGATTCCTCAATTGAATCAAGACCTCAATATCTATCTGATCTAGTAGCTAATATTCGTCATCACTGTTCCTTGATTCTAGAATGCACATCTCCCCAGTCATGTCCGAGCATGGTAAGCTAACAAGATATCTGTCAAACAAATTTAGATGATTTTGCAAACATTTATCTGGTATGATCTAGGTGATATTGTTGTCCTCATGTTTCCCCACAACCATCAGATAGACCTTACTTCCACCCATGTCTTCATCTTGTTTGAAAAGATGCAATTAATCACATTGTGCCAGCCAAGGAGCTGCCAACCCTATCCAACAACTCCAACCCAAGAACCAAAGATGTCGCAAACCTTTCTGTTGAACAAATCGGTGCTAAGTCTTTACAAACAAACTTAGTGGTCTTACTCTTTCCACATTATCTATATCTTTCAAACCCATTTGTATACCTATCTCGCCGTCTCATGTTTCAATTAAGCCTTCACAGCTTCTCATGTCTTTGCTCGATGAGCACCACATAAAGTCTTTGTTTTCACTATCCTAGTGGGTTGATGGCTTTCAAACCGCTAAATGGTGACAAAGGGTGGTCTTATCTCTTGCGTTCCCAATTCTTCCTCAAAGAATTAGTGAGCTTCCAATTTTCTACAATGAAGACATGGTTCTTCATAGTCTTCGAGAAGATTTCTTCCTTGCTTCACGCTCTTTTCATCATTCAAACAAATTATATTGTCCTACCCTCAGTGTTTTAAAAATCGTATATGCGGTAGCTTAATCGGAAAAAGGTCTTGGCCGATTAAAAATTCCCTAGAGCAGTTGTGGAGCGAATTGAAGTAAATTGTCCGCTTTTGCCCGCTTTACCCGTGTTTTCCCTGCTTTTTGCTCACTTTTTAAAAAAATACTACTGTAAGCATGTAACATTAAGTACATTATACGGTTTAACTAGTATTGACTATAATATGTTAAGCTTGCATACATCAAATGTCTATGAATACTAGTTTTAATTTGGAATGCAAACTTTGTATGTAAGCTAAATTAATAGGGTACTGCTGTAATATATTCAAGTAAATTATATGTAATTATTATCGAATTTAGAATGCATAATTTTGATTAAATGTACACTGTTGTAACGTATGACTAATTGATGATGTGCAAATGTAACAATATGTTTCTATGGTATCTATGATAAGTCTATCGTTTACTGTTTAGCTATCAAACATGTGATACAAAATTTTTGTTGTATCATGTATGTACAATGGAATAAAAATTCAATCAAAGTTGCAAAAATTTCAATCAAAATTGCAAAATTTTGCTCAAAATTTCATTATTTTGCAATTGGACATTGAAACGTGTGATCGGACATCGAAACACACAATTGCAGTGAATGGGACGTAATTTCGCAAAAAAATTGCGACCCTGGCTACAAAATTTTGCAAAACAAGGTGAAATTTTGCAGTAAAAAGCTTGTTTGGGCCGTAATTTCGTGAAATGGCACAGAATCACAACTTAAATAGTTAAATTTTGAGAAATATGTTCCTAGGGGTGCTAATACTACATCTTGTGTATTTTGGCAAATTCTTTTGAATCTCTTGCTTGTAGAGGGTATCTCTTTTAATTCTAAGGTATGTTTCCTCTATCCCTCGACCATCTATACATTACCCTCTTCAATTTCTACATCTTCAATAGAAATCTAGAGAAATACTTCGAAAACAGCTCAGTTCTTTCTTAGAATATGTATCAATGTCCCATGTAACCTAGTTATATGCTAGCACTAGACTTATACAAGTTGTAGTTCGTAAGCTTGTAACTTATAACTGTAAGGTTTTAATTCTAAGTTGTGAATTGAAGTTTTTAACAGTCTAGCAGACTTGACATTTCTTTTCATTTGTGCACTCACTCATCAAGACATGGATCTCAGCTTGACCTCTAAATATATAAATTTACTATATTGTCTAGTGTGTATATGTCTAAACATTGTATTTGCAAAATTTCACAACTTATTTCCTTCATTTTGCCATCGAAATTTTGTTGAAATTGTTTAGCTTCCTTCACTTACAAATATGGGAAACCCACAAAATATTATTGCATGTTTGAGCAGATCTTGGGGTTTAGACCGTCCTGGTAAATTTTCATGATTGTATTCGCTTTTTTGGTTGTCAAAATCGTTAGGGTCGTAAAAATCAAAATTTCAGCCAAACTTTCAAAAAAAATCTATTTCTGGGGCATCGGATATGGCATCGAAATCGTACATTCAATTCTATGGTATATACACTTATTATTTTTTAGGTGTAGGGTCATTTATCTATAACATGTATATTGTTTTCTATATTATATATCTATTGTGAAAAATAAGATTGGATTGAATGCAATGGGATGAATACAAGACTGGACGCCCTCTCCTTTATATAGGAGAGGGGAGACGCCCTAAGACTTAGGACGCAAGTAATCTAAACGGGCTGAAATACAAAAGCCCACTAACTAATTAACCTATTAACTAAATAGGCTAATATAGACTCTCTAACACTCCCCCTCTAGCTGGATCATGGGTGAACCACATGTCCAAAGCTTGGAAGTTACAAGACTCGATAAAACGATAAAAGAAATGATAAATTTAAGATAAAAGATAAATATCACTCCCCATACAAAAATTGATACTCCCCCTTAATTAATACTCCCCCTGAATCATACGATGGTGCCTCTTTGCTTTGAAATTGTATTCTGCAGGCTGGAGATCCCCGAGCTTTGATGAAGGTCTTTTGGAGTGCATCTGGAAAGAAGAACATCTGAAATGGAACTTGAATACTGCAGCAGTAATTCGCCACTTGGAGCAGACGATCATCAATACCACGACTACGCTATCTTCACTGGAATACGTACTTAACGCGGCACGAATGCGGATACACAGTGTCGATGTAGCAGTAGCGGAATTTTCAAATTGTCTGGGAAGATGTGCATAACGTGGCACGAACACGAACGGACGATATGATGGTGATACGATGCAAGTACCATAACTCTGACGCATGAACCTTGGGGGCTTGACAGGAAAGGAGATATTACCCATCAAGGAAAGTCTCAAGTAGATCAGCGGAAGGCGATGCTAATACAGCACATGCGGCTCGGAGAAGACGTGATGAAGCAACTCGGTGAAGATATCTCTGGATGAACTATCAACCTTGCAGATGCTTGCTGAGCTTCTGAAATCTGAAGAAACACCCATTTGTCTCATGTAAATGCAGCTGAAGAAGTACATCATCAACACCTGACGTACATAACGCGGTACGAACGCAGATAGCTCGGTGTTGACGCTGAATGAAGATCCTTCAATGTTGTCTGGAAGTAGAGAACGGATGTGTTGAACAATGTGAAGCTCCATGAAGATAATAGCCTAGAACATATATAGCCTGAATACATATATCATCTCTTCTCATACTCTCCCTCTCTCATACATATTCTCTCACACTCTCTCTCTCTTCTCTTCCTCTCCTCTCTATCCCCCTCGCACACCAAATACGATGAGAGTGAGTGTTTGGTGTGGAGAAATGGATATATGACCCCCCCTCGTACTGTGGAAAGGGATACACACATGATATGGGTGGGTGGGAAAGGAATTGGTGGATTTGAGAGAATTTTGTGTATATGGAGATGTGTAATATGTGGAGAATGAAACCGATAACCGGAGAGAATATGCTAAATGGGTCAATGTAAGATCCGGATAGAAAAATAAAAGGATCTATAAGGATCCAAATTTCAATAGGCATCTGGTATATGGGGGAAGCAATAGGGTTGTTTGGTAGCGGTGGAGAGTGATGGGTGATCGTGCTTCAGCCAAGGATAGGCGAAAACGTTGGGGCAGCAACGACGAGATGGAGAGCAGCAGTGCAGCAGCGACCAGGGGCATGGATGACGGCGGCGACTGAATGGTGTGATCGGCGGCTAGGGATATGGTTGCTAGATGATATGGCAACAACACAGCAGCAGGACAGATGACGATGATTGTGTTGCTCGGCTGATGTAGTACTTGGCCGCAACGAAAGAGATGATATTGGTCTCCTGCACGGCTCTGGAGATACTGCATGCCATGAGGATGCATGCAGAGTCAAGTGCGGAGCCTCTCCTTATGAGACGACGAAGGCTGGAGCTGAGGGCATCAGGGCGATGCAGCGGTAGATGGTTGCTGAATAATGCGAGTGTGATGGCGTCGACGGATGCGGATGGTGGCTGCTTTTTACTGGCCGCTCAGAATGATGGCTGGGTGATCGCCGGTGGCGGCGTTTGTACGAGAAGGATGATGATGGCGCCGGGAAGGTGATGGTGTCGACGCACGGAAAGAAAACTAGATCGTTTGAGAAAGAGAAAGATATGCCATGGAAGTCAGGAGATGCTTAGCGGGCAGCCGGCCTAAGCCATGGCAATGGCGGCGGCTGCCCGCAGGCGGAGGTTCTTCCCCTCGGTTGCTCTCTGAAAAAGACGAGCGGCGGCTAGGGTTGCGTGCGCGCCGGAAAGGAGAGGGAGGAGGGGCGGCGGCTAGGTTTCCCTCAGGAGAGAACGCACTCTGTTCACGCAGAAAGTATTGTTCACGTCGTGTACTGTTCACCGTCGGAGTTACTGTTCACCGTTTTGATACCATGTGAAAAATAAGATTGGATTGAATGCAATGGGATGAATACAAGATTGGACGCCCTCTCCTTTATATAGGAGAGGGGAGACACCCTAAGACTTAGGACGCAAGTAATCTAAACGGGCTGAAATACAAAAGCCCACTAACTAATTAACCTATTAACTAAATAGGCTAATATAGACTCTCTAACAGCTATTAATCATTGTTTTATAGTTGTGTTATATACTATTTGAGTGTTATACATTGTTGTGTAGAGTGTTTAGAAATGTATAAAAGTTCCAAAGATATAGTATTTATATACATATATATGTAATTTTGCATAAAAATTTACAAGAAATTAAAATCCATTTTTATAAAAAGCGCCCACTTAATCGTCCGCCTGGCAATTAATCGACTACAAGGTCCCATTTGCACGCTTCCCGCTTCATTTATTTAAAACATTGCCTATCCTATATGGGGTTGATCTTGTAAAGTACCTTGTCTTGAACCCTATTGTTTATAAGGTTCATATTCTCACTCCATCTGCAATAGTCTACAAACTGATTGTGTCTCCATTAATCCTTTATCCCATGTTTGGACACAGGATCGGATATTTTAATCAAGTTAGGTTGATTCGGGCGTTGGAACAGGTGTAGTCAGAATCTGCATATATAGTTTTTTGGGAACTTCGTATGGTTTTGGTTTAAACTTTAAATCTTATGTCCCAACAATGTCATATTCATGGTGCGGGACTTCAACTTCATGCTGACGTTGCTAGGTATGAAAGTGAAAGTTGTGGAAACTTTGAGGAAGTTTAGATGCAAGCTTTGATAACCGTTAATGTCATTTTTTGAAGAAAATGATGTGAATTTGAAGGAAACTTTGATGAAAAACTTCTAATTATGTTATATCCATATCTTACATTTGTTAATTTAACATAAAAATAGGATTCACAACTCTCTAGCCCTAGGTAGGTTGATAATACAATGTGCATTTTTATTTGTAAGGGTCAAATGTACAATTCAAATGGAATTCACCATACATCCTCCATACAATATGCAGTCAAATAGTAGTTACAAAACCTTCTCCAATAAAGAGTGGCAGCCGATAAACGTAGGAATTGATATTATAAGTTGTGAAGAGGGTTGGAGGCGCCACTTATGCCTTGTATGGCCTTTAGGGAACGAATTAGGAATAATGGGCGAGGTCGTATCAACTTCGCCTCGACATCACCAACTTTAGGGATACATCGACAACTTCGACAATGTTGGGGCGAAAAAACACTTTAAAATCCAACTTCATTCACAAGGAAACTTTGGATAGGTTGACATCGTATGTGCTAGAATTTCAATACTTTGGCAACTTTTAGTTCCACGGTCATAATAGAGAAGCCAATCCACACAAGATCTTCAAATCTAGCTCAGAGCAAATTTATGTTGACCCTGATATCAATATCTAAACATGAGTACACCTGTCCTAATCCAGCTTTGAGTCTAACTTTAGCCAAGCGCTTATGCAGGTCATGTCATCGTCATGTCAAGCTAATTATTAACAAAAGACAAGACTTCGTCTAGTTGATATCCCATCCAAAAAATGGCTTTAAGACGTCCTCTACTGTGGCCAAAGATATAGCACTCTCATCCAGTGTTTTAAAAATCGGTCTATGCGGTCGCATAAGCGGCCGCATACAAGGTGCGGACCTCCAAAAAAACGCATAATGGAAATCCCTCCAAAAAGCGGACCAAGCCGCATAATCGGTTGTACGGCCGCATACAAGGCCGATTAAACCCCGATTTTTAGTTAGAGATATTTTTATTTCTTCTTTTATACATTTACATTCATCTATGTTTGTTTAAATTTAGATTATAGTGCATGTTTGTATTTATTTAAGTTGTGATGATTGCATATTTGCATAATTGCATCCATTATTCTTGCAATTGTACTATTTAGATACACAATTGCACAAATTAAATATGTAAATCATGATTAATATATATATATAATAATTAATTAAAAAAATCCAAAACCGCATATACTTCCGCATATACTCCCCCATACCGCATATACTCTACAAGGTGACCTCTCCGAACGCATAAAGCATACCGCTTTTTAAAACACTGCTCTCATCCATGCATGTTGACTCTCACCCTACTAGCCCTAGTCAACACTTCAAGCATCTATTTCCCAGCCCTGTGTCATCTTGTGCTCCTCTTTGTTCCACCTTCCGTCTTCTGATGATTTCTGGTCATTCTCATCCAGCCTCCTAGGTGTTTTTCCCTACTCTAGCCTCCATCGTCTTGGCAACTATCATATCACCTACGTCCAACCCCTAATAACCGTTCACCTTCCCATGTTCATCCTTTCAAAGATCATACATTAAAGCTCAAATGAATTTTACTTGTTAGTGGAACAAAGTTACAAAAGCTAAGGATAGACATATCAATGGTGAATATTGACTATTGAGGATAGAAGTCTCAATGATGAATATTGAGGATAGACATAGTTCATGGCCTTGTTGGGTGATTATGTAATCTCCATTGCAGGACTCTATATGAGCCCATCAAAAGATGTAATTTCATCAGTTTTGAGAGAATTAAGAATGGAAAGAAACAGATGCAAAGGACTAGTGCATTGATCGTCAAATCCACTTCAATTTGTTCTAAAAATGCGAGTAAAATGTAAAGCTTGAAACAGTACATATCAAAATATAAGAAACACAGTGCCACATTCCAGAGAGCAAACCTCAAATTGAAATCAATACGTAGAAAATCCCCATCAGTGCTCCTATCAACAACAACAGATGCAGTTGTTTGTGGTGTCATATAGCTATTTAGCTCCTGAGATTATTAAGATAAGATATTGAGTTTTAAAGAAATAAGTAAAGATCTTAAATGGTAATAAAAGCTAAGACTAAGTCCTTCCACTTTGACATTCTGAACTTTTCCCAAAGCACCGTCAAAGTTCAGCCAAGAAACAAATAGCAATGAAGTGATTATGAGTTTCACAAAGGAAAAAAAATGTACCCAGAGAACATTCCCAGAAAGCTGAGGGTATTTATATCTTCAGATAAAGACAATTAGTGATAATTTTTTACGTACATAAGAACCATGATGTCAATTATCATAAGATCTAACTTTAGCAGGCGATTCAGTTTGCATAAAAGATCAAACTCACCATTCCAAACAAAAGCATCATTGATAAAGCAGCAACAATAGATAGACCTGCTCCTGAAAGTGATGCTTCAGTTAAATCTCTAGGAATTTTCCTGCAGTCAGGCAAGAAGATTACAGGATATACAGATAAGTAGATGATGACCTCAAGTACAGATTTATTATATAACTGTCGATACATATTTAGTTATGCTATGTAAAAAGTTCATAACTCAAGAAATACTAAAACCATAAAAGAAAGACCAGCACTAATCTTCCATGTGATGCAAAGAACAAAGTTGTGAACTAAAATTTGATATGTAGATAAAAAACAAGCAAAGCTCATTCGGATTATTCTTTCACAGTTCTCTTAAACAAGAAGGTTCAAAAGAGCTAGGATGCCCCTCCATACATACACAACACAAAAATACAGCCTTAGAAAGTTACTCCAAATACGCCAAAGTACCCATGTCGACTGATAATCGAAGATACATCTGGAAAACGGGACACAGCTTTGATAAGAATCAGCCTAACTTTACCACCCAGAAACCCCCATCCTGAAAAGCTTGTTGTTATTTTCACATTTAAACAGACAGTTGCAAATCAACAAACATCCTACCAAATACCACCTTCTTCAGAGTTGCTGAGCAAAAACTCATCATTTTCTTGATATATACTGCACTTCATCCTTAATGCAGGTTCCTGATACTTTTTATTCTGATATTCTTCTTGCTAATTATTTGACAATCGGATGTTGTTTTTCAGTGCTTGACATCTATATACATTATGGATTGTTTTTCCCCATGAACTGCCTTTCTCCTTATCACCTCAGACTTTTGGCTGACTGTGCTTTATTCGTGATTCCACCCTAATCTTATTGTCTTCTTATGTTGTAAACTGTGGCTTTGCTGTCCATTCTCGGACCCAAAAAGGGCACTGGTGCTTTTAATAACACCTAGCTACTAGGATGTGTGTAAATGTTGATATCATCTTCTTTGGGGACACTGGAGTATGCTCCACTAAGGTTACGTCTTTGTCTACAAATCACACAACTATCCCATGTCATGTTAAGTAGTAATCACCTCTCTTTGGGATAGTCTTATTGATAAGAAATCATAGTTGTTTAGGCAGCTAGGTGGTCCCTATTTCCTAAGGGGAGCCTAGGTGGGTGCCTAGGCTTTTCTAGGTAGGCGGCGACTAGAGTCCGGCCTGACCCGTCGCAGCGGCACAACCTGCATGCGGCGTGCCCTTGGCGCCCGACCAGCAGCCGGCTGGTAACTGACAGTGCATTGCAGCCGGCTATCGTCGTTCAGGGCAGTGGCGGGGGGAGAGGAGGGGTGGAGGGGCAGCAGCACTGGGAGGGGGCGGCGGCTACAGTCCTGCTGCTGCTCCTCCCTAAACCCTCAGGGCTTTCAGATTGCTCTGAATATCATGTGAAGAGAATATCTTCTTTTATTATAAAAAAGGTATACATTCATATATATAGACTCGTCTCACGGTACAATGTACCGGAGACACAACATAACGTAAACTAACCAACACCAATGGGCTTAAGTAGAGTCAACCAATAAGCTATTACGGAAATGGTAAATAACACAAACAAGGTGAATCACACAAACTATCAGAACATATACGTAATGATCACAAGATCATTGATTAGGACAGACGTCTAAAGCCACTCAAGAAATTGTCGTGTGCGCAACCTGCTCCTGTGGGTGAATGTGACGTCTTGCTGTTGTGTGAGCCAGCATACATGAACATAAACTGAAGCTTGTGTGGGATTATAGTAAAACCCATTATCCAATGTTTGATTGAGCTATATGGATGTGGTACTCCATGCAGAATGCAGCTGCATGCGTGAATTTCTTCTTGAGACATCTCCATGCCTGCAAAGATAAGGAGGGGAAAGTACATCACTCAAGATGTATTCTGTGCCACAATGCAAAGACATGAAACATGTGATGTTTCTATGCCTGTATTCAAATAATGTATGGGGGCATGCTTCTCTCTCACACATACCCCTACAAAGTCAAAGCAAAACATCTGACATAGGAACAGACCAGAGCACCTCATTCGGATTTTTATCCTCTACCATTTGTGGTTGGAGAAAACAGACATGCTTTTTAAGCTCATTTCTTAGATACTCAAAAGATTGGAGCCTTGTACAGAGATATTATGATGAGTTGTATAGATAGGTTGATCTCTTGCTTCTTTTTTCAAGAGGGTGGATTTTCCCTTTCCATCTCTCATTATGTCTTGCACCTTTGGGTGCCTTCTGTATACTAGTTTTGTGACACAATGGGAAGAAGCCACACGCAGTTCACGTGACCAAAAAAACAAGTCCATGTAACTACACATATGTCATGATCCAGTGGGCTATTAGGCTTTTCAATCTATGAGCAGTACTTGTCCTAAATCAAGAAGATTGGCACCATTTCCCTCAAAAAATCAAATGTAGCATTGAGGTGATCTGGCCTCCTCATCTTCCACAATCCCATACCAAGATAGTTTTATATGGCTTGTGCTCAACAGGGGTGTGGTGTAGTGATGATCATACTGTGGTGCTAATAAGGGGGTCTCAAGTCCTATTCTTGGGGCCTTGAGTTATTATGGATTGTCATTTTACTTAATAACGACATTCGATGATAGTTTTTACTTGCACCTTGTTCATCTTTTCAAACATGCAGACATCGGTTGTTGTTTTTAATTCTAAGGCAGCATATGTATATCCTGAGACAAGCTGACCAGAGTAGACCCTTCCTCACTCTCTAAGGTGAAGAGTTGTTTTTGTTAGGGTTTTTCTTATAGTTTGTCCCTATACTCAGAGATCATAGGGAGAGACGTGGAATCTGTTGTATTATGAATTTGATGTACTAGTGTTATATACAAACTCTAAATCAGATCTTATTGTCTCTTGTATATGTTATTGCTTGACAATGTATATATATTCCAACATCCAAATAGCGATATGGTCAATGAATATATCTGCTTTAATTTATCCATCTCTTAATTGATAAAGAAAAAATCAAATTTACTAATCAATTGTTGTTTATTACATGTCGATATTTGTCAGATATGAATAATATGATCTTTAAAGTATGTTAGATCATAGGTATCTGCCTAATTGGTTGTTTGGGACCCCTTTGAACTTGTTGTGGGGGGGGGGGGGGGGGGGGGGGAGTGTTAGTGTGTGTTTTGCACAACAAGGTTCTCTTGTATGACTTTCTACATGGTATAAGAGCTCGTTGTTCAAAAACCTCAAATCTAAGAAGGATAAAAATGAGAGAATAGTTGTTGGCAGGCGAGCGCCCTCTCCAACCCTAGGTCTCCTGCAAGCCTCTCAAGCTGCTCTCGTTGTTCATCTACTCCCTCTCAACTCGCCAAATCAAGATTAGCAAAGGGCCTCGATACGTGGTGACTAGTAGTCAAAGTTTGTTAATGAAATGCCTACTTCTGCTAGATCCAGCCTCGCAAAAGTCATGCTCTACAATCCCCTTTGTTGGTCGTTTATGTGTTACCAATAGATGATGTCCATTGGTGTCTGCATTTTGCAATGGCAAGACACCTGCTTCCGCGACATCTAGACTTGCAAAAAATCATACTCTACAAGCCCAGTTACAGTGTTACTCAAGACACTTGTTGCCCACTTCCATGAGCCACATGCTTGTACAATGGGGTGATCCGAGACTATGCTCTCAAGAAAAAATATTCACTCACTTTTTTCTTGAAATAATTTCTTCTTGCACGTTGACCCCCCACTCTTCTCTTTGGATGGTTGCATGTTCCCTACTTATCAAGGTGCACGCCTAGGCGTCACCTAGGTGCGCCTAGGCACCCTGGGAGCTAGGCAAGGCACCTAAACTAGGTGGCCAGACTCTTAAGGGTCTTAGTGGATGCCTAAGGCTCTTTAGGCCCAAATTAAGCCACTTAGAGGCTAAACTAGAATGAATGAGGTCTAAATTTGGTCAAATTAGATCACATTGAGTCATTTTATGGTTAAACTAGCTCTGATTTAGGCTGTAGATAGTAAAGGAGTTGTTTATTCAGTGAGTAAAAAGGTTTACAGGGTACTCTCTTATATAGCTACAGAGAGTTTAGACACATACAAGCGAGCAATATGGGACTAATACAATAAAGCAGTAGGAGGAAAAACACAGCAGAATAAGTAAATAACACATTATTTCTATACTCCCCCTCAAGCTGGAGCGTAGATGTCGAATAAGCCCAGCTTGTCAATCAGAGTCTGGAAGCGAGCTTTAGGTAGAACTTTGGTGAAGATGTCTGCAAGCTGCTTCTCAGTGTTGAGATATGGAGTGCAGATATGTCCAGACAGAATTTCTCCCTGACGAAGTGGCAATCAACCTCAATATGTTTTGTTCTTTCATGAAATGTGGGGTTGCTCGCAATGAAAATGGAAGCCTTATTGTCGCAGAACATAGGAATGGGGCTAGAAGAGGTGATATCAAATTCATTCAGAAGACCACGGACCCACAGGAGCTCACATGCAGTATGAGCCATGGCTCTATATTTTGCCTCTGCATTAGATCGGGCAACAACTGTTTGCTTTTTGTTGCGCCATGTAACCAGATTTCCTCCCACAAAGGTGTAATATCCAGATGTAGATTTCCTGTCAGATTGACTTCCTGCATAGTCAGAATCAGAGAATCCAGATAAATTGCAATGACCATGCTTTTTGTACATAAGACCTTTCCCTGGAGAGCTTTTGAGATATCGTAAGATGTGACAAATAGCATCCCAGTGGCATTGCGGGGTTTATCAAGATACCGACTTATGAATCCTACAGCAGCAGCTAAGTCAGCTCTAGTGACAGTCAAATAGATAAGTTTGCCAACCAGTCTCCTAACTGTTGATGATCAGCATAAGGAGGAGAAGTATCATCATCCCAATCCATATTGGGATCCAGAGGAGTGTTGGCTGGCTTGCAACCCAACATGCCTGTCTCTTGCAAAACGTCAAGAACATATTTCCTCTGTGACAGGCATAGTCCTGCAGAAGATCTAGCAACTTCAATGCCTAGAAAATATCGTAGTTTCCCTAGGTCTTTGGTGATGAAGTGTTGTGCTAAATACTTTTTGGTTGCCTGTATCCCTGCACTATCACTGCCAGATAGGACAATATCATCAACATACACAATAAGGATGACCAGCCCTGCTGCAGTTTTACGAATAAATACAGAATGATCAGATTGTGAACGATGAAAGCCAAAGGTAATTAAGATCTGACTGAGCTTGTCAAACCATGCATGTGGGCTTTGTTTCAGACCATAGATTGCCTTTCTTAGTTTACAGATTTTAGAAGCAGACTCCCCCTGAGCAACAAATCCCGGAGGTTGCTCCATGTAGACCTCCTCCTGTAGATCTCCATATAGAAAAGCGTTTTTGACATCAAGTTGAAACAGAGGCCAGTCTTTATTCACAGCAATAGATATCAGAATACGAACAGAATTTAAGCGTGCAATTGAAGAAAAAGTTTCAAAATAATCAACTCCATATGTTTGAGTATATCCTTTCGCAACCAATCGGGCTTTTAGGCGTTCAATGGTACCATCCGATTGATATTTAATAGTAAAAATCCAGCGGCATCCAACAGTATGGCATGAAGAGGGACGATCAACCAGATCCCATGTCTGTTGATCGCAAAGTGCATGAATTTCCTGCTCCATGGCATGTGTTAAAGTGTCTATATTAGTCTATTAGTTAAATAGGCTAATTAGTTTAGTGGGCCTTTATATTCCGGCCCGTCTAGTTTAGATTACTTGGGACACAAGTCTCAGGGTTTCTCCCTTGCTCCTATATATAGGACAGGGGTGTCCAATCTTTGTAATCATCTATCTCAATCAATTCCTATTCAATCAATCTCATATTTTAACAGCATGTTTCCAGGCAGGATGGCGAAGTGCCTCTTCGGCTGATTTAGGAATTGTCACAGCAGACAAAACAGAAGTGAAACAAACAAAGCTACCACAGAGATTGTCAGATGAACAGAAATTACTGATAGGATGCTAAGTACATGAGCGAACACCTTTCCTTAAACTTATAGGAAGATCCAGGTCAGAAAATACCTCAGTGGATGGTGGATCAACCGCAGACGCAGGATTTGGTTTGGCCGGGGCTTCAGAAGCATTGATGTTCTTTGACCGGCGCTGATAGACTTGCAATGGGCGTTCTTGAGGCACATCAGGAGCTGGTAATTCCTCAACAACCAATTGTAATGGTGTGGTAGCCATAATATCAGCCGACAATTTGTCACCATCAGTAGAATAGTAAAGCATATGCTCAAAAAAGGTCACATTCGCACTAACAAACCACTGTTTTTTAACAGGATCAAAACAGCGGTAGCCTTTCTGAGTACGGGAATATCCCAGAAACACACATTTGACTGAGCGAGCATCAAGTTTGGTGAGGCCAGGACGAAGATGTTTTACAAAACAAGTACTCCCAAAAATGCGAGGAGGCAGAGAAAATAAGGGTTTATCAGGAAACAAAATGGCGTACGGGACCTGATTTTTCAAAACAGAAGAAGGCATGCGATTGATAAGATAGCATGTCGTAGAGACAGCTTCAGGCCAGAAGTGATGGGGTACTTTGTAATGTATGAGAAGGGTGCGAACAACCTCAAGAAGGTGACGGTTTTTTCTTTCAGCGACGCCATTTTGTTGAGGGGTGTAAGGGCAAGTGGACTGATGTATGGTTCATTGGGCAGCACAAAAGGATGTAACAGATTGTTGCATGAATTCCAGTGCATTATCAACACGAAAAATTTTAATAGGTCGATTAAATTGAGTGTGAATTTCAGCAAAGAAGGTGTGAATAGTATCTAACACAGTATCCCGACCTTTAAGCAAAAACAACCATGTGGTGCGAGAATAATCATCAATAAAGGTAATAAAATATTTCACACCCGAGTGACTGGATACAAAGCACGGTACCCAAATATCAGCATGAACCAAGTCAAAAATTTCTTTAGAAGCAATAACTTTCTTAGCAGGAAAAACAGACCGAGTTTGTTTGCCCAAAACACACAGGAAAAATTATTCTCAGATAAAGTAGGAAATAAATGCTTTAATTTGGTAGCAGATGGATGGCCCAGGCGAAAGTGCCATTGTAATCCCGTCACTGAAGTAGATAGCATAGCCGCAGCAGTAGGAGGTCCATCCAGATAATACAGCCCATCTGGTCCTTCACGGCCCGAACCAATCCTCGTCTTCGTGCGGAGATCCTTCAAAATACAGCCAGAAGGATCAAATTTAATAGAGCACTTGAGTTGTTTAATCATCTTACTGATGGACAATAAATTAACAGGAAACTTTGGAATATATAAAACAGAATTCAAGTGCAATTTTGGTGAAAGCGGAACCGTGCCAGTGCCATGAACAACAGTTTTGGATCCATTTGCAACAGTAACAGATGATATAGGAGTAGTTTTATGGAGACTCGAAAAAAGATGAAGATCACCAGCCATATGAGTGGATGCACCTGAGTCAATGCACCACTGTTTGTTACCAGATGATGGAGAAGCAAGCATGGCAGAGGCTCCTGGTGTAGACGAGGATGGCATCTGTGCGAGACGTTCCTGGAACATCTTCTCGAACTCCGAACGTAACCAGTCTATGTTAGTTGGAGCAGCAGGTGTGTCAGGGGTAGAGTCGATAGCAGTTTCTGTAGCAGCCTGGTTAGCCCAAGCTGGCTTGCCGTGCTTAATCCAGCAGTGATCCTCAGTATGATTGTCCCGGCCACACCAGTTGCAGTAGCGAGGGCCGGGAGCAGTACCACGTCCAGGAGTAGATGTGCCTCGACCTCCTGAAGGAGGGCGACCGCCACAGCTACGGTCGCGACCACGACCACGGCCAGAATCAGCAGAGCGAGCAATAAGCGCAGGATGCTCAACAGCAGGTATAGGAGTCATGGACGACAGGCGTTGGACACGTTTCAGAACATCTCGAAGGGTTGGCAGCAGGTCACTTGACAGGATCTGATCAACCACTCCAGAAAAAGAGGCAGGAAGTGCAGCCAAAAATTGCACCAGTTGCAGTTCGTTGCGCTGCTTCTGAGCAATTTTGATGTCCGTCGTCAAAGGGTGGTAGAGTTCAAACTCATTCCATAGAGCCGAGCATTGATTGTAGAAGTCATCAATGGAAGTATCAGTAGAGAACTCCTTCGCCAGAGTTTTGAAAATTTCAAAGACACGCTTGGGATTCTCCTGATGAGAATAGACATGGGACAGTTGATCCCACATAGCCTTAGCATCATGAAGGCAGAGAAAAGATTGGCTGATGCGAGGCTCGGTACTATTGAGGATCCAAGACATGACGCCGGAATCATCCTTGGACCATTGGGCATAGCTTTGTCTGGTTTTATCATCTGAATCAGTAGTAGGAACAGCAGGAGGCTCTGTCGTAAGGTGGTGATACCGTCCTTGTGCTTTGACATATAGAACAAAGGATGCCGACCAGAGATGGTAGTTGGAGCCACCGTCGAGCTTCACCGTGGTGACACACAGGGAGCGCGGAGGCTCATGGAGGCCATAGCAGAGGCAGGAGTTGGTGCAGTAGCAGAGTAGAGACCCACAAAGGGCAGAGAGCAGCAGCAGGGATCTGACGCGTCAGATCAGAAAACCCGTATCAGGCAGAATATGCATAGAGAAACCTACGCCGTCATGAGGAAAACTCAACGTTCCTTCATGAGGCGCAGGCAGATAGAATGGAGAGACGAAAGGACTCTCAACTTAGCCGGCTAGTGGATGTCTGATCGTAGATCCGAAGAGCACCCGGACGTAGATGGAGACGGGAGGTAAAAACCAATGGCAGTCGGCCGAAGGAAGGATGTTGCGGGTGGAGTGGATTGTTGAGGTGGCGGTGGGAGAAGAGGAGGCGGTGGGGAGGGAGGATGGACGGAGGAGGGCGGCGGCGGTAGGGGTGGAAGGAGGAGGGAGGGGCGGCGGCGGTGTGGGTGGAAGGAGGAGGGAGGGGCAACGGCGGGAGGGGAGGGAGGGCTGGGCGGCGGGGAGGAGATCGGCGGGGGGGCGGCGGGCGGGGGGGCGGGATGCTCACGTCATGGGTGGATTGATGGATGGGCTAGGAAGCATGGATACTCCAAAATAGGTGTCGTACCCGTATCCGATACGTATCGAATACCAATACTCCATGGATACACCTAAATATGTATCGGATACCTCTCCAGCCGTATCCCCTTTTTTCTGCTTTTTTTTGTCTGGATACGGCCTGGATACATCCTGGATACGTTTTGGATACGGCCCAACCCATTTAAGCCTTTTTTTTGTTTTTAAGACCTTTTAACGGATTGACTTGCGTTTTTACTGATTCTCTGTGCAAATTTGTAAAACGGTTCCTTTGGCTTGTGCGATACATTTTGAGGCTTGGTTTTGCTTCAGTCCTCGTCATATTTCTATTGTTGTGCGGCTTGTGCCTTATCTTCTCCAATGGGCTATTGGTGGTTAACGTACCGCCTTTGTGTCTCATCTTCTCCAAAGGGATTCAATTTTCTATTGGTGGTTACAGCCTCTAGCCTCTGAATTTCTCTTTTCGGAATTCTATTTTGGCATTGTCTTTGTTCATCCCTTTTGAACGTAAGCCTCTCTAGCTTTTTCTAATTTTTTTGTTTAGTAGTTTTGATTTTCTCACCTTGTCTTGCTGTTAATATATCTACTTGTCTATAATGCCTCTGTTGTTTCATTTTCAGTTCCTTTTTTTAATTTTGGAATTTGGATATAATGCTTGGATACATATATATATTTAATTACTTCTTATAGATGAAAGAAGATGGTTTGGTGTCACAGATGACATGACACACTTAACAACACAAAATTAAATGATACATGAAATGTGAATGGTTTAGAATACGATTTTATGATATCCTTTTGTAACTTCTATCTGACATTAATATGGATGAAAGACCCCTTTTTATATCATTGTTCGATAGTATGGAATTGGTTTCCATTTTCTTTAGATATATTGTGATTTATAAATGAAATTTGACTGCCTTCATCTATTTTTAAAATAAATATACTATTTATTTTTTAAAATATTTAAATAAATATTAAAAAAATGTCATATCCATGCCGTACCTGTATCCTATATTTTCAAAAATTGTCGTATCCCCGTACCCGTACTCGTATCCGAAACATATCCGTATTCGTGCTTCCTAGTGGGTGGGGAAAAGGAGAACCTGCTCTTGATACCATGTAGATAGTAAAGGAGTTGTTTATTCAGTGAGTAAAAAGGTTTACAAGGTACTCTCTTATATAGCTACCGAGAGTTGAGACACATATACAAGCGAGCAATATGGGACTAATACAATAAAGCAGTAGGAGGAAAAACATAGCAGAATAAGTAAATAACACATTATTTCTATATAGGCCAAATCAGGTTAAATTTTGGCAAATAAGATCCGATTTGGGAGAAACGGGTCAGATTTTGGAGGAATACGCCTGATATGGGGAAATTTGGCCTGATTTGGCCATATTGGGTCTCATTTAGTTTAATATAGGGTAAATAAAATGAAGTAAGGTCTGACTAGGTGATGTTATGCAAAATTAGGACTGGTTTAGGCCGAATTGGATCAAATTTGGGCAAATTAGATCTGATTTGAGGAAATTTGGTCTGATTTAGCCATATTGGGTTTTATTTAAGTCAATATATGGTAAATTAGGGAAACAAGGTCTGAGTAGGTAATGTTATGCAAATTTAGGTCTGATTTAGGCCAAATCATGTCAAATTTGAGCATATTACATCTATTTCGAGAAAAACAAGTCTGATTTGGGGGAAATACATCTATTTTGGGAAAAATTAGATCTGATTTTGTCAGATTGGGTCTCATTTAGGTCAATACATGGTACATTAGGGAAAGCAAGGTCTGTTTAGGTCATATTATACAAAATTAAGTCTGATTTAGGCCAAATCGGGTCAAATTTGAGCAAATTACGTCTTATTTGGGGAAAATATGTCTGCATTGGAGGATAGAAGTATGTTTTGGGAAAATTAGGTCTGATTTGGGTCAAATTAGGTCTCATTTAAGGAAATATAGGGTAAATTGGGAAAGTTAAGGTCTGAGAAGTTTATTCTATGCAAAATAGGCTAAATTCGGGTCAGATTAGGTCCAATATAGACCAAGATAGGTCAAATTAGGGCCAATCAACTCTAGCTTAGGACATGTTAGGTGTAAATTAGGTCAAGTTACAATTGTTACAACTTAGATATAACCATTAGAAATATACATAGTAATGTGTGTGCAAATTTTACTATATATGTGTAAAAAAATAGCAAAAGCACGTAAAAACGACTAGGCGCCCTTGGAAAAAAGGGACCGCCTGGGCGCCTAGACAATTATGATTGGTCCTCGACCCCAACCACACTCTTGAATTTGTTCTTGGTTGGTGTGAAGGGGATATGTAAAGAAGAGAAGAAGAAATGAGGAGATGAAGTGAGGAAAGAAGAAGATCAAGTGCAATGTTGGGAAGAGAGGAAGAGACAAAGAAGAAAGGAAAATATTTCATTGGCAGGCCACTATTCAGATCTTGAGATTTATTTTGCCTACAAAGCATCTAGAATGTTGTATAGGAGCATCTTAGAGCTACGCATATTTGTTTGTGTGCATGCTCACCACACGTGTCATTTATAGAAGATCATTCATCAAGCTATGTTGTCTAGTTGCCTGCTTGTTTATCTGTGCTCCAGCAAGTATGTCCACCACCTGCTATAGTGTATCTTTCTTGTAAGAACATGTGCATTCCAAGCACGTTGAAGACCTGTTAAAGCATAACCTTCCTTAGCAACTCTCGCTATCATGACTATTGCACATTATTCATGTAGTGGTTTTCTTGTGAGGAACTACCTCAATGACAATGACAGTTGAAACAATGGCAGTTGAGTTAGCGACTTATATGACTTTTGCGCATGTCTACCACCATTTGCTACGCAAGATGCACAATCCAAGATGGCCAAGGTTCCAAATGTCTACTTGTATCACACCTTCAAATCCGGCAATTTGTTTCGAAGGGAGTGTCAAGACTGTCAAATTTAAAGGAGAATAAAATCATGGGGAGTGGACATGGTTGTGTTGAGTATATCTCTACTTTTTGCTTTTGTATTTCATGTTTATGTTTGTCTTGTTCATGTCCAATGCGAATTGGACATGTGATTCTCCCATGTTCTAGCTTGGGGGGGAGGGGTGTTACTAGAGGGTAATATAGTTTATTAGTAAGTGGGTATAATGTAATATGGGCCGGAGTCTGTAAGCCCATTCGGGTTTGGTCAAGTTAATAAGTGTGCTCTACTCTCCTATATATAAGAGAGGTTTTCCTAAGTAAAGTAATCAGATTGCTTGTAATTACATTCTAAGTTACTAATTATATATTATACTGGTTACATAGATTTTGCAGTATGCCATTGTACTTTGTAATACTAATACCTACATATTATAGCACTAATAATACCAACATAGTTAAATGCAATACTACTAGTTATAAGAATTTCTTCCAAGTGTAACCAGTTTTAGATTGGTGACATGTACTGGCTTTAGATATGTATAAAAATACATAATAACCAATTGTATATGTATACGTGTGTGCGTGCGTGCGTGCGTGCACTAGGAGTGCCCAATTTACTCTACAACGTGATAGGTTTGATGATGCAGATATGTACATGTGCGTGCATGTGCATAAGTATGTGTATGTGTATGTATATGTATATGTATGTAAACTTAATTTTCCGCCTTTCCTGACTTCTGCAGCTAGAAAACCCTGTCCAGATGACACTTTGCTTCATATTTTCTAAGAAAATAGACTACTATTGTTGATTTGTGCTATTTATGGTGTATGAGTTGACATTTTTATTGATTCTTCTCTATTCAATTTTAACTATATATCTAATGGAAGTGCCCTAACCGAGCAGTGGTTTGACATGCCATTCGTACATGTATCCCAGGATTGAGCTCTTAATCATTCTTCTTATAATTATCTATATGAATTTCCTATGTTTTTCTCTTAAATGTCGGTATCGGTGCATTCCATCTTACATCTCTCAATACTATACTGCTTGCTTTATCACTTCCAGTGCACCTGTTACGAGTATTTTGAATTTCAAGCTTGAGAGTTCGGATCCTGCAAGTTTCTCGATCGGGAGTCGATTTGCATCTTTGTCTATGCTTGATGTCAAATTCTGTTCCTTATCCATGTTTCTCATTTTCAGGGATCAGCCTTGCCAGGTAGAACTGTTGATGTACTTTCATAGATAGGTTTAGGGCGAAATTAAATCAATTGTTCTGGTGATGTGCTTGGATCACATGATGAAACATTATCATACATTCTACAACCCGTGTTCTAATAGTGATAAACCATTAAGCCACAAAACATGAGAGTATGGAAGCAGCAATCTGGCTTATCCAGAAGCATCTTGGTTCGCGAATGAAGACCCTCGGCAGGTTTTAGAAAAAGAATTCAGGCCTACAGATACAATATGCAGACAGCTAATGCAGCAAGCTTCATGAAAGTCAACACCGGAACAGAAGGCCAATCACAGCTACAAAGTGCACAGATATCAGATAACTAGAGATAGTGGCATCTTTTAGCAATAATTAACCGATGTGCACCAACCTGTTTGAATTAAAAGAACAAACAGCGTGCTCCGTTGTCGAAAAAAATCATAAATTCCCCCAGAAAAAGAGCTGCCCAAGTGCCAACTAACTCATGAAGCACCCGAAGATACGACTGCAGACAAAATAAAAAACGAACGAAACAAATTCATGGAGCAGAGGAGCTCGTCAGCTGAAAACTGACAAGAGAAAGAGCACGCGTATATTACCGATTGCTGAATAGAAAAGGGCACACACAACGTTTACGAGTTAGAAATAGGGAGGTAAAGCAAGGAAATGCAAATCGATACGAGGGCATTTAGCACATCAATATGATGATTATCAGTCAGGCTCCAATCTCTGACCTGTAGAAATCCACGGATTTGAGCTTGCTGGTCGAAACCATGGCTGCGGAGCGCCGACCAGTGGCGAAGGGTACGCAGAAGGACGAAGGGCGACCGGATCGACGGAGATCGTATCAAATGGTGCTACAGATTTATATTTGCCTATTTTATCTTTTACCGTGTGTTTGCGTGTTTTTGGTTGTTGACTTTTTATCTTTTTTTCTTTATTATATGTTTCCGAATAGACAGTTTCAATGGCGTGCATCGGTCCAGCTTCAACTGATCAAAGTCCGAATTAAGCTTCTAACTTCTGCGACTTTGATTGTTGTTGTTTTTTTTATAAACGATCATGCAATTCTATTAAAAGATCATAAAGTCTACGTATCATCAGGATAGCATCTGCAAGTCACATGTTCTCAGCTAAAAACAGAAACTATTACTACGATGATATGAAAAGAGCGGTGAAGATAGAAGTTTTTATGGGGAGGCAACCCTTAGATACGCTTCAAAATGATGTAATTAAAACTAGAGCTAAGAAAAAAACTAAAAGATAAGCATCAGCATCAGAAGTCTGATCCTTCCTTCAGAATCTCCTCTAAGGTGTAGAAGACATCACCAGTGGCAGCTTTATTTTCCAGGCTTTCTTCAACTGGAGTCATCCTAGATGACGTTGGCGCATGTCCTGCTAGCATGTAAAATAACAAGATGTTATCTTCAGCAAAATGATGTTCTGTAGATTTTTGACATTATTAAATTTCATATGATTTTGTTCTATCCAAATGTACCATAAGATGGCAATAATGATGTCTTCTGGGTAGAAGTTTGCTACTCTTTGGAGAGATTTTATATTGAATGGAATAAGTGTATAGATTTTGATTTTCAGATCTACAATCAAGAAAGTTTTTTATAATAAGTTTTGTGATGGAACAGTTTTTGAAGATATGATCTGTTGTTTCATATTCAGATTGGCAGAGATAGCATCTAGATGGTCCAACAAATCATCTCTTATTAATGTTTTGATCTGTGAGCAGCTTGTTGTTTTGAAGGAGCCAGAAGAAAATTTTATGCTTTTGTGACCATTTACATTTCCAGGTAAGAGAGTGATTTGGTATGGTGTCTATGAAAGTGAGGAAGGTGTAAGCTTCCTTCGGGGAGTATAACTCCCCCCATTTCCAAGATATCTTGTTTTAGTGTTGAATTCCAGCTCATATGTGATGTTACTGATATCCGAATTTTCAAGATTTGTGAGGAGGAACCGCTTTAGTGCATTAGATTTTTTGTTGGTGAGGAGGTTAAGTGTTTTGGCTGTAGTAATGGAAGATAATTTTTTTGGTATAGACCATTGATTGTGTTGGTTTTTTATGGAATTTTTTATTAAACTATGGGTCTTTCCAAAAATTTATATGGCAGTGTGCATGAGGTGGGGTGTGTATGAGATTTCTGATCAAAGGGATATGTCTATTTATGTATTTCCAGAGAGGAGATGCAGATCGTTTCTTGGTTTTGTGCCAAGGTGGGATTTTTTTGTAGTATTTATTTTGGATTAGGTCGCTCCATATTATTTTTTTGTTGTTGGCCAGGTTGTTGATGATCTTTATCACTAAGCATAGAGCATGGGTTTCAATGTCGATGATGCCCCATCCTCCATAGCATGTAGGGGCAGAGATAGTATTCCAGTTGATCAGGTGAAGATGTCTTTTATTGTCATTTGTCTGATTGTGGTTATTCCAAAGAAAGCTTCTTTTGATTTTGTCGATGATATTTTTTGTTTTGGTAGGTAGTGGAATGCAACTGAGGTAGTGAGTGGTGATGGGGGTAATGACACTATTCAGGAGAGTAAGGCGGCCAGCAAGATTGAGGAAGTTATTTGTCCTAGAGTTGAGTTTAGTTTTGATCTTGTCTATGATGGGGACCCAAATAGAGTGAGTGATGTCGTGGGGGTGATGGGTAAGCCAAGGTAATTTGTTGGGAACTCTTCATGCTTGCATTTGAGTAGGGTTTTATATCTATTGATAATGTGTTGATCAGTGTGTACACCAAAGATGGAGGACTTTTGTAGGTTTA
Organism: Alisma plantago-aquatica; assembly: GCA_963693085.1. NCBI lineage: Eukaryota > Viridiplantae > Streptophyta > Magnoliopsida > Alismatales > Alismataceae > Alisma > Alisma plantago-aquatica. The sequence continues at coordinate 338,853,634 of OY856414.1, forward strand.
TTTTAATTAAGTCCTGAAATGTAAGAGAATATACCAATGATTCTAATGGTATTTATGATGGGGTCATCATTTGGTGAAACTAGAATGATGGTATCATCCGCAAACTAAATGATGTTTTCCTTGCATTCTGAGGGGGAGTATATAAGTCCATGAGTAGAGCCAAGATTGATCATTTTTGTGAGAATGGAGATCACAATAATGAACATGTAAGGGGGTAGAGGGTCACCTTGCCTGAGTCCATTTGTGTTTTTGAAGTACCCAAAGGGTGAGCCATTTATGATAGTAGAAAAATGATTTGCGGATATGCAGGCATGTATCCAATCTATTAAATGATCTGGGAAACCAAATCCAACCATAGTTTTAATGAGACAATTCCAATTGATGTAGTCAAAAGCTTTCTCAAAATCCAGTTTGATAGCAATCAAAGGGGGTTTGTTAACATGGAACATGTGAATTGTCTCGTTTACCATCAGGTAGGCATCTTGGATATTTCTATCCTTGAAGAAGGCATTTTGGTTGAGAGGAATGATGTTGTTGATGCAAGGTTTCAATCTAAGTGACAAGGTTTTTGCAATGATCTTGTAAGATGTATTGATGAGGCTGATAAGACGAAATTATGTTATGTGTTCAAGATGATCAGTTTTTTTGATGAGGGCAATGAAAGTTTTATTTAGATGCTTGAGGATGTTGTGAGCATTGTTGTGTTTGTGGATTTCTTGAAGTAAGGCAAGGAAATCCTTTTTGAGATGATTCTAGTTGGCAAGGTAGAATTCCACATTGAGTCCATCAGGTCCAGGAGATTTGTTTTTGCCAAGAGATTTTTTTTTGTCGGCCAAAACTCTGTTGCTTTTTTTCATTTTTTGTGTTTAGAAAGGTACAAAACTTGTCGGTGCTTAGAAAAGAACCAACAGTAAAGGAAAAAAAACTATACAACAAGAATCCATCTGTAAAATGAAAAGAGGGTATAAAAGAATGACCCTCAAAGCAGCTTCACCAGGGATATATAAATCTTCCTAAGGTCTCTTCAAACCCATCAAATCTAGAAGAACCATCAAAGTCAATAAGACATGCATCCTCATAAAACCACCAAACTCGACCGTCACTACATGAGTGAGAGGGGATCATTAGCCAGGCTAAACCAAGCAACAACAGATACCAGATATCCCAAATTCACAACTTAGGAAAAAGGAGAAGATCAAAACAAGCTCTGTCACAGCCAGCAAACAAGAATAAGAGCCGAGACTCCAACCACATACTTCAGGAAGAATCTAACCATCATAAATTCAACCATCACCCAGAGAGATGAGAGGGGAGCAAGACCAGCAGCCACCAAGCAAAGGTAAGAGAACCAGCGAAGGAGAAATGACCCTTGGAAATAAGGCATCACCAGGTACAAAACTACATGCTCAAGCCAGTAAAAGCCAGTTCCAGGAAAAACATATAAAACTTCATAGAATCATCAAACTCGACCATCACTCCAAGAGTGAGAGGGGAGCATCAACCAGGCTCAAAAGGGCAATTCCAGAGATAGCATACCCAACTCGACCATCACTCCATGAGTGAGAGGGGAGCATCAACTAGGCTAAGCCAAACAACAGCAGAAAGTAGATATCCCATCAACAAGCTTTGTTACATCCAACAAACAAGAATATGAACCAAGACTCCATCCACATACTTTAGGAAGAGTCCCTCCAACACAAACTCAACCATCACCCAGAGAGGTGAGAGGGGAGCAAGAACAACAACCACCAAACAAAAAAGGATACTCGACCATCACTCCATGAGTGAGAGGGGAGCATCAACCATGCTCAAAATGGCAGATCCAGGGATAGCATAAAAAACTTCCTAAGGTCACACTCAACTCGACCATCACTCCATGAGTGAGAGGGGAGCATCATCCAGGCTAAACCAAACAACATCAGAAAGAAGATATCCCATCAACACGCTCTATCACATCCAACAAAAAAGAATATGAACCAAGACTTCATCCACATACTTCAGGAAGAATCCCTCCAACACATACTCAACCATCACCCAGAGAGGTTAGAGGGGAACAAGAACAACATCCACCAAACACAAGTAGGAGGACCAGAAGAAAAAAGCCCTCAAGACAAGGCATCACCAGGAGAAAAACTTCAGGCTAAAAACTACAAAAGGCAGCTCCAGGAAAAGCTTAAAAAACTTCATAGAACCACCAAACTCGATGATCACTCCATGTGTAAGAGGGGAGCAACAACTAGACTAAACCAAGCACCAGCAGGCAGAGAGAAGACAATATCAACAAGCTCTCAAGCTCTATCACAGCTAGTAAAAAGAAACATGAAACAACTCCAGCCGTATACATGATCATATCTTCAGGCTAAAAACCAACAGAAGGCAGCTCCAGGGAAAGCATACAAAACTTCATAGAACCACCAAACTCAACCATCACTCCATGAGTGAGAAGGGGGCAACAACCAGGCTAAAGAATAGTATAAAAGATGCTGCATCATTAGAGAAAATCTTCCATAGTACTCTAGAAGAAGGAGCCTCAAACAACCAGAAGGATGCCCATCCATCACTTAAGGGTGAAGAGGGGAGCAGGAAAGCCAGCAGACTAGAATTCAGAAGATCTCATCCGCATCAGTAGTAGACATAACAGAAAAAAAACTCATCCAAACACCAAACCATATCAAGAAGAGAGAAAAGCTAGAGATATTATCAGTAGGATCAAAGGATAAGAAAATGCCTCCATATCAAACAAGGAATACATCTTGTTAGGAAAGCACATAACTCTACTCCAAATAAGAACTCATCAGGAAAATGGCAACACACTTCCAAGGAAGAACTCATCAGAGATAAAAAAAAATAAGACCAAAGTAGTCTCCCTTAACTCTGCTCCATACTTCTCAATAGAGAAAAAAATATCATCATGGTTTCTTCTATTCCTTTCAGCCCAAATATAATAGTGACAGAAAAAGAGCAACACCTTACTAGTTTTCTCGAGTAACATAGCCTTGTTCCAATTGTTCACCTCTTTCAGATTAGGCAAATTAGAGTCTCTAGCAATCCAATCAAAGAAGTTCTTACATAAGACAGAATAAAAAAGAATATGATTAGAGTCTTCATAAGCATTGAAGCAAAGAGAACATCTTGACTTCAGAGAAATACCAATTCTTCTAATATACTCATCAGTTGGAATCTTATTTAGAGCAGCCTTCCACATATGACAAGAGAACTGAGCAGGAATGTTACTATCCCAGATCCACTTAAACAAGTTACTGTAAGCATCTCTAGAACGAATAGAATCCCAAAAAAACTTCAGAGAGGGATTATTAACATCATTAAAAGTTATACAATCATATCCTCCTCGAGGGACCTTCTGGTTATGAATAAGAGCAAGAAGACTCATGTTCATTCTATTATCTTTAATAGACCAGGTTCCTTCCTTAATAATAGCATCCACATAACAGGAATGGGGTAAACCTGATTTTAAATATCCTTCTCTGCTAATAAGATGTTCAATGCATTTCCCTCCAACAATCCAAGGATCTAACCACAACTTAGTTTTTGTACCATCACTAATATGAAAACTAGTGTGAGAGAGAATAATCTCCTTGACTTTAACAATTTTCCTTATAAGCCAAGACCAGTGTTGGATCGATGGGCTCTAGAGGGGGGGGGGGTGAATAGAGCTACACACACTTCACAAAATCGATTAGACCACCAATTTAAATGAAGTGTAAAAACTAATGCAAGTAGCAATTTGATATCTTATTATAGCATACAAAGCAAGGATAAGAGATAATGAATATCATGCACTTGGACAGGTGGTTTAGAGTGGTTCCATGTCCTAAACTTAGGAGCTATGTCAGTCCACTACCTAGAGTTGGTTAGACTCTAGGATTTGCAACTTGGTCCTCTTATTTATCACGATAAGATTACAAGAAACATAAACCACACAACCAAGGGCTTAATTACACAAGCTAAGATCTTCAACCTATCCAAGGACTTACCCACAAAGTGAGATTCTTCAGCCTTCTACAAAGGACTTACCCAATCTCACCTTTGTCTTCAGCCTTGCAGGAATTCCCTATCTTACTTGAGCTTGCCTTGCACCTCTCCTTCACTTGGAGAGCTTGCCCACATTTTCCCTTCACCAAGGGAGCTGGAGCAACGATCAATCTTCACTCTTGAAGATCAGCAACACATCTTCCCCTTCACTCAGAGAAGAACAGCAGCAACTCCTCTTTCACTCGGAGAAGAAGCTTCAATCAATCTTCTATTTGATTTGGAGATGGGAAGAAAGAAGAGAGAGCTTTACATAGCACAAAGGATAGCTCTCATACAAAGGAACCTATCTCACTCACGAATTTGTCTTGAAGGTAGAGAGAGAAAGGGGCTCAAGGGCTTGGAATACTCTCAACTAAGCTAGAACCAAGTTTGCAATGGAAGAGCAGCTTGGAATGAAGTCCAAGGGGTTCTATTTATAGTTGAGGGTGGCCCTTTATGTTGTGGGACACTTGGGTGCATAAGTGGTCGTTTTTCCTTCAAGAAAATGGCTATATTTTTGCCCAAAACAATTCACCAACGGTCATATTACTTTTTCTGCAAACTCCGTACAGTGCAATCGGTCGAGTATCAATGGGTGTAACTCGACCGATCAGGTAGCAGGCAATTCGATGTTGAATTGATCGGTCGAGTTTGTCCTGAGGAAACTCGACCAACCATTCCAACTGGAATTGGCCTACTACCCAATCGGTCGAGTTCTGTGAGTGCACAACTCGACCGATTGCAATCTTCAGAAAATCGACTCAGGATGATCGGTCGAGTTTCAGGGTGGGAAACTCGACCGACCAAGTGCCTGAAATGGATTTTCTAATTTGCAATAAAAGTGATTAGCACTTGGTGAATTTTGTCCCAAACATTTTTCTCTTCTAAGTTACAAGCATATTCATCGTTACAAGTGATTACATTTATGTTCTAAGGTGATTTACATGGAAATCCTAAATTGCACACTTGTAGTCAATTTGGCTTGCACTTGGCCCATTCTAGGGCTTGTATATGTGATCCTTTTCATGTACCTAATGTCTGCAAACAATCTTTAACGCACATGTTAGATACATATGAATAGAATGGTTAAGTCATTATCAAAATATAGGTAATGTACAACCTCTAGGTCAACATTCTCCCCCTTTTTGACAATGACAAACCATTCCTCAAACATATTGAAAAGGATAAGAAAATTAAACCTTTGCCTTGTGAATTAGGGGGATTCATGATAAGAACAATTGGAATTGCTCCCCCTCAATTTATGCTTCCTCTCACCTGCATGTTACGTTTTCTATACATAGCAAAACCAAAATCCATGTAATATGTAATCCCTTACATGTCATATGATCAATCAGCAAATTTACAAGAAAAGGATCACTTAGGCAAGAAAGCAATAGTATTATCACCATAAAAACAATATGATTGAGTTTCAGACCATGAAATGTTTCTCCCCCTTTTGACATTATCAAAAAGGAAGGGGGTGTAGAAGAGCAAAATCAAGGTCTTCTCCAAGACTCAACCACACAGAGATGCAAAAGATGATAAACAACAGTGTAAAGGCATATAACATACAACCACAGAGGAGAAACATACAATCCAAGTCAGAATCAAAATATAGCTCATCAAACACCAAGCAGAAGATAATACGGATGAAATAGCCAAAGTGTAGCAATGATATTCCAACTCAGACATATGTTCTCATAAGCGACTACAACTATAAAAAGCGAGAAAACAGAGAATAAGAAAATAGTACAGCTCAGACTAATGTTCCAGGATGTTGCTTATACAAAAGAGTCTAGAAAGATATATAATAGACATGCTAGACTATAATCTAAGACAACCTCCTAGACATCTAAGCTATCTATGTCAACTGTGTCCTCGTCATCGCCGGGGTTGTAGTCCTCATCACCATCCGAAGGCGGGGCAGTTGTGCCAGCAACAGAACCAGCACCATCATCGCCATCCTCGGCAGAAGAACCATCACCATCAGCATCCTCGTCAGCATCCTCATCGGCATCCTCAGCCTGGTCGGGCATCTCCTCGTCAGCAGGACCAAAGGAGCGACCGGGCCAGCGGGCATTCTGCTCAGCCCACGACATGCCAAGAGCTAGAAGCTCCTGGGCCTGCGGGAAGGACGGAGCAGAGTCCCCCAAGGAGGCGAGCAGAGAGGCCAGGGGGCCAGAAGGTAGCGGTAGATATGCAGGAGTGAAGCTACCAGAGGGAAACTGAGGTGGAGCAGCAGCGGAAGGCTCGGCAGCAAAAGGTGGTGGAGCAGGAAAGTAATGCTCATATGCATAGGAGGCATAAGCACTACCCGGATATGGATGGTATGCTGGGTAGGGTGAAGAGAAGGATAGGTTCATGGTAGACATGATCGAACACAAATCCTGATGGAGGTGATCTTGGACCTGGCGATTGTACGCCTGTTCATGCATCATGTAACCCAGAAGGGTTTCATTTGATGCTCTGAAAGATGCACGGCTAGGGCGAGGGTGGGGCTGCGGGGGTGGAGCCTGGGTGGAGGTGGGAGGGGTACCAGAAGCAGGGGCAGAGGCAGAGGCAGAGCCAGAAGCACCAGGGGCAGGCACAGACTTTAGAAGAGTGGTTTCACTAATGCACACTCCCTTTCGAGCAACCGGGTAATGGAAGTCGGAAAAGAGTGATTTGTCAGTGGCGAACTGGAAGAGACCACAGATCAAGGCTGGATAGGGAGGGTGGGTGCCCTTGGTGTTCTTGCCTTTGTCAAAGTAGGTCATATGATGAAGAATGTAACGAGCCCACTTGACACCTATGTTGTTCAACAAACAATACATCAAAACCGTTGTGTTTTCCGCAATATCCGTTTGATTTCGCTTTGGATGGATGTTGCAGTTAAGCACAAGGGCTAGGATGCGCTTCCGAAGGTCAAGGGAGGAGGAGGGAAGGGTGGACCGCTTATTATAGGCCACGTCAGGCTTTTTCAAATATCGATGAATATCTGGTAAAGTCAATTCATGATGTTTGTAAAAGGCTTCCGGGTCTAAAAGATCAAAATACTCGTCATAGCCCTGACACCAAGTAGTGGTTTCTTCATCTCCGGCAAGATAGAGATTGAAAGTCTCCTCGGAGAGTTGAAACCGACGATCGGCGATCATCGATGTTAGGACTATTTCGGTATTTGGCAGAGGAACAATCGAATCATAGTTCCAGCGTAGATTAGCATAGAACTCGTGAACTGCTTTGGTACTAGTTAAATGATTGTTGAAGCAGTCACTCTTGATCGCAAAGGCGGAAAGGTTGTGATGTGCAAGAAGTTGTGCGATGGATTTGATATGGTTTTGAAAATGAGTTGGACCAACTAGGGGGCGGAAAGGAAAAGGAGACCTAGGAAGGAGATCCTTATACCTATTGACAGCCTCTAGAGAGACAAACGTGGTGTTATCAAAGGGAATCAACCGTTGGGTCGAGGAAGAAGCTGGGGCATTGCTAGGGGCGGGTCGTTTTCTCCTGTGGGAAGCCATGGAAGCAAAAAGCAAGATAAGAAAATGCACACACAAGCAAAACAAACCTCGAAACCCAACAAGAACACACAACCGTCGCCCGGGAAGGTCAGGAGCAAGCTGCTAGGGCACCCTAGGGCTGGGAACGGGGAAGGGTTAGGGCTAGGGTGGAGAGCACGGGCCAAGAGAGGAGGAATCGGTCGGCTATTTTCTAGTTGCAAGGGAAAATAGTCAGCCGATCCTAAGTTTTAAGTTGGTGCAGCCCGTCGATCGGTCGAGTTCTGAGATAGGACAACTCGACCGATTGGTCACTGAAGAACCACTCTCGGCACCTGATCGGTCGAGTTTTCAGGGGTGAAACTCGACCGATGGTCAACCTGACCTAGCAAACTAAATCTTAGATTCTAGCCACATACATGCCTATCAAATTTATTTTTCCATTCTATTATGCATAAATAACATACCTAGGCACATTTTGCTCATCATTGGGCACTTATTAGCGATAAAACGAGAAATTCGATAAAAACCCAAAAACAAGCAAAAACTAGGCATATTGATTGACAAAAATAGCATAAGCAAGCATGTATAGGCAACATAAGGTGAAGAATGACATGAGCAAGCATATAGGATATAAATCACTAGCTAGATCACATAGCAATATCATTTAAATCAATAATGAGCAGTTTAGATCGAATAAAGCTAAATTGATCTCTAGCTAGGGGTTTTGTAAAAATGCCCGCCAACTGATTTTCCGTGTCCACATGTGTGATATAGATATCTTTCTTGGCAATGTGGTCATGAAGAAAATGATGTCGAACCTCTATATGTTTAGCTCTACTATGCAATATAGGATTATAAGAGAGGTTAATTGCACTAGTATTGTCACAATAGATAGGAGAAGCATAAAAAAATATGTTAAAGTCTTGGAGCATTTGCTTCATCCATAGGACCTGTTGGAGAACCAAGACACTAAGCATGGTCCTAGAAGGAAGCAAGTGCCACTTGTGCACTTTCTATCAATCAAACACCCTGCATAATCCGCATCACTATATGCCGTAAGAGTAAAATCCCTTGATTTAGGGTACCATAGACCAAAATTTTGAGTTTTGGCTAAGTACCTCAAAATTCTCTTAACAGCAGTGAGATGCGACTTCTTAGGGCAAGATTGAAAGCGAGCGCACAATCCAACACTAAACATAATGTCAGGTCTAGAGGCAGTTTAAGTAAAGTAAACTTCCTATCATACCTCTATAGAGCTTCTCATCTACCTTTTCACCTTCTTCATCTTTATCAAGTTTGGCGGTGTTTGACATGGGTGTATCCATCGACTTCATGTTCTCCATCCCAAAGCGCTTGAGTAGTTCAGTTGTGTATTTGCCTTGGTTGATGAAGTTTCCTACCTTTGTTTGCTTGATTTGAAAGCCGAGGAAGAAGGTCAACTCACCCATCATGCTCATTTCAAATTCACTCTGCATAAGAGAACTAAACTCCTTGCAAAGATCAAGATCGGTCCCGCCAAAGATGATATCATCAACATATATTTGTATGATAAGAAAATGGTTAGAAGTGTGTTTTAGAAACAAAGTAGAATCAACTTTGCCCATGACATACCCATTATCTAACAAAAAGTTCTTTAATTTCTCATACCAAGCTCGAGGTGCTTGTTTGAGTCCATAGAGAGCTTTTTGTAGCAAATAAACATGATTGGGTAATTTGTCATTTTCAAAGCCCGGAGGTTGAGCAACAAATACTTCCTCCTCGATTGTACCATTCAAAAATGCACTTTTAACATCCATTTGATAAAGCAAGAAATTTTTATAACTAGCAAAAGCAAGTAGCATACAGATAGATTCTAATCTAGCAACAGGAGCATAAGTTTCATCAAAATAAATACCTTCCTGTTGGTTGTAACCTTGTGCTACTAACCTTGCTTTGTTCCTTACCACTTTTCCTTGCTCATCAAGCTTGTTGCGGTAGACCCATTTGGTGCCAATGATCTTTCTATCATTTGGTCTTGGAACTAGAGTCCACACACGGTTCTTCTCAAATTGCTCAAGCTCTTCTTGCATGGCAAGGATCCACTCATCATCACCAAGGGCCTCTTTGATGTTCTTTGGCTCTAGTTGGGAGATGAAGGCACTATCTGCTTGTTCTTTGTTGTGAGCAGATCGTGTTCTCACTCTCTCAAACGGATGGCCAATGATCAACTCCTTGGGGTGATTCTTTGCAAAGCGGGGAGTGGGATCCTTCTTTTCTTCTTCTTTTTCTTCTTCTGCAACCTGCTTGCCTTTGTCTTTGATGTTGAGATCTTTTAAGATAGGAATTATTTCATCTACAACATCATCATCACCAATATGCTTGATACTAACAGGGTTAGTTTCAATAAATTTAACATTTATAGATTCTTCAATTTTAGATAGATCAATGTTAAATACTCTATATGCCCTGCTAGTAGTGCTATAGCCTAGGAAGAAAGCCTTGTATGATTTCGGATCAAACTTGTCGAGAGAATCCTTAGTGTTTAAAACAAAACAAGGACATCCGAAAACATGAAAGAAATCAATAGACGGCTTCCTACCACGCCATAGTTCATAGGGGGTTTTCTTTAAAGTTGGATGTGTGAAAACTCGGTTTTGCACAAAACATGAGGTGCTAACGGCTTCAGCCCAAAACTTCTTAGGAGTGTCAAACTCAAGAAGCATGGTCCTAGCCATCTCTTGTAGCGATCTATTCTTCCTCTCAACAACTCCATTTTGTTGAGGTGTGCGAGGAGAAGAGAAATTGTGCGAGTAACCCGATTTTTCACAAAAACGTTCAAAAATATCATTTTCAAACTCTCCCCCATGATCACTACGGATGGAAACAACATGGCAAGAAGCTTCGTTTTCAACTCGTTTACAAAAGCTCAAAAAAACATCAAGTGTATCGCTTTTAGAAACGAGAAAGAAGGTCCAAGTATATCTAGAAAAATCATCAACAATAACAAGACAATACTTGGAGCCACGAAGCATTTGTGTTCTCATTGGTCCGAAAAGATCAATATGAAGAAGCTCAAGAACTCTCTTGGTACTCATGACTCCTTTGGATTTGAAGGAGGATTTGGTTTGTTTCCCTTGTGTACAAGGTTGACATTCCTCATCCTTTTCAAAATCCAATTTAGGAAGTCCTCGAACCAAGTCCTTTTTGTTCAATTTCTTCATTTGATGCAAATTCACATGACCCAGACGACGATGCCAAAGCGAAAGATCATTTTTATCCACAACTAAGCATCTATTTAGTATGGGCTTAAGAGATCGAGAACAATCACATAGAGATTACCATTTCTAGTTCCCTTATATATAACATTATAGGACAGGGAATCTAGAAGCAAGCATTCGAAGGAAGTAAATAGCACAAGATAACCATTATCACATAATTGGCTAACACTAATTAAATTGTGATGTAGGCCATCAACAAGCAAGACATTTTTAATGCATAATTCATTACCTACATCACCCTCACCTATAACCTTACCCTTCTTGTTGTCCCCGAAGGTTACCGATCCTCCTTTCTTTTTCACAAATTTGTTGAAATGGCTGATTTCTCCAATCATATGCTTAGAGCAGCCACTATCAACAATCCATTTCTTTTTAACCTGCAAGAAAAGAGGATTTCGGAACCCAACTCAAACTTTGGGGTCCGGGGTTAGCTTGGGGACCCATTTCATCTTTGGGTTGGTCCCCTTAGGCTTGTAAGGACAATAGGTAGAATAGTGGTCATCACATTTGCAATGAATACAAACCATGGGGTTTTTAGAGCCGGAAGACTCTCCATTGAAAATTGGAGGTTCCACACTCTTTTTCTTACCCTTCTTCTTCTTCTTACCTTTTGGAGTAGTCCCATTATATCCTAGACCACTAGTACCAACTTGTTTGGTAGAGTGCTCTAGAACATCATTTAGGGATTTCTTACCCGAAAGAAACCTTTGCAAAGTAGATCTTAATTTAGCATTATCATCACTAAGATTTACAACAGTAGTAGATAAACTAGCAAGATCTTCTCTAGTATGCAAAAGGTCGGCCTCAAGACAGAGGGCTTTAGTAAGAAGAGAGTCTTTTTCTAGAGTTAAGCTAGCAACTTCATTTCTAGGCAAAATAGGTCTAGAAGATAAATCATTTGTTTGAGCAAGCAATTTAGCATTTTCAGATTTAAGAACAACTATTTCTCTTTGATAAGCATGGACTTCTTCTCTCCTAGCATCGTCAATAAGCTTGAGTTCAACATTTTCGACTTTAAGAGTATGAAGCTCATCTAGGCAATTTTGCTTTTCTATCTTAAGATTTTCAATAGTTTTAAGATATGTACCATTCTCAACCTCTACTCCATTATATTGGAGTTAAAGGTCAAGAAATTTCCCTTGCAAGGAGTCTATGCTATCTAGATGTAATTTTTCATTTTCATCAAGAATGTCAATTTTTGCATAAAGGTCATCAACTATTTTGCCTAATCTTTTCCTTTTAGATTTACATTTAGCAAAAGATGATTGACATTCATTTAGCATGTCAATAAGAGTTTCCTTAGATAGCTCATGTAAACTAATATCACTTACTTTGCTTACCTCATTTACCTCAATTACATCTTCACTTGTAGAGGCCATGAGGGCAAAATGACATTCTCCATCTTCGGAGCTTGAGGAGCTTGAAGAAGAGGATTCCCATGCCGCATGAGCTGCATCTTTGGACCTTCTCTCCTTCTTGTCTTTTCTTTTGTACTTTGCTTCTCTCTTGTACTTGTCATCCTTCTTGTGGCTGCTCTTATGATGGCTCTTCTTGACCTTTGGGCAGTCACTGTTGTAGTGGCCTTTTTGACCACACTCGTAGCACCTTGGAGTCGAGGAGGAGGGCTTGCTCTTGAAGTGCTTCCCTTTTGAGTAGTTGGCTTCATGATCATTTACACCTTCATCTTCACTTGAGGAAGGGCAGGGAGACTTCATGGCAAGTTGTTGTTGTCGGACCATTTCTTCAATTTGAGCTTTGAAGGCGGTGTCCTTTATCTTCTTTGATTCCTTCTCTTCTCTTTTCTCCTCTTCCTCTTGCTTGTCAAGCCTAGGTTCATGGGCTTGAAGGTTACCAACCAGCTCCTCGGTTGATAACTCGCTTATCTTGTAGACTTCTTCAATAGAGGTGACATTTGGCTCCCATCTCTTTGGAAGAGATCTCAATATTTTGGCATTGATTGTACCTCTATCTATGACACTTCCAAGGGCTGCAAGGCTATTCAAGATGACATGTAACCTTGTGTACATATCCGCTACCCTCTCATTCTTCCCCATCTTGAAGTTCTCAAGAAGACCACCAAGCATGTAGACCTTGGCCTCCTTGACTTGCTCAGTCCCTTCATAGGTGACACACAACTTGTGCCATATCTCATGCGCCGTGTCCCACGAAGAGATGCGGTTGAACTCCGATGATGTAAGGGCGGCGTAGATGATGATCATGGCTTTAGCATTGAGTTGAGCACGCTTCATCTCCGCTTCCGTCCATGTGGTGATGTCGCCTTTTGGATCCTCATACTTGAGATGGACAATCTTCCACATTTCGAAACTCACCCCTTGAAGATAGAATTGCATTCTCCTCTTCCAATATAAGAAGTTTGTGCCGTCGAAGACCGGGGATCTCATGGAGAAGCTTCCTTCAAGGTTGAGTGACCCAAGAGCCGAATCGCCCATCTTCTCCTACTTGTAGAAGTAGCTTGGAGAAGACCTGCTCTGATACCACTTGTTGGATCGATGGGCTCTAGAGGGGGGGTGAATAGAGCTACACACACTTCACAAAATCGATTAGACCACCAATTTAAATGAAGTGTAAAAACTAATGCAAGTAGCAATTTGATATCTTATTCTAGCATACAAAGCAAGGATAATAGATAATGAATATCATGCACTTGGACAGGTGGTTTAGAGTTGTTCCATGTCCTAAACTTAGGAGCTATGTCAGTCCACTACCTAGAGTTGGTTAGACTCTAGGATTTGCAACTTGGTCCTCTTATTTATCACGATAAGATTACAAGAAACATAAACCACACAACCAAGGGCTTAATTACACAAGCTAAGATCTTCAACCTATCCAAGGACTTACCCACAAAGCGAGATTCTTCAGCCTTCTACAAAGGACTTACCCAATCTCACCTTTGTCTTCAGCCTTGCAGGAATTACCTATCTTACTTGAGCTTGCCTTGCACCTCTCCTTCACTTGGAGAGCTTGCCCACGTTTTCCCTTCACCAAGGGAGCTGGAGCAACGATCAATCTTCACTCTTGAAGATCAGCAGCAACTCCTCTTTCACTCGGAGAAGAAGCTTCAATCAATCTTCTATTTGATTTGGAGGTGGGAAGAAAGAAGAGAGAGCTTTACATAGCACGAAGGATAGCTCTCATACAAAGGAACCTATCTCACTCACGAATTTGTCTTAAAGGTAGAGAGAGAAAGGGACTCAAGGGCTTGGAATACTCTCAACTAAGCTAGAACCAAGCTTGTAATGGAAGAGCAGCTTGGAATGAAGTCCAAGGGGTTCTATTTATAGTTGAGGGTGGCCCTTTATGTTGTGGGATACTTGGGTGCATAAGTGGTCGTTTTTCCTTCAAGAAAACGACTATATTTTTGCCCAAAACAATTCACCAACGGTCATATTACTTTTTCTGCAAACTCTGTACAGTGCAATCGGTCGAGTATTAATGGGTGTAACTCGACCGATCAGGTAGCAGGCAATTCGATGTTGAATTGATCGGTTGAGTTTGTCCTGAGGAAACTCGACCGACCATTCCAACTGGAATTGGCCTACTACCCAATCGGTCGAGTTCTGTGAGTGCACAACTCGACCGATTGCAATCTTCAGAAAATCGACTCAGGATGATCGGTCGAGTTTCAGGGTGGGAAACTCGACCGACCAAGTGCCTGAAATGGATTTTCTAATTTGCAATAAAAGTGATTAGCACTTGGTGAATTTTGTCCCAAACATTTTTCTCTTCTAAGTTACAAGCATATTCATCGTTACAAGTGATTACATTTATGTTCTAAGGTGATTTACATGGAAATCCTAAATTGCACACTTGTAGTCAATTTGGCTTGCACTTGGCCCATTCTAGGGCTTGTATATGTGATCCTTTTCATGTACCTAATGTCTGCAAACAATCTTTAACGCACATGTTAGATACATATGAATGGAATGGTTAAGTCATTATCAAAATATAGGTAATGTACAACCTCTAGGTCAACAACCAGGAGGAGCTAGGCGTGGCAGACCAATAAGACACATTGTTGAAGTATCTTTCATTTATCCATTTGACCCATAAAGTGTCATTTTTACTTGCAAGATTCCAAGCATTAACACAAGTGCAAGCAAGGGAAGTTTCTCTCGTTTTCTTTATGCCTAATCCACCTTCTCCTTTAGGTAAAGTAATCTTATCCCAAGGCACTAAATGGAGAGTGGACTTACCTTCAGAGTTGCTCCAAAGGAAATTTCTGCAAATGGAATTGATGATATTGCAAACAGACATAGGAAGAGGAATGGAGGAATACCAATATAGGTGAATAGTGCTAAGGGTTGTCTTGATTAGTTCACACCTCCCAGCAAAAGAAAGAGTCTTTGACTTCCAGCCTTCTAGCTTGGCTCTAACAAGATCAATCAAAGGAGCACAATCAAACTTTTTAAGCTTTCCAATAAACATAGGGACACCGAGATACTTTGAAGGCAGAGCACAACTAGAATACCCAGTGATAGCCATAATCTTATCTCTTGGAGCACTTTTGCTAAAAAGGATGGAGCTCTTACAGACATTGGCCTTTAAACCAAAGCAATCACCAAAGAACTTGAATAAGGACTTGATAGTTATAGCATTATCCTCATTAGCCTCAGCAAACACCATTAAATCATCAGAAAAAGTAATACGGGAGATGCTAAGAGCATCATAAGCCTTGATAGGAGTGAGCTTTTTCTCATCAATAGCTTTATTAATCATTTCAGTGAAACCTTGCATAATAATAACAAACAAATTAGGAGCTAAGGGATCACCTTGCCTAATGCCATTCGATGGTTTGAACCTAGGGCCAGGTTCACCATTAATGAGAATATGATAAGAAGTAGACTTGAACATAGCTTCAGTAAGCCTAATCCATCTGATAGGAAATCCCATCTTCATAATCATAGAGAAAAGATAACTCCACTTTACTTAGTCAAATGCTTTGGTTAAATCTACTTTAACACACATTTTGCTGACATTATGTCTATTAAAATCATGAATAAGCTCATTCGTGAGCATGATTGCATCCTTAACACTTCTGTTTTTTATGAAAGCACACTAATTCAAGCTAATGATATTAGGCAGGATAATCTGAATCGTGTTTGCCATGATTTTAGAGATGAGCTTATAAGTAGTGTTACAGAGAGATATAGGACGCCAATTTTTAAGCTCACTATTATCTTGACCTTTGGGAATAAGAGTGATGAAAGTATTGTTTGCTTTTTGAAGCATGGTGCAAGTTCTAAAGAACTCCTTGATAGCTTTGCTGACATCATTCTTAATAATATGCCATGTCTTTTTAAAGAAAAGGCCATTATAACCATCAAGCCCATGCCCCTTATCCACCTTCAAAGAACTAACAACATCATCAATTTCCTTTTGAGATATGGGATTCGTGAGGATAGACATGTGAGCCTATGAGAGTTTAGCTCCCCTCCACTCACCTTGAAACACTCCAGGAGGACCACTATTATTAAATAAGGACTCATAGTATTCATATACTAAAGCTTGAATAGCACTTGGATTAGTTGCCATAGAGTCATTAACTTTGAGAGTAACAAGATTATTTCTCTCTCTTCTAGTTTTCATTAAAAGATAGAAGAATTTAGAATTACTATCACCCTCCTTAAGCCACTAAATATGAGATTTCTATTTAAGCAAACATTCTTCCTTAATATACGCTTCTTTAGCCAATTTCCTAGCTTCAATAGCATCCATAAGAAGATTTTGGTATGCAGGGTTAGCATCAGCTTGTTCTTACAGAGAGATAGCATGCATTCTTTTCCTATTTGCATTACTGATATAGTTGCAAAGAGTATTCTTGTTCCAGCTGATTAACTTGTTTTTGAGAATACAAAGCTTCCTGTATACTCTATACATGGCATAGCCATCAATGTTAGAACTCCAAGCTTCCTCCACAATCTTGAAAAAATCTTATTCTGAAGCCCAATTGTTGATGAACTTGAAAGGAGATTTAATGTTGCGAGTTTCCCCAATAACCACACTAAGGATTCTATGGTCACTCACAATATTAGAGATCACATTACCAGAAAAAACTTGAAAAGAATTAAAAGCATAGGCATTATACAAAATCCTATCAATTTTAGTAGCAATATGCTTCTCTCCAGCCTGATGATTATCCCAAGTGAACTGTAGACCTTTCCGATCAAGATAAAAAATGGTACAGTCAAGCATACAATTATCGAAGTCTCTCATTGACTTAGACGAAGGAGGATAATCACCAATTTTTTCATACTCTCTGCGAACAACATTGAAATCTCCCATGATAAACCAAGGCAAAGAAACACTAGAACTAAGATTATGAATAGAACTCCAAAGATTTTCTCTATCATAGTCGTCGTTATGTCCATAGACAGTAGAAAGGTTAAAGCTATAATTCTCAAAAGTAACCTCACAGTGAATAAGTTGATCTATTTCCATGATCTTGGTAATAGAGCAGACGTTAGAATCCCACAACAAAATGATCCTCCCAAGCGGGTGAGAATCAAGATTAGTACAGAAGTCAAATAGAGGAAAGTCTCTTCGCATAAATGGTTTGATCTTTCTCCTTCTAACCTTAGTTTCAATGAGGATGATGATATTTGTGACACACCGATCACAAAAACATAATTTATTTAAGCGAAAGCGTTCGTTAGCAGCGGATTACCAAAAATCACTAAAAAGTAAAACCATTTTATAGAGAGGTCCACAACATAGGAAAACTCTTTCACAAATAATTGAAGTAATTTAATTACATAGTAGTTTAAAAGTACATGTCCTGCATCATCTTTTTCTAAAAATTACAAGCATCAACTGCTCTGTTAAACTAAACACAGACAATATAAAATCTCGAGGCACTGAGCCAAAATCCCAAAAGCACTTGTAACATCCCTGACCTGGGTTATACTTTAACCCTAGGTGTTTTGATTAAGAAAAATGATTATATGCTTAATCTTATCTTGTGAAAAGTAATTAGGGCTCAAGAGGAACTTATGTTGCAATTCTAGTCCTGTTTGAATAATGTTGAAGCAATGTTTGCTTATTTTGGACTAAAGTGCAAATTACCCAAGTTGAGGGGTTTAAGTGCAAATTGTGCATGATAATATGTTCCTCATGTGTTGAAGCATCATGAGAATGAAAATGATGCTGAGGTATGGCTTATGGAATCCTGAGTACCAAGAAAGAGCTGATAAAGCAATGTATGTGCCTTAAAACCTAGTTTTGGTGTAATGTGCAATTTACCCAAAACCTAGGGTTCAATATGAAAATTACCACTTCAATAAGGTCCCTAATGTTTCTTGGCATCATGTAGAGCAAAGAAAATGAGAGATGTTCCTCATTTAAATTAAGTTGGAGGAGAGAGAATCTTGATATTAAAATAATCAAGATTTAATCCTAATTGAAAACCCTAATTCAATTTAGTGCAAAAATAAATGTATTAATTAAAGTGCCTTCAACCAAAATTATAATGGTTGGATTCAGATGTGTGTGGAAATCCTTGAGCTTTGCAAGGACCATGAAAATATCCAAGGGAGTGGATAGCTCACTCATAATTTTATAAGAAAAAGAAATATCCACTCACATATGGATATTAGTATAATATGATTTGAGGTGTTTAATTTGCTTTTCTTTAAATCATGGATAATTGATAGGAATAAGAGGCAAAAAAGATAGCCTCGGATCCAAGGAAGATGAGGGGGAAGAGGCGGCTCTATTTTTGGTATTAAATGAATTTTTATAAAGCATATTCTCTCTCATTGAATTTTTATAAAAAGACCTTTTACAAGCCAAATGAAAGGCTTTTCCCGATCCCACTTCTTCCCTTTGCTTGGAAAACGACCAAGGAGCTTGGGAGGATCAGTAGGACGACCCCCAACCTATTGGTAAGCTTCTTGACCCTTGTTCACCTTGAATCCATGGTGGAAATCACAAATCAATGCATGAATTCTTCCTAATTCGACCCCCTCTTCAATTCTAACCATTCCTTTTCACTCAAACCTTGAGGACGAGCCTTGGAATGGTGAAAAGAGTTGCATTTACCATTGTTTCCATGAGCTTGGATCTTTGGAGCTCAATTGGAGGCGGGTTTTATAACTTGAACCCTTATTATTGTTATTGCATTCAATTCCTTATCAAATAATGATCCTTTCTACATTCAAGATAATTGAATTGGTTGATTGATGCAATCACCATGGAAATCACAACATGTTTCGTGGGTTTAGAGATTGATGATGATGACATCATCATAAGCATACACCTCTCCAAATATCCAAGGCAAACAGTTTCAACTTGTTGGTTCAAACGGTTTCACCAAACTGTTTGGAGACCAAACGGTTTCAAAACCGTTTGGTGATTTGAGTCCCAAACTGTTTGGGAGAGTTGACCAGGGTTGACCATTTGGGAAAGTTGATGCTAATATTGATGGTTGATGAACCATCAAATTTGATTGATTAATTCCAAAGGGTTCATCAGTTGAAGGTTAATCAATTAGCAAACCCTAATCGAAATAAGTGCTGAAATTCAATTTGGTTAATTTAGATTTTTGGGTATTTGAGCCCAAATGGTCCCAAGACCGTTTGGAGGTCACCCAAGACCGTTTGGAGGTCTAGGGTTAAGTATGGTTGAGAAATTGAAGGCCCAGAGATACCAAATTGAAATACAATCCAGTGTTGATTTGATGATCAATCCAATGATCTAAACCCTAATGGAATTTTACAAAATCCAAGGATAGGATGGGGCAAACGGTCTCAAGAACGTTTGGAGGTCATCCAAATGACCTCAAGACGGTTTGGGGTCAGGTCATATCAAAAATTTGATGCTAATTCATTAGTTGCAATGGAATCAATTCCACAATGTTGAACATTGATGGCTACTCGATTCAAATCCCTAATTGAAGGTTTCTTGAGTAGGATTTCTAGATCAATTGGGTTCAAAAACCTTAATTGAAGGTTGATTCAATAGTTCAAGTAACAAAGAAGTCAAGGCTTCAATTGATAATCGATTCATCCATTTAAATCATGAATCGTGTAAGTGTTGAAAGGACTTTTTGGTCCATTCAGTTTTGAGAAGGTTTGGACCAAATGGTCTCAAGACCGTTTGAGTCCAAACGGTCTCAAGACCGTTTGGGTATAAACGGTCTCAAAACTGTTTGAGACAAAATGGTCCCAAACCGTTTGAAGACCAAAGACCATTCGGTTTCAAAATCGTTTGGTGATGAAACCTCAAAACCGATTGGAGGATGTTGGTGACTCAATCACTTGGTAATGAAAGGTAATGATTGTTCCAATGATCCAATGATTGATAGTGATGGTAATCAAAGATGGTACAAAGGTTAAAGTCCTATAAGTACCTAAATGATTAGTACTATTGAAGGGGTAAACCCTAATCACTATAAGAACAATAATTTGGTACACTATGCCAATCATAGTTTTATACACTTGATTGAAGTGTTGATGTGACCTAATCAAGTTGAGAGGATGAAAGAATGGAATTCATACATGAATATTGTTGGATCAATGGGCTCTAGAAGGGGGGGGTTGAATAGAGCTTCACAAACTTCACAAAAGTGATTAGACCACCAAATTATATTAAGTGCAGAACACAATTCAAAACAGCAATTTGATGTCCTAAACTAGCATACAAAGCAAGGATAAGAGACAAGGAAATCATGCACTTGGACAGGTGGTTTAGAGTGGTTCCATGTCCTAAACTTAGGAGCAATGTCAGTCCACTACCTAGAGTTGGTTAGGCTCTAGGATTTGTAACTTGGTTCTCTTATATATATCTCACACAATAAGATTACAAGCTACAACTACCAACCATCCAAGGACTTATATATCAAGCCAAGATCTTCTACCTCACCAAGGACTTACCCACCAAGCAAGTAGTCTTCAGCCTTCTTCAAAGGACTTACCTACTCTTGCTCTAGTCTTCGGCCTTGCAGGAATTACCCATCTTGCTTGAGCTTTGCCTTGCACCTCTCCTTCACTTGGAGAGCTTTAGCACCTTCCTCCTTCACTCGGAGGCCTGGAGCAGCTAGCCTTCTTCTCCTTCACTTGGGGAAGAACAGCAACCTTCTTCTCTTTCACTCGGAGAAGAAACTTCAATCAATCTTCATAGAGAATGGAGATGGGAGAAGTGGAAAGGAGAGCTTTACAAGATTACAAATGATAGCTCTCATACATGGGATCCTAACTCACTCATACTCACGAATTTGCTTTGAAGGTAGAGAGAGAAAGGGGCTCAAAGGATTAGAAACTACTCAACTAAGGCAAGGACCAAGCATATGTGAATGAGCAACCTTGGAATGAAGTCCAAGAGGTCCTATTTATAGTTGAGGGTGTCCCTTTGAGGTTGGGTGAGTTAAGTGGCACAAACTAGCCGTTTTACAACTTGCAACGGATCTATTTTGAGTCCCACCAACTTCTCCAACGGTTGGAATTGCTTTTTCTGCATTCCAGTACAGTTCGATCGGCCGAGTTTCATTAAAGGCAACTCGGCCGACACACTAGACGACAAGTCTGAGAGGCAGACTGTCGGCCGAGTTTCCATGGGGAAACTCGACCGATCAGTCGACCTTCAGTCTTGACTGACCAGTGGATCGGCCGAGTTTCCTATCATTGAAACTCGACCGAACAGGGATCGGCTGAGTTGGAAACTCGGCCGACAGCCCAGAAAATTCCACAATACATGGATCGGCCGAGTTTGTAATTCGGCCGACAAAATCCCTGTTAAGGGTATTTTGGAATTTTCATAAACTGTACAAACGATGGATTTTTGAGTCCCAATCATTTTATCCATCTTAGATACAATGCAAAACATGATTATGAGTGATTACATAAAATGTTCTAAGCCTCTAAGGGCTATATTACAAAGCGGTTAAAAATCACATGTTTTGCATGTGCCGGAAGAGAAGCTATGGAGATAAAAGAGATTCTTTTCTTGTATCTAATATCTGCAATGATCTCAAATAGATTTGTTAGATACATATGAATGGAATGGTTAAGTCATTATCAAAATATGGGCAATGTGCAACACCTAGGTCAACATTCTCCCCCTTTTTGACAATGACAAACCATTCCTCAACATATTGAAAAAGAATGTGAAAATTATACCTTTTCTTTAGGGAATTGCAAGGGGATGCAAATATGATCAATTTGTAATGCTCCCCCTCAATTCATGCTTACTCGTTCCTGCATAGTTAGTTAACACACAAGCAGACATAGCATATATAGATACTATATGATTCTAAACAAGTCTAGATGCATTTCAGTTTATAGACAAGAAAAGAACCATACAAGCAATAAAAACAGTATGATTGAGGTCTTTCTCCCCCTTTGTCATCTCAAAAAGGCAGGGGGGGTGTAGAAGAGCATAAAAGCAAGGTCTTCTCCAAACACTCAATCAACCAAAACATAGAGAAACAGATAAAATATCAAGATAAAGCATGAAATCAGAAACCTGTCATTCATCAAAATATGGAACACACTATAAGATAAACCATACAAAGTGTTTCCAAAAGAAAACATAAGACAAAAACTACACGAACGAATGGAGTAGCAATAGTACAACTCAGATGATGTGCCTAATGTAAATAATACAATCATAGTCCAAAGAGATATATCATGGTCATCCGAGACTAATCTAGACACATCTACTCTAAGCTATACTAATCTATGTCAACATCATCAACGGCAGCCTCCATGTCCTCATCGGGCTGGTAGTCCTCATCGCCATCATCGGAAGGAGGAGCAGCAGCTGGTGTAGCCTCGTCTTCAGCATCGGCATCGTCATCGTCATCGTCTTCGGCATCCGTCGCAGTAGCCTCATCAGCGTCAGTGTCAGCATCATCCTGATCAGCCATATCCTCGTCGGGAGGACCAAAAGCACGTCCAGGCCACCGCGCACTCTGCTCAGCCCAAGTCATGCCAAGAGCATGTAGCTCATAAGCAACCTCAATGGGGGAGCAGAAGAAGAGTACTGAGCCAGAAGCTCAGACAAACGGCCACCTGGAAGCGCCAGAACCGGTGAAGAGGGAGTATATCCACCTGCAGAGTGATCAGCGGAAGCAGAGGGTGGTGGAGGTGGGTAGAACTGACTATACGCATAAGAAGCGTAGTCGCCACCGGGGTAGGGCTCGTAGGTGGGGTAGGGCTGCGGGCAAGATAAAGACATGGATGACATGATGTGGCACAGATCCTGATGGTGATGTTGCTGGACCTGCATGTTGTAGGCTTGCTGATGCATGAGGTACCCCATGAGGGCCTCATTGGAGACATGGAAGTCAGCATAAGCCGGCTGCGGAGGAGGTCGGAAAGATGGCTCAGGAGGAGGTGGTGCAGCTGTGGAGGGTGGAGGTGGTGGAGCATCAGATGATGGTGGAGGTGGAGGTGGAGCAGAAGAAGATGATGCACCAGAGGTAGGGACACTCTTCTGAAGAGTGGTCTCACTGATATAAACTCCTTTCCGATCAGGACGGTAGAGAAAGTCGGTGAAAAGAGATTTACCAGTAGCAGATTGGAAAAGACCACAAATTAGGGCAGGATAAGGAAGATGGGTGCCCTTTGTGTTCTTTCCGGAGTCAAAACAGGTCATGTGGTGAAGGATATACCGGGCCCATTTGACTCCATGGTTGTTCAAAAGCAGATACAACATCATAGCTGTGTTCTCAGCGATGTCCGTTTGGTTTTTCTTGGGGTGGACATTACAGCTGAGAACGAACGCCAAAACACGGCGAGAGGAGGACAGGGCGGACGATGGCAAAGTGCCCTTCTTTCTATAGGGAAAATCGGGGAGCTTGAGAAACTTATGAATGTCAGTCAAGTCAACCTCGAGTGCCTTATAGATGTCCTCGGGGTGCAGAAGATCAAAATAAATTGGGTAATCGGAAATCCACGACGCCGAGCCAACATCTCCGTTGAGATAAAGATTGAAGGATCGTTCGGTGATATGGAAAGGTTGGCCAGCGATCATAGACGTCAAAACGATTGAGGTGTCCGAAGGGGGAACCAAAGAGTCGTAATTCCACCGCAAGTTAGCGTAGAATTGACGGACGGCTTTGGTGCTATACTTGAGATTATGAAAACGGGCATCCTCAATACAAAAGGCTTCAAGATGATGTGTGCGAAGGATTTTACAAGCGTCGAAAAGGTCGGCATGGTAGGTATGCGGCTGATAAAGAGCTCGAAAAGGAAAGGGAGAGCGAGGAAGGAGCTCTTTGTAGCGAGCAACCGCAGCATTGTCGACAAAAGATAGATTATCAAACGAGATATACCTCGGCGCTAGAGGAACCGCAGGGGAAGGGAGAGGAACAGCACGTTTTCGGCGTTGGGACCTCATGGGAGAGGAGAACGAGGCAACGGAGCCGATCCACGCGGAGAGAGAGAACAGGCGGCACCTCAAGAGCAGCAAGGGCACACGAACGAACTGATTTGGGGGCAAAAACGGCCGGAGAGAGAGAAGAGAGCACCAGGGGAGGAAGGGTCGAGCTGGGCGGCTAGGGTTCGGTCGAGTTTGCTCTAGTTGAGAGGGAGCAAGTCGGCCGATTCCTATATATATTAAACCCGTCTGCCGTCGATCGGCCGAGTTCCAGGGAGAGGAAACTCGGCCGACAGAACACACAGGTGCCCTGTCCCGACCGATCGGCCGAGTTTCCAACTCGGCCGACAGAATCCCTGATGTGGGAAAAACCTAGATTCTAGCCCTAGCCTCAAACGACCTAAAGCAATTTTTCTGATTGGACTAGGTTGTATATTAAGCATATTTAGGCACATTCCCATCATCATAGGGTACTATTTGTCGATTAAAACCCTATTTGCGAGAAAAGCCCGAAGAAGAGATAGAAACAAGATAAAATTTTATCAAAAACAAGCATTTTTAGCAATCAAAGCATTTATAAGCAGGAGCAACACACATAAGATGTAACCAACTAATTAGAGAGCAATTCAACATCATCATCACCCAAATGCTTGCCAATACCAAGGTTAGTTTCAATAAATTTAACATTTATGGATTCTTCTATTTTAGATAGTTCAATGTTAAACACTCTAAAAGCCCTGCTAGTAGTGCTATAGCCTAGGAAGAAAGCCTTGTAGGATTTCGGATCAAACTTGTCGAGAGAGTCCTTGGTGTTCAAAACAAAACATGGACATCCAAACACATGAAAGAAATCAATCGACGGCTTCCTACCATGCCATAGTTCATAGGGGGTTTTCTTAAAAGTCGGATGAGTGAAAACTCGGTTTTGCACAAAACATGAGGTGCTAACGGCTTCAGCCCAAAACTTCTTAGGAGTGTCATACTCAAGAAGCATGGTCCTAGCCATTTCCTGTAGCGATCTATTCTTCCTCTCAACAACTCCATTTTGTTGGGGTGTGCGAGGAGAAGAGAAATTGTGCGAATAACCCGATATTTCACAAAAACGTTCAAAAAGATCATTTTCAAACTCTCCCCCATGATCACTACGGATGGAAACAACACGACAAGAAGCTTCGTTTTCGACTCGTTTGCAAAAGCTCGAGAAAACGTCAAGGGTGTCGCTTTTGGAAACAAGAAAGAAAGTCCAAGTATATCTAGAAAAATCATCGACGATAACAAGACAATACTTGGAGCCGCGAAGCGTTTGCGTTCTCATAGGTCCGAAGAGATCAATATGAAGAAGCTCTAGAACTTTCTTGGTACTCATGACCCCTTTGGACTTGAAAGAGGATTTGGTTTGTTTCCCTTGGGTACAAGGTTGACATTCCTCATCCTTTTCAAAATCCAATTTGGGAAGTCCTCGAACCAAGTCCTTTTTGTCTAGTTTCTTCATTTGATGCAAGTTCACATGACCCAAACGTCGATGCCAAAGCGAAAGATCGTTTTTATCCACGACTAAGCATCTATTTAGTATGGGCTTTAAAGCATCAAGAACTATCACATATAGATTACCATTTCTAGTTCCCTTATATATGACATTATAGGACAGGGAATCTAGAAGCAAGCATTCTAAGGAAGTAAAGAGAACAAGATAACCATTATCACATAATTGGCTAACACTAATCAAGTTGTGATGTAGGCCATCAACAAGCAAAACATTTTTAATGCACAAATCATTACCTACATCACCCTCACCTATAACCTTACCCTTTTTGTTGTCCCCAAAGGTTACCGATCCTCCTTTCTTCTTCACAAATTTGTTGAAATGGCTGATTTCTCCAGTCATGTGCTTAGAGCAGCCACTATCAACAATCCATTTCTTTGTGACCTGCAAGAAAAGAGGATGTCGGAACCCAACTCAAACTTTGGGGTCCGGGGTTAGCTTGGGGACCCATTTCATATTTGGGTTGGTCCCCTTAGGCTTGTAAGGACAATAGGTAGAATAATGATCATCACATTTGCAATGCATACATACCATGGGATTTTTAGAGCCGGAAGACTCTCCATTGAAAATTGGAGTTTCCACACTCTTTTTCTTACCCTTTTTCTTCTTCTTACCTTTTGGAGTAGTCGCATTGTATCCTAGACCACTAGTACCAACTTGTTTGGTAGAGTGCTCTAGAACATCATTTAGAGACTTCTTACCCGAAAGAAACCTTTGCAAATTAGATCTTAATTTAGCATTATCATCACTAAGATTTGTAATGGTAGTAGATAAACTAGCAAGATCTTCTCTAGCATGCAACAGGTCGGCCTCAAGACAGAGGGCTTTAGTAAGAAGAGAGTCTTTTTCAAGAGTTAAGTTAGCAACTTCATTTCTAGGCAAGATAGGTCTAGAAGATAAATCATTTGTTTGTGCAAGAAGTTTAGCATTTTCAGATTTAAGAACAACAATTTCTCTTTGATAAGCATACACTTCATTTCTTCTAGCATCATCAATAAGCTTAAGTTCAACATTTTCAGTTTTTAGAACATCTAGCTCATCTAGGCAATTTTGGTTCTCTATCTTAAGATTTTCAATAGTTTTAAGATAAGTACCATTCTCAACCTCTACTCCATTGTATTGAAGTTCAAGGTCTAGAAATTGCCCTTGTAAAGAATCTATGCTATCAAGATGTAATTTCTCATTTTGATCTAGAATGTCAATCTTGGCATAGAGATCATCAACTATCTTTCCTAATCTTTTTCTTTTAGCTTTACATTTAGCAAAAGATGATTGACAATCATTAAGCATTTCAATGAGGGTTTCCTTAGATAAATCAAGTAAACTTTCATCACTTACCTTGCTTACCTCACTTACCTCAATTACTTCTTCACTAGTAGAAGCCATGAGTGCAAGGTGACATTCACCATCCTCGGAGCTTGAGGAACTTGAAGTAGAGGACTCCTCCCATGCCGCATGAGCTGCATCTTTGGGTCTTTTCTCCTTCTTGTTCTTCTTCTTGTACTTGGCTTCTCTTTTGTATTTGTCATCCTTCTTGTGGCTGCTCTTATGATAGCCCTTCTTGGCTTTTGGGCAGTCATTCTTGTAGTGGCCCTTTTGACCACACTCGTAGCATCTAGGAGTGGAGGATGATGGCTTGCCCTTGAAGTGTCTTCCTTTTGAATAGTTGGCTTCATGATCATTTGCACCTTCATCTTCGCTTGAGGAAGGGCAGGGAGACTTCATGGCAAGTTGTTGTTGCCGCATCATTTCTTCAACTTGAGCTTTGAAGGCTGTGTCCTTCATCTTCTTGGACTCCTTCTCTTCTCTTTTCTCCTCTTCCTCTTGCTTGTCGAGCCTTGGTTCATGTGCTTGGAGATTACCAACCAGCTCCTCGGTTGACAACTCGCTCAGCTTGTAGACTTCTTCAATTGAAGTGACCTTTGGCTCCCATCTCTTTGGAAGAGATCTCAAGATCTTTGCATTGATGGTACCTCTATCCATGACACTCCCAAGGGCTGCAAGACTGTTGAGGATGACGTTTAGCCTTGTGTACATGTCCGCAACTCTTTCATTCTTCCCCATCTTGAAATTCTCAAGTAGGCCACCAAGCATATAGATTTTGGCCTCCTTGACTTGCTCCGTCCCTTCATATGTGACACATAGCTTGTGCCAAATCTCATGAGCCGTGTCCCATGAAGAGATGCGGTTGAACTCCGATGGAGAGAGGGCGGCGTAGATGATGCTAATGGCTTTAGCATTGAGTTGAGCACGCTTCATCTCGTCTTCCGTCCACGTGGTGATGTCCCCCTTTGGCTCTTCATACTTGAGATGGACTATCTTCCACATCTCGTAGCTCACACCTTGGATGTAGAATTGCATCCTTCTCTTCCAATATAGGAAGTTTGTGCCGTCGAAGACCGGGGGTCTCATGGAGAAGCTTCCTTCAAGATTGAGTGACCCAAGAGCTGAATCGCCCATCTTCTCCTACTTGTTGAAGTAGCTTGGAGAAGACCTGCTCTGATACCACTTGTTGGATCAATGGGCTCTAGAAGGGGGGGGTTGAATAGAGCTTCACAAACTTCACAAAAGTGATTAGACCACCAAATTATATTAAGTGCAGAACACAATTCAAAACAGCAATTTGATGTCCTAAACTAGCATACAAAGCAAGGATAAGAGACAAGGAAATCATGCACTTGGACAGGTGGTTTAGAGTGGTTCCATGTCCTAAACTTAGGAGCAATGTCAGTCCACTACCTAGAGTTGGTTAGGCTCTAGGATTTGTAACTTGGTTCTCTTATATATATCTCACACAATAAGATTACAAGCTACAACTACCAACCATCCAAGGACTTATATATCAAGCCAAGATCTTCTACCTCACCAAGGACTTACCCACCAAGCAAGTAGTCTTCAGCCTTCTTCAAAGGACTTACCTACTCTTGCTCTAGTCTTCGGCCTTGCAGGAATTACCCATCTTGCTTGAGCTTTGCCTTGCACCTCTCCTTCACTTGGAGAGCTTTAGCACCTTCCTCCTTCACTCGGAGGCCTGGAGCAGCTAGCCTTCTTCTCCTTCACTTGGGGAAGAACAACAACCTTCTTCTCTTTCACTCGGAGAAGAAACTTCAATCAATCTTCATAGAGAATGGAGATGGGAGAAGTGGAAAGGAGAGCTTTACAAGATTACAAATGATAGCTCTCATACATGGGATCCTAACTCACTCATACTCACGAATTTGCTTTGAAGGTAGAGAGAGAAAGGGGCTCAAAGGATTAGAAACTACTCAACTAAGGCAAGGACCAAGCATATGTGAATGAGCAACCTTGGAATGAAGTCCAAGAGGTCCTATTTATAGTTGAGGGTGTCCCTTTGAGGTTGGGTGAGTTAAGTGGCACAAACTAGCCGTTTTACAACTTGCAACGGATCTATTTTGAGTCCCACCAACTTCTCCAACGGTTGGAATTGCTTTTTCTGCATTCCAGTACAGTTCGATCGGCCGAGTTTCATTAAAGGCAACTCGGCCGACACACTAGACGACAAGTCTGAGAGGCAGACTGTCGGCCGAGTTTCCATGGGGAAACTCGACCGATCAGTCGACCTTCAGTCTTGACTGACCAGTGGATCGGCCGAGTTTCCTATCATTGAAACTCGACCGAACAGGGATCGGCTGAGTTGGAAACTCGGCCGACAGCCCAGAAAATTCCACAATACATGGATCGGCCGAGTTTGTAATTCGGCCGACAAAATCCCTGTTAAGGGTATTTTGGAATTTTCATAAACTGTACAAACGATGGATTTTTGAGTCCCAATCATTTTATCCATCTTAGATACAATGCAAAACATGATTATGAGTGATTACATAAAATGTTCTAAGCCTCTAAGGGCTATATTACAAAGCGGTTAAAAATCACATGTTTTGCATGTGCCGGAAGAGAAGCTATGGAGATAAAAGAGATTCTTTTCTTGTATCTAATATCTGCAATGATCTCAAATAGATTTGTTAGATACATATGAATGGAATGGTTAAGTCATTATCAAAATATGGGCAATGTGCAACACCTAGGTCAACAAATATGATTCATGTGGTGATTAAGGGTATGATCCTTAGTAAAGAGATCATGAAACCCTAATCATGAACATAAACCCTAATTGACAAGGTTATGGAATCCTAACCCTAATTGAGGGCAATTCTAAATGAAACCCTAATCCAGGGTGAGGAGGTAACCCTAATCCAAGGTAATGATATGTATAACTCTAATTTAGGGTAATGAGATACAAAACCCTAATTTGGATGAATAGTGAATCTCTAATTATGGACAATTGAATGAAATCCTAATGGAGATGAATAGTAAACCCAAATTGTGGGTAACTATAGTGGAAATCCTAATTAAGGATGATCCCATGTGAAATTCTATTCTAGGGTAATGCCATGAGAAACCCTAAGTTAGAATGATGTATATGGAACATTGATGTGATGATGTGATGTGAGAATCAAATCTAGGGTGATGTCATGTAATGATATATGAGAAACCCTAGTTGAGGGTGATTCCATGAGAAACCCTGACTAAGAATTAACACCACATGATGCTCTAATACTATGTTGTGATGAGAGGCCCTAAGAAGGGTGAAGGTATGTGAGACTCTAATTTGGAGTCATAATACATAAAGCCCTAATTCTAGGCAACATGACAGTAAATCATAATCCTAATTTTAGGTAAGGATATAAGAAAATCCTAATGATGAGATAGAAGGAATTACCTTATAAAGGTGAAATATTTCAAGTGGTTGATTATAAGCAACCTTATTCTAAGCAATGTCTTTATCATTACACAAGTCCATATCATTAAAGATAGTTGGACAATTCTAATGTGTGTCCTATGCATTACATGCTAAAGGTGATAGGTCAGTAATTGAAAGTATTAAGAGGGAAAATACCTTAATACGAGATAAGTTGGTTAACTCAAGAGGGTCTGAAAGAATGAGAAAAGTGGTACATCAAGATATGATAGTTATCACATTCAACATTTCAGGGTTTATATACCTTGATGCACTTCAAATCCAATATAATTGGGTAAGAAACATATGAAGTGTGTTATGCAACTATTACAATGAAATGTAA
Source organism: Alisma plantago-aquatica (assembly GCA_963693085.1). Classification (NCBI taxonomy): domain Eukaryota; kingdom Viridiplantae; phylum Streptophyta; class Magnoliopsida; order Alismatales; family Alismataceae; genus Alisma; species Alisma plantago-aquatica. The sequence continues at coordinate 338,884,382 of OY856414.1, forward strand.
TGAGTTGATGCACTTTGATAAGTGTTAATTAATGTACCTTGAGAATGGGGTTAAGCCAAATTGATGAGTATGATGTAGTCATACCATGATGAGGATGAGAAATGAACTCATACCTTGAATTGATGATCATTAATGCTATATGATGAGAGTAATGATCTTGAATAATCATTTATGATATCTTTGAATGCCCAGAGGTATGGAATAATGAATTAAGGGTTGGACATATAATATAATAATGAAACCCTAATTAATGAGAAATGAGGAATCCTAACCCTAATTTAGGGTAAAGGGAAGGAAAAGCCCTATTTGATAGTAAACCCTAATTCCTAGTAAAGGAATAATGGTGTTACTATTGTATCACATGATGTGATGAATGACTTGTATGATTGTTACCATGCCTAAAAACCATGCATGTATTATGAGATGATGGATATAGCCAGGTTTGAGCTGTGACATTTATATAATAAATGTTGATTGGTCTTATGTGCCTTAATGTTGTTGTTGCTTAGTAAAAGTAACAAATGTGCATGGATTTCATAAGTCATATGAGTAAGTTGTTGCCTAGAAAGAGGTGACAAGATATTTTGTGGCCTTGTGAGCCACGTGTGATGCTTGTATAACAAGTATCATGAATGCCTTGGTCAGATGACCTGAAGGTGATAGTTACATAATATATGGTAATGATGCTGAATGATGAGCTAAGGGTTTGAATACCCAGAACCATATGATTATGGTGATGAGATTGTGAAGGGATGATAAATTCCCAATATTGAAATGAGGGACTTAGTTCCCAAGGTCTTTTAAAGACTGATAAGTATTTGATGAGAATAGTACATGTCTCTTTATAGCATTGTTGTAATAAGTCATGTTTGAGAACTTGGCTGATGCTAAAAGAATATGAAAATGTACTTAATTAATCAAGTGAAATATTTTCATGTAGAGCCCTGACCATAGATCCATCATCGTCAGTATTCAGGTGATGGTGAAATGGGTGCTCCGCGGAAAAACCCGGAATGCATATTTTGAATATGTGGGGGTAAATGGGCGAAAAATATCCTTACGTCCGGTGAAGAGATTGAGGGAAGGTAAACATCAAACCTCTCAATCCTTCATGTGTTGAGATGGAAGTATCATAAATCTCCCAATGGTTGGGAAAGATGTAACATTAATCTCCCAATGACATTTAATGTCGGGTCAAGGAGATAAACATTAAATCTCTCGATGGCCGATGAGAGTGCAGTTGACGCTGTAACTCTATAGCAAAGTTCCAGTATACCCTAGAAAGCTATTTTGAGAAGTTAACATAGTCCTACTTGTGGTCCCGCACTGACCAGGATGTGAGAGGTCATGGGAATCCGGCTCTTCCATAAACCTATGCATGGTACCAATTTTGACTTCGCAGTGGTCGGTTGGAGTATGAGCGGTATACCTCATCTCCTCAGAGCATAAGAGTGATTGTAAAATGAAATCATCCATACAACATGTTTGCTTAAGGATTGAATACGGAAATTCATTGGCTGATGTCACATTTCTTTTATGCAACTCTCGTTCATTGATGTTATTCATATCTGTTGTATTCATTGCAAATATATGGATGAATTATGATGCTACTATGAGTAGATGCAATGTTCTCCTTGGAAAAGGAGATTACTACTCATTGCTCATACAGTGATTAACCTGCTATTAATTATATATAAATCCTTCTGCTTAGTTTATTTTAATGAACTGCTATAACAATGTTTTGGCAGAGAGTTATATCTCCCGTTGGGGCAATTTACAATTGTCTCACTCCCATGGGATCCAACTTTTTAGGTGGACGCATACAAAGAAGCAGAATCCTTTTGCAGGAAAAAGGACTACAATAGTAACATCATAGACAACAGTGAGATCTCAGGTGGAGAAACTGTCTGTAAATTTGTGTAGTTAGAAAGTCTTATGTGTCGTCTCTGTACTCTCGGGTCCTCGGAGTTTATAGTTAGTGTTTTTAATGAATCGATCTGAGATTTTGGCTTAATGCCTCAAGATTCGTATGTTGTCTGTATATAATGTTTATAGGGCAGCTGATGTTGTAATCTTTGAGAAGAGATGGTACAATTTATGTACTGATGAACTAGGATGTAAATATTATACTTTGGTTCTTGATGAAAAATATTTCCTATGTGTAAATCTTTTTGCAAAAAGTTTTAATTTTTAGCGATTTTCAGTAATCTGCTACAAATGATTCGCTTCCGCTTAATTTAATCTTGTATTTGTGAGTTGGATACTACACTACTACTCCGAGGACCTGAGAGTACAGAGATGACACATAGGACTCTATGTACATCTATACAAGGCATATTAGCCAGTGTCTCCACCTGAGAATTCACTGTTGTCCCTGTTGTGCTGTTGTTGTCCTTCACCTACTGAAGGATTCCTGCCTCCTCGTCTGCGTCCACCTAAAAATGTGGTTCCCACAGGGGTGAGACAATGTAAATTTCCCCAGCAAGAGATATAACTCTCCGCCATAAACATTATTATTGCAGTTTAATAAAATAAATCTGATCAAAGGAATCATAATTGTTTAACAGCAGTTAATTCATTGTCTAACAGATTAGAACATTATTCTTATCTAAAGCATTACAGCTTTAACCTGATAGAGCAGCATGTCATTTATCCAATAAGGAATATGAAGAACACATATAACATTTATCCGTTATACTAAGCAGGATAATATCAACCAATGTTTCTCGTATTTCAACTTTATGCAAATACACTACACAACTGATTATATTTTACATATCATGTGTCAAACTGCAATTAGCTTGCCAGGGTATATTGACATCTTCACTATAGAGTTATAGCCGCAACATATACTCTCTTCAGGCTTAGATCACATAGCTAATGCCTGGCATTGTTTTATGGAGTCAGGGCCTGTAGCGATACTCTTTTAACAAAGTACTCAGATCTTAATCCCTCATCTCATCAAGTACATTTCCATTTCCTAACAAGTTCATCATCATGATTATATAATATGGGTATTCAAACCCTTAGTTCATCATAGAATACTTGTTACCACTTAATAGGTAACTTAATACCTTCAGGTCATCTGACCAAGGTAATCATGATTCTTGCAACACTAGCATTCCACATAGTTCACAAAGCTCATATCACCTCTTGTTACCCCTCAATAGGCAACAAGGCATATTATGGCTTATAAAGCCCATACACAATTTCAATAATTAAAACATCATATGGGACACAGGTCTTTCAAGTTATCTCTCACTAAGCAACAAAGCATATGAAGGCTTATAAGTCCTATAAAACATTTTCAATATACAGAGCATCATAGCCCATACCAAGCTATGCTCATCATCTCAACATACCTACATGATTAGTACTCATGATAACAATTATAATGCTTTCATATCAGCACCATGCAACACAAAGTAATACCATTATTCCCTTTTTAGGGTTAGGATTTCTCTTGCATATCATCACCCTCCATTAGGGTTTTTCATAAATAACCATTTAGGTTCTCATGATCATATTATTAATGATCAAGTCCTATTTCATTGCTTCACATAGCTTAGGAGCCAACATTGATAACATAAGCATTTAATCATGCTTATTTATTCTCATCATTTATCATTAAATGAATTATCACACAGGATATGAGTTCCTCTCTCAACTTTACCAGAATATGATTACATCGTACTTTATTAACTTGGCTTAACCCTTTCTTAAGGTATGTTAGCCTAAACTTATCAAAGTGCATTACTTCATAATATAACAATTGTCATGACACACTTCATGTGTCACTCATCCAAATATTTTGGATTTAAAATACATCAAGGTGTATAAATCTTAAGGTGTTGGATGTGATATCTATCATGTCTTGATGTATCACTTCCCTCCTCACCTTTATCTTACTTGAATTCATCCACTTAGCTTGTATTAGGGTATTTCCCATCCTAATACTTTATGCATCAATTCATCACATTTATCATGTAATGTATTGGTCATGAGTCACTTATTTAGAATATACAACCATTGCCAATGATATGGACTCATTTTTGAGTTAGGAACTATTAATATAAAGATTTCCATTATCAACCTCTTTAGGTATTTCACTTATCAATATATTAGTTACTATTCCATTATTAGGAATAGGGTTCACATAACATCTTTCACATTTGGGTTTCACATAGCATTACCTGAAATTAGGGTTTCACTACATCACATCACCTAGTGTTAGGGCTTCACATAGCATTACCCTGTACTAGAGTTTCATATACCTTTACCCTGATTTAGGGATTATGGTTTATTATTCACATCCAAGTAAGGTTTCTCACACCCAATTGCCCAAATTAGGGTTACATCATCACCCAGTTTAGAGTTTCACTCAACTTTGCCCTAAATTAAGGTCATGGCTCAATAATCTTTTCAATTAGGGTTTCATGATCTCATTATTATGGATCAAACCCTAATTACATATTTTATTCATAATGAGAGGATTAGGGCTTAATTATATAAGCATTCCTCTCTCTCCTTCTCTCTCTCATCCTCTCTAGGATGTTAAGCACTCCAAGATTGATCTAGGTCATCATTTAAGTACACACAGTTAGGGTTAACCATTATAATCACCTTTGGACTACATCATTATCAATCAAGTAGCTAACTGACATTTAATCATATTAGGTGTCCAATTGGTTTGACCAATTTGAACCTCAAATAGTCTTGGTCACTTAGACCCCAAACGGTCTGGGTCATTCAGACCTTGAATGGTTTGAAACCGTTTAAGCAAAACAATAATGAAATCGTATGGAAAATTTACACTTGAAACCACTTAGGTCTCCAAATGACTTGAGACCGTTTGGTCTCAAACGGTCTTGATACCATTTGGACTCAAACGGTCTTAAGACTGTTTGGTCCAAACTTTCTCAAAACTGAATGGACCAAAAAGGTCTTCCATCACTTTATCAATTCAGGATTTCAATCATTAAACCATCTATCAATTGAACCACTGATTTATTCTTCAATTGAACCATTGAATCACCCTTCAATTGGCATTTAGACCCCAAACGGTCTGGGTCATTCAGACCTTGAATGGTTTGAAACCGTTTAAGCAAAACAATAATGAAACTGTATGGACAATTTACACTTGAAACCACTTAGGTCTCCAAACGATTTGAGACCGTTTGGTCTCAAACGGTCTTGAGACCGTTTGATCTTAAACGGTCTTGAGACCGTTTGGTCCAAACGTTCTCAAAACCGAATGGACCAAAAAGGTCTTCCATCACTTTATCAATTCAGGATTTCAATCATTAAACCATCTATCAATTGAACCACTAATTTATTCTTCAATTGAACCATTGAGTCACCCTTCAATTGGACCGTAAATTAGGGTTTCGAACCCAATTGAACTAGGGTTTATAATCAAGAAACCATCAATTAGGGTTTTGAAATCGAGGAACCATCAATGGTTGACATTGTGGAACTAATTCAATTGAAATCATTGGATCATCATCAAACCATGACATGACCTGACCTCAAATGGTCTTGAGGTCGTTTGGATGACCTCCAAATGGTCTTGAGACCGTTTGACTCAACAACCATCATTGAAATCTATGAAATTCAATTAGGGTTTGCATTATTGAATCAATCATCAATTGAGCCATTGATTGTATTTCAATTTGAAATTACTGGATCTTCAACCATCCAATCATACTCAACCATAGGCTTCCAAATGGTCTTGGTTGACCTCCAAATGGTCTTGAGACTGTTTGGGTGACCTCCAAACGGTCTTGATACCGTTTGGGTTAGTCAACCCAAAAATCAAATCAATCAATTGAGAATTTCAGCACTCAACCCGATTAGGGCTTGCAATAGGTAGATTATCCAATCATAGAACCTTTAGAAACCAATCAATTAAATCTATTAGATCATTATTCAACACATAAACCCCCCCCCCTCAAATGGTCAACCCCCTCCATTTGGTCAACCACTCCAAACGGTTTGGAACCCAAACCTCCAAACGGTTTGGTGAAACCAATTGGACCAAAATTATGAAACTGTTTGCAATAGATATTTGTGGAGGTGTGTGCTTATGATGATGTCATCATCATCAATCTATAAAACCACGAAGCTTGCTGTGATTTTCATGGTGATTTCATCAATCAACCAAAAAAATTTCGGGAATAAAGAAGGAATCAACAATTGATAAAGATATGGAATCAATAACAAAGTTCAAGGGTTAAAGTTATATAACCCACCTTAAATTGATCTTCAAAGCTTCAACCTCCACATATTTAATGGTGAAAGAAACACCTTCCACTATCCCAAGCTCGTCCTTAAGCTTTGAGTGAAAAGGAATGACTAGAATTGAAGATGGAATGGAGATAAGAAGAAATCATGCATTGATTTTCGATTTCCACCATGGAATCAAGGTGAAAGAAGGTCAAGAAGCTTACCAACAGGTTGGGGGTCGTCCTCCTATTTCTCCAAGCTCCCTTGGTCGTTTTTACAAGCAAGAAGTGAAAGTGGTTTCGAAATTACCCTTTCAACTCATGGATATATGAATTTATTGAAAATTCATTTAAGAGAGAGAAAGTAGGGATTATCTCCTCCATTTCCTTGCCACTTTCTCCCTTCCCATCCTTGTATACGAAGCGATATCCTTTGCCTCTTATTCCTTTCAATTATCCTTAATTTAAAAGAAAACAAACTAAGCACCTTAAATCATATTATAATAATATACATAAGTGAGTGGATATTTCTTTTTGTTTTCTTAATGTGAGTGGGTTCTCCACTCACGTAGATATTTCCATTACCTTTGAAAGGCACATTCTCGTCCAACCTTATCTAATTTTCAACCATTACCATTTTGGTTGAAGGCACTTCGATTAACATATTTATTTTTACATTAATTTGAAGTAAAGTTCCAATTATGCTTAAATCTTGATTATTTTAATATTAAGATTGTCTCTCTTCCAAAATGATTCAAATGAGGCACCCCTATCAAATTATTTTCTCTACATGATGACAAGAATCACGAGGGACCCTCTTGAAGTGGAATTTTGCATATTGAACCCTAGGTTTTGGGTAAATTGCACATTACACCAAAACTAGGTTTTAATGCGCAAACATTGCTCAATAGGCTCTTTCTTGTTATTCAGGCTTGTAGAAGCCATACAACTGCATCATACTCACTCCTATGATGCTTAAACATATGAGGAACCTTTTTCCATACACAATTTGCAATTTAACCCCTCAACTTGGGTAATTTGCATTTTAGTCCAAAACAAGTAAAACATTATTTCCACATTATTCAAAAAGGACTAAAATTGAAATACAAGTTCCTCTTGAGCCTTAATTACTTTTCAAAAAATAAGAGAAAGCATATAATCAACTTTATTAAGTAAAACATCTAGGTTTAAGCATAACCCAGGTCAGGGATGTTACAAATTATAAACCCCTAACAAGGATTTTGTCCCCGAAATCCCAGAAAAAAGAGAGACATATTTTATTCATTTATTATACCATAAAGTCTCCACATAACATCTTAATGTCATGGAGATACCATAGATCTGTAATCCACACAAAGTTTCTTCCACACATGGTTATTATAAGGAAATACTTTTAGCTTGATACACTTTTCCACCAATTACAATTGTTCCTTCCATTAGTTCAACCTTATCAATGTTTATGTTTATGTAGAGCATAAACCCCTAACATATGATGTACATATTATTTTATGTAACTAGATTGATTTCACAGTTGGCCAATATAGATAACCAACATAAATCATCTATTATTTCTCAGATACCAGAATCCTTAATTTGGTATTCATCATATGTGTTGAGAACACATCTCATCCTTATCATATTCATTTCTCTGTTGTTACCACCAAGGGTACATATGCACAAGGTATTTATTTTATTTTAGGACATTTCTTGTTACATATATCATTATCTTGGAACCAAAGTCCAAAGCAAATTGATACTTTTCTAAGTATCCATCAACAGATTATTTCTAATCCATGTACATCAAATGTCATAATACTTACTTGATTTTCATGTTAATGAAAGGAAGAAACATAAAGGAACATACTCCTATCATTACCCAAGGTTTTTTTTATCAAAGGGGAAACATATATATTTAACAGAGGTAATTCACTCAGCAATCCTTTATTTGTTTGGGAAAGTTCACTTAGCAATTCCTATGTAATTGGGAAAGTTTACTTAGAAATTCATCATTAGTTGGGAAAGTTCACTTAGCACTTCCTTATTAGTTGGGAAAGTTCACTTAGCACTTCCTCATTAGTTGGGAAAGTTCACTTAGCACTTCCTCATTAGTTGGGAAAGTTCACTTATCACTTCCTCATTAGTTGGGAAAGTTCACTTAGCACTTCCTCATTAGTTGGAAAAGTTCACTTAGCACTTCCTCATTAGTTGGGAAAGTTCACTTAGCACTTCCTATGTAATTGGGAAAGTTCATTTAGCACTTCCTCATTAGTTGGGAAAGTTCACTTAGCACTTCCTATGTAATTGGGAAAGTTCACTTAGAACTTCCTCATTAGTTGGGAAAGTTCACTTAGCACTTCCTATGTAATTGGGAAAGTTCACTTAGCACTTCCTTATTAGTTGGGAAAGTTCACTTAGCACTTCCTATGTAATTGGAAAAGTTCACTCAGCAAATCCCTATTTGGTTTCATTATACTCACTTGATTGTTTCAGAATGACTACTTAATCAGAGTAATAAGAAAGATAACAATCTAAGAGCTCCATACTCGCCCTATCTCCAATAATCACATACCTGGCCAGGGTATACAAATATTGGGATTAGGTAGTATGCACTTTATTTACTATCATGTTCCTCACTTTTCATATCATTATACACACATGATTTTTCATTCCTGGATTTTCTTCAGGCATTATTTCTATATCTCATCTTTTATCACATAGATAAGAGAGATTATAAAGCATTTTAAGGAATACTGAGAAAAATGTAAATTCTTATCTTTATTGTGTCCTTATAGGACTAGTCAGGGGAAGTTAAAAAACAACTACTTTCTTTTAACACATAGAATCATGAAATGAAATATCAGAATGAATCTATTGCATCTGACTATTACCCCTCACGGTCATCTACCGCTTTAGGTTGACTCAACACATAGAGTCTAGTTGTTTCATGTTGTTGCTTTTGCCTTTTCACATTATTGGGATGTAACTTTCATAAGCCTTGTTGAGTCTACCTCGGTTGTTGAGTCATTTCCTCCCTTCTTTTAAAAAAAAAGAGTTTAGTATGCTCAACATGTCCATATCCATAACATGTCTTGTCCTCATACCATGGTCTTATCGGTCTCATTACCGATGTATAAGCTAAGCCATGAGTTCTTACTGGTGGAAAGTGAGGACCTTTGCCTTTACTTAGTGGCTACTACCCTGGTGCACTAGGCATTTATTGCACTGGTGACCCCAAAAACTTTGGCTTTTCAGAACAACTAGGCAAATGTCTCTAAAATTATAGAGACCTTACCTTAAGTCTTAGCTTATTGCCCCTCCTTGGGCACTACCATCACAGATGTACTATCTGTCTAAACTTATGGCAGAGTCTACTTTCTCGCCATATGTTAAGTCCCACATTTCCATTGTTCCAACATGACCATGTCATTCAGGAACCCTTTCAAAGCCCAAAGTTTCCGCATTAAGGACTGGTAATCTAGGTTGTAATGCTAGTATCCAGTCTTCTATATGCATCATTGTTGTCCTAACATGCCCTTCAAGAGCATAAACATAGGATTCTCTATCCTGATCAGGTCAAGATGGGAATTCTCAGGCACTTGTTCTTCTCTTTCCTGATCCCATGCACCCTCTCCTGGTGCAACAACATTTCCCTTAGCAATGTGCTCCTCGTGTTCCCCAGTCGTTTATAAACTTTACCCTTTACTCTGCATAAGAAGAAGTCACTATAGGGTATACTGGAGGACACTAACACAAACTCAACACCTTAGTCCTATGTCTCTATAGACTCAACGAACCTAGAGCTCGGATACCACTAAATTGTGACACACCGATCACAAAAACATGAGTTTTTAAGTGAAAGCGTTCGTTAGCAGGGGATTACCGAAAACCATTAAAAATTAAAACCATTTTATAGAGAGGTCCACACATAGGAAAACTCTTTCACAAAGAATTGAAGTAATTTAATTACATACTAGTTTACAAGTACATGTCCTACATCATCTTTTTCTGAAAATTACAAGCATCAACTGCCCTATTAAACTAAACACAAACAGTATAAAATCTCGAGGCACTGAGCCAAAATCTCAAAAGCACTAACTACTACTCCGAGGACCTGAGAGTACATAGATGACACATAGGACTCTATGTACATCTATACAAGGCATATTAGCCAGTGTCTCCACATGAGAATTCACTGTTTTCCCTGCTGTATTGTTGTTGTCCTTCACCTACTGAAGGATTCCTACCTCCTTGTCTGCGTCCACCTAAAAATGTAGTTCCCACGGGGGTGAGATAATGTAAATTGCCGCAGCGAGAGATATAACTCTCCGCCAGAAACATTATTATTGCAGTTTAATAAAATAAATCTGATCAGAGGAATCATAATTGTTTAATAGCAGTTAATTCGTTGTCTAACAGATTAGAACATTATTCTTATCTAAAGAATTGCAGCTTTAACCTGATAGAGCAACATGTCACTTATCCAATAACGAATATGAAGAACATGTATAACATTTATCTGCTATACTAAGCAGGATAATATCAACCAATGTTTCTCGTATTTCAACTTTATGCAAATACACTACACGGTTGATTATATTTTACACATCATGTGTCAAACTGCAATTAGCTTGCCAGGGTATATTGACATCTTCACTATAGAGTTATAGCCGCAACATATACTCTCTTCAGGCTTAGATCACATAGCTAATGCATGTCATTGTTTTGTGGAGTCATGGCCTATAGCCATACTCTTTTAACAAAGTATTGGGATCTTAATCCCTCATCTCATCAAGTACCTTCCCATTTCCTAACAAGTTCATCATCATGATTATATAATATGGGTATTCAAACCCTTAGTTCATCATAGAATACTTGTTACCACTTAACAGGTAACTTAATGCCTTCAGGTCATCTGACCAAGGTAATCATGATTCTTGCTACACTAGCATTCCACATAGTTCACAAAGCTCATATCACCTCTTGTTACCCCTCAATAGGCAACAAGGCATATTATGGCTTATGAATCCCATACACAATTTCAATAATTAAAACATCATATGGCACACAAGGCTTTCAAGTTATCTCTCACTAAGAAACAAATCATATGAAGGCTTGTAAGGCCTATAAAACATTTTCAATATACAGAGCATCATAGCCCATACCTGGCTATGCTCATCATCTCAACATACCTGCATGATTAATACTCATGATAACAATTATAATGCTTTCATATCAGCACCATGCAACACAAAGTAATACCATTATTCCCTTTTTAGGGTTAGGATTTCTCTTGCATATCATCACCCTCCATTAGGGTTTTTCATAAATAACCATTTAGGTTCTCATGATCATATTATTAATGATCAAGTCCTATTTCATTGCTTCACATAGCTTAGGAGCCAACATTGATAACATAAGCATTTAATCATGCTTATTCATTCTCATCATTTATCATTAAATGAATTATCACACAGGATATGAGTTCCTCTCTCAACTTTACCAGAATATGATTACATCATACTTTATTAACTTGGCTTAACCCTTTCTTAAGGTATGTTAGCCTACACTTATTAAAGTGCATTACTTCATAATATAACAATTGTCATGACACACTTCATGTGTCACTCATCCAAATATTTTGGATTTAATATACATCAAGGTGTATAAATCTTAAGGTGTTGGATGTGATATCTATCATGTCTTGATGTATCACTTCCCTCCTCACCTTTATCTTACTTGAATTCATCCACTTAGCTTGTATTAGGGTATTTCCCATCCTAATACTTTATGCATCAACTCATCACATTTATCATGTAATGTATTGGTCATAAGTCACTTATTTAGAATATACAACCATTGCCAATGATATGGACTCATCTTTGAGTTAGGAACTATTAATATAAAGATTTCCATTATCAACCTCTTTAGGTATTTCACTTATCAATATATTAGTTATTATTCCATTATTAGGAATAGGGTTCACATAACATCTTTCCACATTTGGGTTTCACATAACATCCTTCTATATCAGGGTTTCACATAGCATTACCTGAAATTAGGGTTTCACTACATCACATCACCTAGTGTTAGGGCTTCACATAGCATTACCCTGTACTAGAGTTTCATATACCTTTACCCTGCTTTAGGGATTAGTGTTTATTATTCACATCCAAGTAAGGTTTCTCACACCCAATTGCCCAAATTAGGGTTACATCATCACCCAGTTTAGAGTTTCACTCAGCTTTACCCTAAATTAGGGTCAAGGCTCAATAATCTTTTCAATTAGGGCTTCATGATCTCATTATTATGGATCAAACCCTAATTACATATTTTATTCATAATGAGAGGATTAGGGATTAATTATATAAGCATTCCTCTCTCTCCTTCTCTCTCTCATCCTCTCTAGGATGTTAAGCACTCCAAGATTGATCTAGGTCATAATTTAAGTACACACAGTTAGGGTTAACCATTATAATCACCTTTGGACTACATAATTATCAATCAAGTAGCAAACTGACCTTTAATCATATTAGGTGTCCAATTGGTTTGACCAATTTGAACCTCAAATAGTCTTGGTCACTTAGACCCCAAACAGTCTGGGCCATTCAGACCTTGAATGGTTTGAAACCATTTAAGCAAAACAATAATGAAACCGTATGGACAATTTACACTTGAGACCACTTAGGTCTCCAAAGTCTCAAACGGTCTTGAGACTGTTTGGTCCAAACTTTCTCAAAACTGAATGGACCAAAAAGGTCTTCCATCACTTTATCAATTCAGGATTTCAATCATTAAACCATCTATCAATTAAACAACTGATTTATTTTTCAATTGAACCATTGAATCACCCTTTAATTGGACCTTTAATTAGGGTTTCAAACTCAATTGAACTAGGGTTTATAATCAAGAAACCATCAATTAGGGTTTTGAAATCGAGGAACCATCAATGGTTGATATTGTGGAACTAATTCAATTGAAATCATTGGATCATCATCAAACCATGACATGACCTGACCTCAAACGGTCTTGAGGTCGTTTGGATGACCTCCAAATGGTCTTGAGATCATTTGACTCAACCATCATTGAAATCTATGAAATTCAATTAGGGTTTGTATTATTGAATCAATCATCAATTGAGCCATCGATTGTATTTCAATTTGAATTACTGGATCTTCAACCATCCAATCATACTCAACCATAGGCTTCCAAATAGTCTTGAGACCATTTGGGTGACCTCCAAACAGTCTTGAGACCGTTTGGGTTAGTCAACCCAAAAATCAAATCAATCAATTGAGAATTTCAACACTCAACCCGATTAGGGTTTGCAATAGGTAGATTATCCAATCATAGAACCTTTAGAAACCAATTAATTAAATCTATTAGATCATTATTCAACACATCAGCAACCCCCCTCAAATGGTCAACCCCCTCCATTCGGTCAACCACTCCAAACGGTTTGGAACCCAAACCTCCAAACAGTTTGGTGAAATCGTTTGGACCAAAATTATGAAACTATTTGCAATAGATATTTATGGAGGTGTGTGCTTATGATGATGTCATCATAATCAATCTATAAACCCATGAAGCTTTCTGTGATTTTCATGGTGATTGCATCAATCAACCAAATAAAATTTTGGGAATAAAGAAGGAATCAACAATTGATAAAGATATGGAATCAATAACAAAGTTCAAGGGTTCATGTTATATAACCCGCCTTAAATTGAGCTTCAAAGCTTCAACCTCCACGTCTTTAATGGTAAAAGCAACACCTTCCACTATCCCAAGCTCGTCCTTAAGCTTTGAGTGAAAAGGAATGACTAGAATTGATGATGGAATGGAGATAAGAAGAAATCATGCATTGATTTTCGATTTCCACCATGGAATCAAGGTGAAAGAAGGTCAAGAAGCTTACCAACAGGTTTGGGGTCGTCCTCCTGTTGCTCCAAGATCCCTTGGTAGTTTTTGCAAGCAAGAAGTGAAAGTGGTTTCGAAATTACCCTTTCAACTCATGGATAAAGGAGCATATATATGAATTTTATTGAAAATTCATTTAAGAGAGAGAAAGTAGGGATTATCTCATCCATTTCCTTGCCACTTGCTCCCTTCCCATCCTTGTATACGAATATATCTATTTTCCCTCTTATTACTCTCAATTATCCATGATTTAAAAGAAAACAAACTAAGCACCTTAAATCATATTATAATAATATCCATAAGTGAGTGGATATTTCTTTTTGCTTTCTTAATGTGAGTGGGTTCTCCACTCACATAGATATTTCCATTGCCTTTGCAAGGCACATGCTCGTCCAACCTTATCTAATTTTCAACCATTACCGTTTTGGTTGAAGGCACTTCGATTAACATATTTATTTTTGCATTAATTTGAAGTAAAGTTCCAATTATGCTTAAATCTTGATTATTTTAATATCAAGATTCTCTCTCTACCAAAATGATTCAAATGAGGCACCCCTCTCAAACTATTTTCCTATAAATGATGCCAAGAATCATGAGGGACCCTCTTGAAGTGGCATTTTGCATATTGAACCCTAGGTTTTGGGTAAATTGCACATTACACCAAAACTAGGTTTTAATGCACAAACATTGCTCAACATGCTCTTTCTTGTTATTTAGGCTTGTAGAAGCCATACAACTGAATCATACTCACTCCTATGATGCTTAAACACATGAGGAACATTTTTCCATACACAATTTGCAATTTAACCCCTCAACTTGGGTAATTTGCATTTTAGTCCAAAATAAGTAAAACATTATTTCCACATTATTCAAAAAGGACTAAAATTGAAATATAAGTTCCTCTTGAGCCTTAATTACTTTTCAAGAAATAAGAGAAATCATATAATCAACTTTATTAAGTAAAACATCTAGGAGCTCTAAAAAAAAGTAAAACATCTAGGTTTAAGCATAACCCAGGTCAGGGATGTTACAATATTACCTTTCACCCTCCTCAATTCCTCCCGGACCTCAGAGATCTTATTACTAATGCCTCTGACATTTCAGGAGGTTATCTGAAGAGTCATGGCACCACCTCGGTTGTTGAGATGACAACCTTAGTAGTCGAAGGAGATAGTTACAAATCTTTTGGAATAGATGAGAAGGAAGAACTTGCCAATCTTTCATATATACTAATATTCACTTTAGTTTGGCATCTAGGAGGGTTCTTTGAGTTTTTGCCTTTGTTATTCACCGTAGAAGACGAAGAAGCTTGAGAGCTTCCATTGCTAATAGGAGAAACAATATGGGTGACCAGTTTGAAAGGTGGCGTAGAAGATTGCAATCCTTGAGAATGATTTCTTCCCACTGAATTATCGTGAACAACATCTTCAATTTCAAGAGCATTAAATCCAAGTCCTTCATTGACTTCACGTGATAGTTTTAGATCCTTAACTGCCTCAATTTCTTGCACTTTTTCCTTCATTTTTGCTATCTCCTCTGCATCCACTATCTCATCTACAATGTATACATGCTCATTTTCATTTTCAACAACCAGGTTCATTCCAGAACTTAGCCCTTGTTTCTTCTCAACCCATAGCTTTTTTTGAGACGTACCAGCTCGCCCTGCAACAAGAGGTTTACTGGCACACTCACCATGACTGAGAAAGACAAAAAGTGAGCATTTATGAGGTAGCCATTCATAGTTGATATCAACAGTGTGCTCGTCCCCTTCGTCACTTATCATAGATACTTTACTTGGGAATTTAGAGGAATAGTTTAGCAGCACTTGGAGATGAGCATAATCAATCTATTTAAAACACCTTGTATTTTCATCCATCTTCAGTGGCTTACCAATGAAAGAGCCAATTCTCTAAAAAATACTTGGATCCCACATCTCTAATGGCAGATTATAAATTCTAATCCATACTGGAACTTCAGAGAGAATCCTTTTCTTCTATTCATCACCTGGCTTCCACTTCTTTAGAACCACCTGTCTGCTCAGAAAAAACCACTCTCCCTTCACCACCGCATCAAGGTCAGATTTCTTATCAAATCTTACTAAGAATAAGCCATCATTCCTATCAAAAATCTCAAATGAGCCTATGGTCTTCCAGATCTCGGCAAAGTGGTTCAACAGAGTCAGAATATGAGGCTTAAAATCAATGGCATACCCTATCAAACAATTCCTCCACCGTTCAACATTCTTAACAACCTCTTGTTTAGGATAAACAATATTTCCTTCTTTAATTGATATCTCTTTCAGATTCAGAGCAGATGGACCCCCAGCAGGTATACCGGCCAGATCTTCCCATTTTTTTGGACCCCGAGAGGAAGAGATATTCTCCTGATCTGCATTTATTTCTGGTAGAGGAGTGACAACAATGCCTTGTACTGGAGTAGCTCTCCCTGTGTGAATTAACTATTCAGGCAGCCGGTGAGGCGCCACCGCCGTCGTAGTCACCTTATCGCCTAAGGTAGGGAAGCGCTCGGGAGCCATCTACGAACTTTTCACAATCTTTGCCAAGAGATTTTATGGCATCATCAAGATCATCAGAACAGAAAGGCTTGGTTAAATTTGAAGGAGAAGCAATCTTTATCGGGCAAAGGGTTTGCCAGTTTATAGAGTTTAGGAAGGAGGGACTGTGATGTGTGTTAAAAATATTCCTAAAGTGTTCAACTATGTGAGAAGTAATCAAGTGTTTATTGGTGGTGATGGCCCCTTGTATTTTTAAATAAGCAGTGATATTTCTCCTATGATTATTGTTGCATATTTTGTGGAAGAATTTTGTATTTTTGTCACCTTCCTTGGCCCAAGAGACCTTAGCTCTTTGTCTCCACTTGATGTCAATGCAATTTTTTATATGGTCAATCTCCGAATTAATAGTGAGAATCAGAGCAGGATCGGCAGTGGGATCACTATCAACACAGAGGTGTTGTTGTTCAAGATCTTTTAGAGTTTTTGTGAGGCTTTGGAGTTGTCTATATTTCCAATCCAAGATCTTGTATTTCATCAGTTTGGTGTATCTCTGTATGTGATACCCTAAGTTTCTAGTTATGTGGTCAGCCAATACCCAATTGTTTTCACATAGATTGCCAAATTGTGGAAATTTGAGCCAAAAGTTTTCAAAACAAAAGGATTTTCCCCAGATTTGCTTTTGGGTGTCAATGATTAAGGGAAAATGGTCGCATATAGGTCTATGGGCGATATGAATAGATGCAAGAGGAAATTATTCTTCCTAAGAAGGGGAATAGATGAAGTGGTCAAGCTTGGCTTTAGTATTGTTTCTCGACTATGTGAAACCATCATTAGAGGGAGGGAGTCTATCATATTGTGTTTAGAGAGGAGATGTTTAAAAAATTTGTCAGCAGGAGAAAGGGCAGTAGTTGTGGAGATTAAGTTTTGTCTGTCAGTGATTTTGGTAATGAGGTTGAAATTGCCTCTGAGGAGCCATGGTTTGTGTTGAGAGGCTTGCATGATATCTGATAGTTCTAAAAGAAAAAGAGATTTGTTGTGACCTGGCTCACCATATAAACCTATAAAAGTCCAACTGAAGTTGTCATCTGAATTTGTCAGGGATATAGATATGGAGAAGGTTCTGAGATCCCAGTGAGAGAGGGTGAAAGTGTTTTTATTATATCCCACTAGAAGTCTACCTTAGAAGCCATCAGGTGGGATTTGAAACCAGTCTGTAATCTTATTACCCCCAATTGTTTTTAAAGTAAATTGTGAGAGAGTGGATTTGGTCTCTTGAATGGTAATGATGTCAATGTTATTTTTGTAGATATGATTTCTAATCTCTTTTCTTCTACGTGTGTTGGCCGCACTGCAAACATTCCAGGATGTAATTTTCATCTTTTAATAGATATAAATCAAACAAAACATATAAATAAAAGCGTTATGAAGTTATGAGATGCTCAAATAGTTTATTTTCTGATTTGTCTCTCCAAGATTCCTTTGTTTTGTCCAGTTCATGGATTTTTCTATGTCATCTAGTGCTGTGTTTGCTATATTTTCCTCCTTAAATTGTATTCCTATTTTATTTGCAAATCTGGTGAAACTATGAATATCAGGCCATGAAGCCAAATCTTCAATATTGTTTATTTCATTTTCTTCTAATGTGGCAGTTGGTGATAAATGAGAGTTTGAAATAACATCTGAGTAGGAAGTTGGGAATATAGTACCTATTTCCTGAGCAGCAAAGATGTTTTTCCTGAGCATCCCTTCCAGACTGGTTTGTATGGTATTAATGGACTTGATGATGCTGGAGTCCTTACCTTTGCTCTTTTTCTTCGGATTCTGTGATGATTTAATCTCATCAATGATTGCTATTTTGAGCTTTTTTTATAGTGTCCGAATATATATTAAGAGAAAAGTTTTCTTCTTTTGGGATGGAAGAGAAGGGTTGGAAAGTGCCTTTGGGGGAGGGAAGAGAATTTTTGGAAGGTTGTGAGAGTGTTCTTTGTCTTTTGAGATTGTGAGATATGTTAGAGTTATCTGATGAGTTCATGGTGGCAAATTTTCTCTCCCAAACTAAATTTCTATCTCCAGGTTTTTTGATGGGATTGTAGAATCTTTTGTTGTTGATCGAGGAGTACCAAGATGGAGGGTGAACAGAGAGGTCAGAGAAAGATGTTTTGATGTCTGTAGGATTCTCAACAAATAGTTTTATGTTGTAGATGATTTCCCTCAGCCTGATGTTCAGAGAAGATGGGAGGGAGGTGGCTTGTTTGACAGAGAAAAGACAATAATCTTTAATGAAATGTGAAGGGTGTAGGGTATCTAGATTGATGTATTGGATAGTAGCCCCAACAACATGGGCAATGGCTCTGAAGACTTCGACTTCCCAAAGGTGAGGGGGGAGGTTTGATATAGCAACCCACCCAGACCCACCCGACTGGGCCTCCAAAGCCCCATGTCTAGAAGTCCACCTAGAAATATTTGCATGAACAAAACTAGATCCACATGGGATCGTGAGAATTTGTCCAAAAAGATGGTCAATCTTGGTACCTTCTGGGACAGAGTATATAAGTTGGGACGACGAGAGGATTTTTGGTTTGAGCACCGTGTGTCCTGGGATAAGGAGGGATATAGTTCTGGTTGCATCCAAAATATTGACCATGTTATTATCTAGGTTGTTTTCAATAGAGATCATGACACTCCTTGTAGAGAAGACCTTTAGAAGTCTCATAGAGTTTGCTGGGAGATCAAAGGGAATGGCAAACTCTAGGTGGGAAGTAGAGGCCATGGTAGGAGTTAGGGAGCTGGAAGGAAAGGAGATGTAGAGTTGAGACAAGAAGGTTTGGGCGAGGATATCCCAGGTGGAACCATAGGGGGCTTATAAGGAGGGCGTGAGTATAGTTTTTCATGTGCATGGGGTTGAGATGTAGGAGGTGGATCTACAAGACATGCAAAAGGGTTATTGTGAATCAAGAAAGTGCAGTTTGGATGTTTCAGTTGATTGGATATGCCATGTCTGAAAAAGTGATCATCGGGCTGCTTGTGAGCCTCATATCCTGAAAGTGATCTTGGGAAGTGATTAAACATTTTTGGAAATGATTAAAGGTGGATTTGCAGGTACGCCAGGTGTGTCCTCTCTCATGGAATTTGAAACAGATAACTTTTTTGGTGCATCTAAATCGAGAGTGGTGTGGGTTGTGGCAGATATTGCAGTGAAGTGCTCTTAAGGGTCGCCT
Organism: Alisma plantago-aquatica; assembly: GCA_963693085.1. Taxonomy (NCBI): domain Eukaryota; kingdom Viridiplantae; phylum Streptophyta; class Magnoliopsida; order Alismatales; family Alismataceae; genus Alisma; species Alisma plantago-aquatica. The sequence continues at coordinate 338,904,253 of OY856414.1, forward strand.
CCTGGGGGAAGATCCCCAAGATTGAGAAGGTATCTCTGCCCTCAAAGATCAGTTGGGTGAGAGAAGACGTTGGGATGTGTCCGAGTGGTGGGAAAGAAATATTTAGTTGGCAAGGATCAGAAGGGATGATGTTTTCTTTTTTTGGTCTTGGTGTTTTCTATCTAACTTACTAATCTCAATAGTAGAATATATCTCATACCTTGTTGCTATCGAGCTGCCGATCGATGATGATGTGGCTGTATCATCCATATCTTCATTATCAGGGCTAGACGATAGGGAGATGGGGAAAAGCTTTGTTCCTGATGGAGGTTGGTGCTCTTTCCTCACAAAGAGATGGTCAGCTGAGTTAGAAGATGATGAGGATAAACATTCTTCCTTGCTGAAGAAAAGAGGGTAAAGCTCATGTGGGGTTTCGTTGTTGAAATCATTTACCCAAACAGTAAAGGTTTTGTGCGTTGAGGGTTTAATGAAGATTGTCCACTCCCTTTTGAGCTTCATATCTGCTATCATATTATCCCATCCTTTAGTGATGTAGAGATTGGATTTGTCGAAAAGTTCAATTGTGACCGGAAATGATTTGTTTCCGACAAGGATGGTGTTTGGACCCAGTGATATGTCAAATTTTTGGTATTTCCATGCTTTCGGGAGGGGTATACATGTAAGGTAAAAGAGGTTTGCTAGATTGTAATCCATGAAAGGGAAGCGTGAAGTCATATTTGGTAGAGCAGGTGGGAGATGGTCTGATTTTGCAGGGGTCGGTATTTTCTTATGAAACATAGCACTTTTAAAAAGGGTTGACATCGTCTTCTTGCCTTTAAATCTCTTGTTTATGCTTAGAGATGCAGAGATGGTGCCTCCAGTCCTCATTTTGATGTATCTGAGGGATATAGGTTGGGAGGGTGGCTCGAGGATAATAAAGATGCTGCTAAGTTGTCATGGTCTATCAGCTGAGGGTAAAGAGGGTTTTGCTAGATGAGAGTTGAATTAATTCGTGCATGTAGGGAACATAGTCGACCAGGGGCACCCAAAATAGAGAGGGATCGTAATCTATTGAGATCAACGAGGAGGATGAAGGGAGTCTCGCTGAAGCAGGAGCAGGTAACCAGAAAGACGATTAATTCGAGGGGAAACAGGTGTGGGTTTCCAGAAGGAGGTACAATCGTAGTAGCAGAAGGTGTTGCAACGCCGTTCAAGAGTAAAGATCAAGATTAGCTCACCTAAGAAGAAACCCTAGGTACAAAAGCTCATCTGATCCAACCTGGAGTAGGACTAGCTGACAGCCTTGAAGGAGCCGTGGGAGACAACGCGAGAACAAAGCATCACAACCCACAGCCCGCAATCGGAAGGGACGATTGATGTTCCAGATGTGTGGGATGGCGAAAGTGAGTAGTTGGGGTTCAATGCTCTGGTGTTTGCCGGCGGAGATAGCTGTTGAAGTTCAGTAGTTGGGGCTAGAGAGAGGTTGGAGCTTTCTCTCACTAAGGCGTCACACATGATCTCTATGTGACTTTGATTCGTAGCACACATAATTTAATTCAGATCTTAGAGCACCTAAAGCATCACCAACACACTGCAACACATTCACAATACATTGTTCCATTCTACACACCTTGATATGTTGATTTATAGATTTACTCATGTTGTTCTTCTTGAAGTGTTCCCACAAAGTTTAGTGGTGGAGGAATCTATATTATTGGGTGAGTGGGATTTTACGTTGAGAGTGTATCCACGGTTGGTATCTTGTAAGGCAAATATTCTAAAGAAAAGGACAAAAACTTGGACAAGCCATGTATTGGGCCTAATAAAATAGGTATCACGATTAATGTACATTGAAAAAAAAGGTGATGTACATTACTCCATTTGCTATACATAGACACGTGCAACTATTAAAGTATATCATAAGATTGCAAAATTTCTTTTAGTTCCATATGGCGTGAGCTGATTGTTTTCCTTTCTTTCTTTATATGTCTTGTAGTGGCGGAGTCAAATAGAATTTCGGTGGCACCATTAGTATGAACCATTGGATGGGTATATTATGCTGGACACTATTAACAACGTTCCTCTAATATTTTAATAAATTAGTTAATGGTTATTGGACATGAGTAGGGTGTAAGCCTACCGTGGTTAGTATGTGCCTACTACCTACAATGTTGCACCACTCCTTGCTTGTGTGCATAAAACTAACAATATGACTTGTATGATATGGCCTCTCAGACCCATTTGATGATTGACCCCATAAGACGAAAGTTTAACCCACACCAAAACGGGTTGAACCTATTGTAAACCTACGGTATCAGGAATTAAGAAATCTCTCTCTTTCCATGTGAGTCAGAGTGTCCCACATCTAGCTCAGAAACCCAATAAATAGAATCTATACCTAAGACTTGTAGATACACATCCAGTAGCAAATTCCAATTTTGTATTATACTTGTAACCACAGTGTCACACTTAAATCACACCAACGTACTACATGAGTATGTAACTATTTTTTTGTTCTCTAGTGTGGAATTTACGGAATAGCTCTACAATTATTAGTTGGTTGTTTGCCATTTCTATTATACACTCTCTTATCTTGTAATCCTCACACTTTTCACTAGGGGTGAGCAGAATTTGATTAATAACCGATTTACCGAATGGTTAATTTCAAATGGTTAATTTTTTTAGACAATCTGGTTAATTTGATTAATTTAATTAATTTATTTCAGTTAATTGGTTAAACGGTTAATTTGTCAATTAAAAATATTTATGTTTGGTTAATTGAATTAATTGAATAGTCAGAATTTATTCAAAAAGAAATATCTTGCTCAGATGTATACCTATATAATTTTAATTTTATTTCAAAACACCGTCCCATTTATAAACTAATCAAGCTTTTATATGTTTATATATTATATTACTATAATATAATAATTGATCAAAATTTTATAATTATTTTTATAAATATTAGAATAAGAGTGTTGTTTGATCAACCAAATTAATCGACAGAATTAACCATTAACAGGTTAATCATAACCGAACTAACCAACACTAATTTGATTAAGTTAATGGTTTAAATCTTAAATAACAAATTAACCATTTAATCAAACCAAATTAATCATAACCGAACGAATTAACCGAATGCTTACCCCTACTTTTCACTTTAAAACTAGGCTATAAGAGAACTTCACCCACACTCAAAGTAGTGACAATTTCATACCTTTCATATCTCTCACATAACTTGGCCCGCCTAGTCAATTAACATTGTCAAGGATCACAAATTTCACTTTTCTCAAATATATTGGAGATTAATATCCTCATGCTGCGACTTCGGATATACCAACCAACACTATTACAACCAAAGCATCTCATGCAAAAGAATATTTAATACAATATATTATTAAATCTTTTTTGACTCAAATATTTAGTAAACTTTTTACTTACATCTTCCCAATATAATTTCACATGCATGGTTTTGATAATGTAAATCAATGGATTTCTAGGTAGTAAGGTAGAATTATAAAGGCAACCAGTTCTATCTAAAAATGAACCACTTTTGGATTCGTTCAGCTTGATGCCAAACTATTTCTTATTGGCTAGTCACTATTATGCAAACCATCTTGCAAGCATCTTGGTTTACTAATCATTATTTTGCTAGAAACCTTACAACTATATTATGATCTTGCTCTTTTTAAAAATGTACAAATGAAGTCCTAATAATCCAACAAAGGTAGGATAGATCTACGAGAAGCCAATTTATATTTCCGCATACATCTCTTTTGAAAAAACAAAGCTTAACATTGTAAATAGATTTTCTCCTTTATAAATGCTACCACTCATCCATGCATGAACCCGTGTGCGGGACCGTGGAAATCAGCTTTAATCATTTACATGGTTTCATATATCATTATTAATACTTAATTAGTTTTCAACAAACATATTTCCACTTCAAGCTACACGTGACTATAAATGATAGCCACGTTGGCTAACTTTTGTGCATAAGTTGGAATCTATTATATTCTCTGCTCTCACATGTAAATTTTTGAACATTGTTGTTGTAGACAAAGGGGGTCACATGCCCGACCCGCCTGACTAAAGTTGTGTATTGCCCGAATTATTCAAAGTAAATTAGGTATAAACACGAGTTCTATGTCCCGGTGCCCTACCAGACTCCGGTGCCGCATCAATTACTCGTAGTGTAGGTAACCACAGCTCGTTAGTGAAAATATTTATGACGCAAAAGGAATGGCGTCGTAACAGCAATAGTTATGCTACAAATTAATGCTTCCATACAAAGCACTCACTTCACTGCTAACGTTTTTCATTAAAATAAAGGCATCGGTTATGGTAAAGTAAAACCAGAGAAAACGCACACCTTCTTTCCATAAATATATTCGTTTTTATCCCGGATAGTATATAGAATTTAATTGATGGTCTAAGAAAAACCAATGCCTTGACCAATATTACGGGAGGTGCAGGTGGGAAACTTTTTTTTTTTCGATCAGAAAAATTGTGGTTTCATTGTTTTTTATTCTAAACATTGCATGTATTCTTTTCTTTGAAACAATCTTGGCCTAGGTAGAACAAGTATTTGACCATTACATATGAGAAATATACATGTCATATTTTAATCATATTAACGAAAATTTCACAACGAACTAGACCAACAATAAGCAATTACAAATTTATCAGATACAACTTCGAAAAATTTACTATCTATATAGATATGTATACAAAGAAAATAACCTTTCGATAACATTAACAATTTAATATCTTACCATACTTTTATATGTTGTAAATAATAAAACGGAAGAAACTATGTTCTTATCTATAGCATTGTCGTGTAGGAAAATGAAGGAGTGATGCATGGCTCAATGATTATCTCCTTCCTAATTGTAAAAGTAACATGAACGTTATAAAATTAGAACTATCACGAAATGACTTAGGCATTACATATAGCACTCATATTGATAAATGTATATTATTTTCACATCTTATAAATACGAAAAATGTATTTGAATTATGTCTTCATCTTTTACTCACGTCTTTGAAAACACGACTATTTGTTAAAGCATGCAAAAAACATATTAAATTTAAATGAATTTTTTCATGCTTAAAGTTGTGTTATTGTATTGTATGGTGCCCCCTCGACTAAATATCATGGCTTTGACATATCATACATTTAAAGCCTAAAAATATAAATATTAAGTACATTTATATGTTTGTTACTTCAGATTTTGACTAGGATTTATAATTGATCACTTATGTCGTTTACTTATGTCAGTTTGCAAAATTATCTTTTTTCAAGGTTATATTTATTTATCATAAAAAAATAATCTACAAACTAAAGTAGCACTCATCTTGATATTTATAGGGCATTAATCTAAATAATAAGAGAGAAATATTTTGAGTCGGACTATACTCTTTGCTTTTGTAGTCTTTAGATGATTATTCTATAAACAAGATTTGTGATATTTAATAATATTAAAGTTTTTAAATTTTGTAAAAGTATAGCCATGTTGCATAATAATACAAGCTCATCTTAAGACTGTGAAAGCGGTTAATAAGATATCAAAACGTTTCCTCAAGCTCGTCATTGGAAATTAATCTTTGCATAATTTCCAAGTTGGATAACTTTACACATAAGTTCACATTCATTAGATATGTACTTGGTTTTCATAAAGGAATTCTCTCACCTCACAGATACATCCATGAGTTTTAATGTTGCATGACTGATCTCACTCAATATTTTTACACATATACACACATATATAATGGTTTGTTGTGTGAATTATCAATTCTAAAAGAGAAAATATATGAGAATAGTAATAATCATATATATTTATTTTTAAATTAAAACTATGGTATGGAGTGCACCAATTATTATCCTTAAGCCAAATTACACACTTGTGTTTTCTTTCTATGAATATGAATGATTACCTTAATAATCATCATACAAGTAGCTTACAAACTATATATGCACTTATAACTCACTACATGCATTGGAAAAAAATTATAATTTGGTTTTCATGAACAAGTGACAAGTATTCAAATAAGCTTAGACTTAATACATGTGCAATTCACGTGATATTCACAAATATTAATGTTTAAACTTTTTCCTAAAGGTAATTGATAGCTATTTTATTGCATCAAATCAGATTGTGTTGTTACAATAACTTCATGGTGGAAGTTTTTTATGGAAAGAGAGATACATTTGAGATGCGTGATGTAGCATCTAGGATGTGACTGGCTCTATTGGATTCTATACATAGAAAATGTTGAAGGCTTTCAGACTATTGCATAGATTGACTATCTCCTTAATTATTAGGTGTTCAAAGCCTCTTTTTGACCTCTTCTTTTTACTACTTTGGATAGCAGAAAGCAGTACGTCTCTATGATAAAGTAGAGTTATCCTCGTTGTATCATCTTATTAGGGTTTCACACAGTGTCACAACTTCTTCCATGAACAATGATGATGCCTAGATAGGCCTCCCTTCATATGTAGCCATGATATGACCTTATGAATTGTCAAGCATGTCGCCCATGCACACAGCAGTGCCGGATATCCAATTGGCATCAACACTGACCTTTAGCATTCCTTCCATTAACAGACACCACATGGAGTGTCTATGTTGACTATGTGGTGGTGCAATGCTTCTCAGGCCGTGGTGATATTAGGAATGCTCTTTCATCATGTTTAGAAAAACTACTAGTAGAGTTGGTTCGTGTATAGTTTTATGTTTGAGTAATGCCTTTTGTAGTGTCATCGAAGAGATCCACTTTTATGTGGCAATTATTCTACCTCCTCCTTGTTATCATGGTGCAAAGAGATCATGCATCGGCTCCTCTATGCTTACTGCATTTCAAGGTACGATCAAGTAATCCTTTATTGTACACATCTAGACCGTTGTTGCACATACACAACGGAAGGTGGCATTATAGATGTCTTCTTCCTCCTGGTTACATCATTTACATACCCTTCTCTCAGTCACCTTTCTTGTATGGAGTTTGTTAATAGTAGAGAGTGTGTCTCAAAGTAATCTCCACGGTACCATAGCTTATTCAACTCACCTTCCTCCATTGTCAACACTCTGAGTTCCCCTTTAGTCAAGAATGTATGTCGACCTCATGGTGAAACCACCTCAGTGGTTTGGATCCTACGCAATGGACTCCCCAATCTTCAACTTGCCTAGAGTATATTGAGGATGCACTCAGTTGTGTTTGGAGACATTAGTTTTGTACTTCTTCTCTATCACATATACCTTCTACTTGGTTGATAAGTGCGAATAATGAACTTGGGGAGGTCAATGACACGAATGGGCCATTGGATTCTCCTATACATACTCAATACCCACCAATCTTCATAGGTTCTTGTAGTTGACCCATCATCTATATGCCATATAAGTCCTTCCTTCACTGCTTGGATTTCACCCTATATACTTCTCAAGGTGTTTCTTGCCCATGTCCAACTTCGACCTTGAGGATGTCCCTTCTCTTGAAATACTTCGCCTTTAACACCTTTCCAACCGGAGAGTTTGTGTTTGTGGCTAATTTCCAACCTTGTTTGGAAAGAAATGTTTGATTGAACCTTTAGGTCTTTGAATCCATCCCTCCATTAGACTTTAGTTTGCTTCACGTGTCCCATTTCACCCCATTTATCTTCCTCTCACCTTATTTGGATCCCCACCAAAATATATCTACCATGCGTTGATCACGTCAAGCATAGATCTGGTATTTTAAACATGCTCATGATGTAAGTCAGAATAGATTGGATCACCACTTTAATATGCACTTCCTTCCCCAGTCTTGATAGCAACTTTTCTTTCTAGACTTACATATTCTTCTAAATCCTATCCTTTATAGTGTTGAAAACCTATTTCTTATATCTACTATTATCATAGGTAGTCTCAAGTGTTTGGCATGTCTCTCAACTTCCCCAACTTTTAAGTGTTCCTTAACAACAATACTTCTCTCACTAGTTAAGTTTACACTGAAGGCGACTTATGACTTCTCAATGTTAATCTTCTGACCTGACTCTCTTTCATATTGGTTGTTTAATTCATCTAGATAAAAACACTCCTATTGGTCACCCTCATAAAGAGAATATTATCATCTGTAGAAAAAGGTGAGAGATTTTGGGGCCATTTCTTCTAGCCCTGGCCCAATTAGTTTTCCCTCCTTGTTGGATCTCTGTAAGGTAAAAGAAAAGATTTTAGTACAAAAAAGAAAGAGATAAGAGGATATACAATCACCTTGTTGTTGTCTTGTAATTAGTTTTATAGATCCCCTCCTTGCTCTATTGATGATGAATGATTATGAGAATCTAGATATAAAATCATAGACTTCCCCCCACATATCCGAGATACCCATCTTGGCCATAACTTTATCCAGAAAGCTCCATCCAATCATTTCATAGTCTTTGCTAATACCAAGTTTAGTGCCATAATTCCTTCCTTCCCTTTCTTTTTGTTCTTCATCATGTGGAAAAGCTCATAAGCATCAGAAATCAGTCTTCCTTGTACAAAGGTATAGGTCTTTAAAAATTATCTTGTTGAGGAGATGTTTTATTCTTTTGGTCAACACCTTAGTGATGATTTTGGAAAACACGTTGCACATGTTGATTGATCATAATTTATTTATCTTCCTGGGCTTCTGTGTCTTTAGAGTTAGCACAATATCAATTCCGTTAATCTTCCCAGTGTTTTGTTCCCTAACCATTAGTCTCAAATGAACTATAACAACAATTTTTTCACAATATCCCAGCACTGTTAATAGAACACAACTTTCTTACCATCTGTCGTGGTGCCTTGTCTGGATGCATTTGGCTAATCTCCAACCATACTTCATCTTCACTGGGGGTCTTATCTAACTTAGTAGCCTCATCGACATATATGAATTTAGGCAGTCCCTCAAAGGTATGTTATGTAACTACATGTTGAGGGTGGTAAAGAGTTGTATGAAGAAAATGATGGTAATATCCTCTACCTCTTTTGAATCTATCTTCCATTGGTTGCTTCCATCAATGAGCCCTTATATAAAGTTGTGCTTCTTTTTCTAGATGGCTTATGGTGGAAATGTTTGGTATTTTTATCCACATCCTTCATCTCGTTTTATTGATCCCTATCATGCCAGTAACTCTCTTACAACTTTAGGATTTCATGCACTTCCTCCGAAAAACCTTTTACATTCATGTAGCATTGTGGCATCAGGAGGCCTATTTTCATATTCTTGAAGATTTTCCTCAACCTTTTGTAGTCTTTTTTTATATTGTAAATTTTTTTACCCGCCAACCGCTCTAGCCTCTCTTCACATATTGTAATGTGCTCATTCATGTTCATACCTAGTACTTCTCTTCAAGCATGGTCAATGATATCTCTACACTATGATGATGACCACCACTTGGTTTCAACTCTAGATTTTTTTCTCCTACTTTTCTCTTGATTTGGACTTTTTCGCTACTAACATAATAGGGGTGTGCTCAAATTACTGTATAGAATAGTGTTAAACCTTGTGGACTTTACATATATTGTTCTACCATTGGTTTTCTAGAATCCTACCCAGCTACACATTAATCCTAATTTTATTTTGTTTTCCTCTGTGCCATGTGAAAATCTTTCCTTTGAACTTCATATCCTTTAGTTGGAACTCTTCTATTTCCTCTCTAAAGTTTCTCATCTGCCACTCCACCCTTTGTTTACCACCCACCTTCTGTGTGTGAAATAATCTCACTAAAGTCTCCACCCAAGATTTTTGGTAGCTGTGAGGACCTACACATAAACCTCATGAGTTCCCACATGGACTATCTCTCATTGGCTATCTCCCAACAGTATATACCCATGAAACCAAACACATCTACCAATTGCTCTACCTACACCTCTACATAGATGTGATGTCCAGAGAAGGAAATGACTCTCACTTCTTCTCCTTTCCACCACATGTACAACCCCACAACCCTACCAACACTATCCACCCAAAAGCCATTTTCAAAGCCACAACTCCTCCTAAGATTTTCTTCATCCTTACTATTCATCATGGTTTCTAAGATGATATCCAAGTTGGGCATCTCCTTCCAACATATAAACTAAAGGGAGGTGTCCAGTCCATGGGTACCCAGCCCCTAGAAATTCCAACATAATATTTTCATTGCCCTTTGTGGGTTTGGACATCACGATGACCTACTACTTGCATGCTTGTTTCAGTAGCAGATGACCTAGTGTTCTTGCCTCTCTTTCCTACTCCCTCCTCTTCTAGATCCATTTGCATTGTATCCTACCTAACACCCCTTCCCCTCTCTCTGATTACCCTAGTCCTTATCACCTCTTCATTTCCCTAGCTTTTGTGTTGGACAACCTTCACTCCCAGACTATATTGGTTATACCTCGTCTTCTTTTTTGCATATTTTCCTTGTTCATTGATCCGTTCACTAAAGGAGAACTCTGGTTGTGATAGGGTATTGCTTGATTTAGTACTCAAGTACCATGGTGACACCAACTATTCATGGATTCCTTCCTTGTCCCTTGACGCCTTTTACATCCTTATATTATCCCCCTATTCCCTTTCCTCCTTGAATATAATTGATAAAGCTGCAATATCTTGGTATTAAGCATGTGGTGACTCATGTATATCACCCATCTCTGACAGTGTCCTGGGGATCCTCGTATCTATCACGTACTGGATTCACCAACACTTCTTCCTTTTCTTATATGTCACAATTTTGTGCAAGTTCCTTGTACATGATGATCTCTAATCCTAAAAACTCACTCTAAGCATGTTCCATTTCCTACTATGTTGACCCGCCATCGTTTTCATCCTCCCTCCTACTAGGGTTACCATCCTCCATGTTTCTAGTTGTGACACAACTTCCTTTTACAATTCTATGACCCTATTCTCCAATTGATTTGTTTGACTCTTACTTGTGCCTATTTCTTTTAGTTCTATTGATATTGCCTCCCCATTGTTTCTTGATCCTTTTGTGTGCCTTTCATGTCACTTGGAAAAAGTAAGCATGCTCTTATTACCTTCCTTCCCCGTCAAATCTTCTGTTATTGGTTGGTTCCATCTCTTGAGAGATGAAGCCTTAACCACAACCCCCATGATCAGGCTTGATTAGGATCTTCTTCTTCTTTCCTATAATCCTTGTTTGCATGTTGTGTGTCTGTTAGAAATAGGTGGGAAGTCTTTCATATATGATGTCAATCTGCATAATTTTGCCTTCCTTATAACATATCTTTTGCACAATTTTGCCATTCACAATGCTTACTTTGATCTATGCCATGAAGTTAGGTTATGGAAATGTACCTAGAAGAGACAAGTTATCAATGTGTGTTACACCCACATCCCATGATAACCACTAATCATGAGATTAGGGCATAAGTTGAGGATTTAACATAATACGAAGAACACCCTTAACCTTGTTTTCCTTCTAATTTCAATCACTATACACAGGGATTTAAAACTTAATTACTCTAATATGATTTCAACAATAAAGATACATATCTAAACATCCATTTTGTTTCTCACACTTCCATGTACATACAACATGATAATCAAATATATTCTCTAATATTAAGGAAACAAAGTTACACATCATCATTTACAACTCTCTCACTTCGATACAAGCACCTAGAGTGACATGGACCCACTGAACTTAACTAATTTGGTACTTATCTGTCACGGCATATTTACTCTGGCATTGACATTCTTCAAATCCGCACAGTTTCCCTAAAAATTATGAGTAGAGGGGTGAGCTTACTCAGTTAATGAGTACTTCAAAGAAATAGTTTAAAGCACTTTAATAGTCAAAGCATATATTATCGAGCAATTGAATTTGAAGTAGAATAGTAATGAGCTATGCATGAACTAATTATTCGTAGACATATATATGGTAGGACACTCTAGGTATGTACAAGGAGTAAATCAATATCAAAACATACTTTATTAATCACAAAGGAAACTGGTAATTCAAAATATATGAGGAAAACACACACATGATTAATATCTCACTCATCTTATTATGCCCTGAACGCACATGAAGTGTACCACAATGTAAAAGAGTGAAATCACCACTTTACTAAAGATTTGAAAAATCAAACTTACATTCCCAACATACTCCAAATGTATGTTGTAAATGGGTGTAAAATTTTCAAGTCTTTATTTAAGTATTGGTATACAAAAGACCATTGGAAAGCAGCGGAATAAAGAATAACTGACTATAATCAATTTCATATAAAGGATTACAAAAATATATCAACTTTTCCCATGAGGGTTTATATCAAGATACACAATTAGGATCTAGATAGAGGGAAGTCTATGCTACTACAATCTTGTCTCCAAAGAAAAACCTCCAAGAGCTAGGTCCAAGCCAAAATCTAAGTTCTCCTTGTCTAATCCATCATCTTGCTCAACACCTGGGTGGTTGGGAAGGCACCCAACAAAAGGGAAAGGAAACATAAAGTATGTGTCAAAAAACTAGTCTAGGATAACAAGATAAGTAAAGCAAGTAAAAATAGGCTAGGGTTCATCATATGATGAAGGTAACAAGAGAATGAGGCTATATATACAAGAAGCTTGCCATTAACAAATATATCAAAAAGGATTCACATGTAACATAATTATGTCTACTTAACTAAGTAGGGTTGAGGCACCTACCAGACCTCTAACCTATAGGTGAGGGAAGAATAAGACATTCCCAGTCACCTACACAATAATATGGGGAGAATAAAAAAATTCCCCAAGGCAATTAAATACATGCCCTCTGTGGGTGGTTGTACATAAGTACCGCTACTTTAAATTAAATAGAACATAAATCGACATGCTAGAAAGGTAATCATGGCAAGAATAATCATATGAATCAATAAGCATGGCAGTGGGGTATAAGACCCAAGCAATATGAAACAATAATCTGATTTGAGGCATAAGTAATTAGGGTTTCAAGAAAAGAGAATTAGATTCATAAGCCTCATTAGGGAAAAAGTAGATTAAGGCATAAAATTTCCCAACTAAGATGTTAGATGCACATACCTCTTCCTTAGAGTCCTATAAAACCACTTTTTAGATCCCTAAGCAAGATCAGAGTCCACTTGTCCTAATATCATAATCATGTTCATGCATTAGAACTATATTCATTCATTAAAGACTTAAAACCCCAAAGTTACCAACTTTTTACACAAACCATCTATTTAGACTTTGAAACCATCACCATTGTCTTAATTAGGTTTTTTTGATCAAAATAACATATAATTTTAGGTATTTTAGAGATATGGACTTTTAGATGCATTTTTGGTTATTTTTTAAACCAATTAATTCATTTTCTAGAAAATCACCCTCGACAAAACTTGAAATCAAACTTTGGAAATATTCTTATTAGAAAGAGCACATTTTTTCAAGTTCAGGACAGATTTTATTTTTATTTTTGGATTAATAGTTTAAAAGATATGCATTATTGAATTCCAACCAATCAGAAGGCGTAGGCAATTCGTTTCAAACAGAGAGAGCGAGGGTGGGGCCGAGTTTGCAACTTGGCCCAATCACAGCAAGAAAAATTAGTGGCCCTCACCTCACTGGCTGTAGAGAGAGCACCGATCAAAGCCAGGTCAAACCAAGTCAAAATAAAGACAAAAAGGCAGTAATGCCCTCACGTGAACGCAAAGAAGGAAGAGAGAAGTGAGCAGGGGCAGAAGCATAAAAATGCACGGGGTTATCTCCCCCAACACACCCTGTGCCATGGCGGTGAGAGCAAGATGCTACTTGCTTGGGGATTTTGGGCGAATATGCAATTCTCGACGAAAATCTTCGTACAAGCATGCAAAAGAAAGGGTACAAGATTCTGAATTTGAAGGGACCTATAATTTCACCAGAGATGAAGAGATAAGGGAGAGAGATCTACCACAAATTGCACGCCTTCAGTTGCTATTTGGGGTTCAAAATGGCGACAAAACTTTCAATTGGAGTGTGTGTTGGGCTGCAAAGATGATGGGGATGCTCCGAGTATGGGTATATATAGGCAAGGAGGCGTGTGTTAGGATTTTAGAACTCAGGGTGAGAGGGAGGCTTCATTCGATTTGGGAATTTCTCAAATGATCATCAAAATGTGAAAATCTTGGGATAATTAGAAGCAGAATCTCGAGAGGAGCCTAGAGCAACAAAAATCACTCGATTTGGTTGAGTATAGAGAGAGATATTAGGATTTGAAAAATCAAAAATATATTCCTTATTTCCCAATCTAGACTGAGGTAGGAGATAAGCTTCCAGCTGTCCGATGGATCCACGGAGCTCTCCGAGCTGTCGGATCGTCCGCATAAGTCTTAAATCAAATATAAATCCAATTCGATTATAAAGTGATACATATTATTAAATGATTTTCTCTTTCTTCTTTTGAGGGCTCAAACAATTTCCAAATTTAATAAAAATTGACACCCTAACTGATTTTGAGGTGTAGAATCCGAATATGAATTATTTTTTCCTTTTGAGGACTTTTAATAGGTTAAATAATTCAAAACTCACTTTCTTTTTCCTCCTTCATTTATGACTCTAAAATTATCCAAATATGATCAAATTTCACCCATGTGTCCCAATTAATGTCTTAGATATGATTTTGTCATTAATTGATCATTTTTGTGCCATTTATTTAAATAATTCTCAAATTGAAGGTTCTACACATATTCTCTCTCCTAAATTAACATGTATATTAAAGATTATCCAAATTATATGAAAATTTACCCAAAGGCATGTGTAGATCACAAATCTAAGTGTTTCCACTTTTGGAATCATTTAATATATTATTTAATATTTTGAGGGAAACTCATCTTTTCTTTTCAAAATAAAAGAGATATATTTATTATTGTCCCAAAATTATGAAACTTGGCCTACAAGCCAAACCAAACCCAAGAAAAATGAATCTAAAGTTATCTTTGACCAATTAGTCTTCCTTTATGAATTTTAGCCCATTATCCAATATTACCACTATTTCTCATATTAAATAATTCCATATCACATTAACATGTTTAAAGCATTATTGTTCATTCCTTTTTCTCTTCCTTGCTCCATAAGGCTAAGGAATGATCTAGAACGAATTATTTTATCATTATCTCATATATGTGGTAAATTTCCATATTAGACCCTTATTAAAAATATCTACTGAGAGGTATTTGTGCATAAACCCTTTTATTGGCATAAAAGGTGAACAAATGTCCACTAAACACCATAATATCCACAAATTAAATAGAAAGGCTAAAGAGGATAGATATGAAAGGAAAAGATGGGAAAGAGGATCAAAAGACAAAATGTCTAAGATTTGGTATGTTACACACGACATGGGAAAGCATCATATCAAGCTACAATATTACTATACAAGACTTAGAATCATGTCTGGGTTCCTATGTCTATTTCTAAAGTAAAACCCCATCTACAATGGGCCTCACCACATCTAGATTTGGGTAGCTAATGGGAGCATCCAGATATCTTAACTCCTCCTCTCAACCTGGGTACTCAGAAATCTTTGTTTGTTTCTCAAATGCTTCCAAGTAAACTAGCACAAGACGGTGCTTAAGGGGAGAGATCACACTACAACTACTAAGGAGATATGATGCTTTCTATCCCCAACAATGGTGCCAAAAAGCTTGGTGTCTCTCTCCTAGGGTACACCTAAATCAATTCAATCTTGAATATATGTGACCCTAAACACACTTGGGATCTTTTGAAATTTGTAAGGGGCCTAAACTAACACACCCACTTATACTAACACACTAGCCCATAATAGTACGGGGTCATGTTTTAATATAGGCAAATGGCAAGAACATGATCGATCCACAGGGAGAGGGGGCACCAGAGCTCAGTTAGATTAAGTTATATTCCTAAAGAAGATTAGGGTTCAAGGGTTTGATTGGGGGTTTGTTTGTTAAACTATGTTGCACAAGCAAGCAATGAAAAAGGATCAATGAATCAAATCCTAATTTAACCCTAAATAAGTTAATTCTAAGGATAAAAAAAGGTGACTAAGTAAGAAAAAAGCAATTTAAACAAGAGAAGCAAAATAAGCACAAAAGTAGCACTAAATACTTTAGCACAATTCAACTACGAAGTATAAAGAAATTAGCTAATAAGAAATTGAAGCAAGTAACTAAGAGATCATAAACTAGCAAAATCAAGTTAGGTTTTAAGCAAGTTGCAGAGATATGGGTCGTTGGGGGATGATACAAGGATTCTAGTTGGGTGGAGTATAACATGCAAAACCTATCCATTCATTCTAGATCGACAAACCAAACAACTAGCTAGATGCAATGTAACCCCCCTAAACTATTAGTCATCCATGAATGGTATAGGGTGTGTGAAGGGGAACTACACCCTAGACACACGATCCAGTCTTACGAGGCTCAACTGAACTAAGGTTTAGGTGATATTCCAATAGGATTGAGCTAGACTTGGTTTCTAGGGTGGGTGTCCCTTAGTGTAATTCAGAGCCAAGGGTAGGAGTGGAGAGTGGAGGTGAGGATGTTTCACATTACATCACTCACCATCTAGCTTTTAGGGAACTCGTAATAATTACACTAAGCACTCCTACACTAGCTACTTATATATCACACCTATGAGTAATAGAAGGGATATATGTGTGGGGAGATGGGGTTCTAACTAGGGATCCATGATCAACCTTTTTCTCACATCTGAATACGAACGCGGGACAAAGGAAGGAAACAAGCTTTTAAATTTATAACCTGAAACCTTCTAGGCCCCCACAACTTTTATTACGGGGTCAAAGTAGATATACGGGGTCAAACACAGGGACGTGGGGATGTTTAGGACACCATAGATTTTGTTCTTTAGTCAGATAAGACAAAATGATAGTCGATAAAAATATGTGTTATAACTAGTCTAGTAGGATGTCACGATTTAAAACAAAACAAAGAAAAGAAAAGAAAAGTAAAATAGAGCTCGTGATTCTACTAAACAGAGAAAGAGAGTTCCTGGCTATGTAACCACAAATGAGGCAGTCTATGCACTCGTTCTCAGGCATAGACAACCCTCGAACACCTAAGCAAGCATCTAGTACACACAGTGGTATCTGTCCTGATGGGTCATCCCACTTGCTTTCGCGATGCGTGACTAAAGCCATCAACGATATGTCATCTAACCTCTCTCGAGGATGACAAACCAACACCCCAGAATATTCTAAGATTTCCTCTCGGGTCTTAGAGTATTCTGGAATGTTAGGAACAGAGTACCCTGGATCGTCCTCCTCTTGGGTTTAGATCCAAACTATCGTCTCTTAGCTATTCCTATAACAGATCTCTCGATACAGGCAGAAATAGCAGTTCAAGTGTGTAAGAGATCAACCAAACTAACAATCATAACTTAGAAAGATAAAATAGAACATGCAACATACTAGATCTGATATGAATATACTTGCTAAAGGCAAAAGTACATATACATGCCCAGATCGGGCTACATAGCCAAGAAGGATCTTAACTAGCCATAGACAAGCATAGTCAACACCGAACAAAGACGTATGAACATCGTTTGAACAAGAAACAAAGGAATGCAATAGAATGGAAGAGAAGAAGAAAGAGATATATCCTGTAGAGGAGAGGTGGCTCTCGCTCCTTGGCCTCCGTGCAGGCCAGATCTCATACTTTGGTCCTCCTCTTCGTCCTTATGGACTCCTCAGTTCTCTCTCTCTCTAGATCTGCTCCAAACAGTAGCCCGGTGGAGGTGATGCGGATGTCGGTGAAGATTGATCTTCTCTCTCCTCAACTTCTGCCTGTGGAGATCATAGACTAGTAGTAGAGGATGGCGATGATGCAGATCTTCTCTCTCCTTGGTGGTGAGGGTGAACGTAGCACAGATCTGCTTTCTCCTTGGTTTCCACCCTTGGAGAGAATAGATCTGAGATGGAGACGGAGGAGAGAGAGTGGAGGCTGGTGGCTGTTGGGGCATGTAGACTAGCTGCCTTGGTCCTCTCGGACCTTGGGATGCTCCCTCGAGGCTCTGGCTCGAGTCCAGCATCCTTCCGACGTCTGGATTCCCCCCCAAAGGTAGGGTGATGCGATGATTTTGAGTCGCATTTATAGACCTGTTTGATATGTGTTTTATGCTTTTATTAGTCATTTTTTATGGTTAATGTTGCATAATTCATCCACTTTGGTCTTTGCTACTATTTTATGTCAAATCCCCTTTACTTCATCGTTTTGAGCATTAATTGTCAAAATATTATTATTTGTGTGAATTTATGTGGTTTCGTGTTTGAATTTAAGGAAAAACAAGTATTTGCTTCCGTCGATACCATCAACAGAAGTCGATACCATCGACTGGACCACAGGTTGCCATCCGCGAGTATCAGCAAAGAGTCGATACTATCGATAGGGATGTCGATGGTATCGAGCTACCATCAGGTTACTGGCGAGAAAGTAGTCGATAGTATCGACACCAAGTCGATACCATCGACGCACGGAGGCTACAGTGTCGGAATCTTGCAAAAACCGACGCCTAAAGGAAGTCGATACCATCGACCCGCATCGATGGTATCGAGATGATGTCAAGCGCGACAAAGAAAGGATTTGTAGCCGGCCGCTACCACACTGGGTCGATACCATCGACTCACGTCGATGGTATCGACACCGGAAGATATGCGTTTGCTTTGGAATGATCTTAATCGGACGACCGTGGTTAATTAGCGACCTAATTTGGGAGATATACCTAATGACGACGCCCTTGACTGGGGAGTCACGTCATTAGCTGCTGCACACATCCCGGAGAGCAAGGAGAGAAGAACAGAGCACGAGAGCACGCCCCATCCGATCCGGACACTGAAGAAGATGAATTCCACCACCGAAAGGCGGCAGAACACAGATTCCACGCCAAGGATCGATTGGACCTTCTCCGTTCAGGGGTTTCACCACTCAATTTTGTTTTTCTCATGTCTCCCCTTTTCTCTACTGCATTGTACTTTGAGATGACCATGCGGGGCTAATCCCCTTTGTCTTTAGGACCGGGAGTAGCCCGGGGATTCATTGTATGACGATTTTATAATAGTAATTCATATCTTATCTCTTAAATCCGTGGTATAGTTTCATGTTCTCCAATATATTGTTATGCTTGATCACCATAATAATAACATAATGCCCTTAATCACTTTGAAAGAAGGATTAACGGCTGAAAAGAGACGGAATTCACATTAATCAACAAACCCCTTGAACAAGGTGGTGTAAAATTAATGGTGGATACTGAGAGATCGTTCATAATGCACCTAGTTTAGGGTATAGGTTACTACGACGGTGGAACCGACCTAGACTTAGGTAGTGAATTGCACCACAACAGTGGGCAATTTTGTTTTCAGGCCACTACCCGGATAGAGAGATAAAATTGAGGCATTATATAAAATCTAATACAATGAAAACCCGCGGTGAAACCACAACCCTAAAGATCTTCTTTTGAATTGATTAAGCCAACATTTAATCGATTGCTTGTTTCGTTTTGTTTTTATTTTTCTTTTAAATTTCTACAACAAATTCTCAACTTGTTAATCGGTTTAGCTAATCGTGAATAGTTAGTAGGAGTCCCTGACGATTGCACGTATCCCTGAGTTTGACTCAGGCCTCACAAAGGCCTGTACTACTCGACGCGTTCACTTACGTTTCTACGCACGGTAAATCTGCGTCAAGTTTTTGGCGCCGTTGTCGGGGATACAGCAATTTGTTGGCACTTCGAGTGCTGTGAGTGGCCACTCTAGGCCACCTTTTTATTTTTTTTTATCATTCCAAAAATTCATAATCTATTTTCTAAATATTTGCAGTCGTCAAGCACTGTACTAAATTTAATCTTTCTATTTTCAGGTACTGTGCATGGTGCAGACGCGTAGTACTGACTACGCAGGTCGTGCACCAGAGGTTCCGCTGCCGGGACCAGAAGACAAGGAAAGCCACAATTAAGACCAGTTAGAAGAAACAGAGTCATAACCTGAACAAGAAGAGATGGGCGAACCACAAACAATATTATGGGATAAGATCAAGGCTTCTTCCGCATCCGCTTCAAAAGGGCCTATAAAGAAGTAAGCAATCAACATACCTACATATAAGATTGATTCGGCTTTGATAAATCTGGTGAAGTCCAATGCTTTTCATGGGCTCAAGAATGAGGACCCCGTCGCGCACATAAGTCAGTTTGTTGAGAACTGTGACACAGTTAAAATCGACAGGTTTCCACAGGATGCACT
This sequence comes from Alisma plantago-aquatica, assembly GCA_963693085.1. Classification (NCBI taxonomy): domain Eukaryota; kingdom Viridiplantae; phylum Streptophyta; class Magnoliopsida; order Alismatales; family Alismataceae; genus Alisma; species Alisma plantago-aquatica. The sequence continues at coordinate 338,924,432 of OY856414.1, forward strand.
TTATCTTAAGCTTTTCCCGAGTTCATTGGCAGGAGCCGCGCGAGAATGGCTACACAATTTAGATGATAAGTTTGTGGAGTCCTGGGACCATATGGTGGAGGTTTTCTTTGAGAGGTTCTTTCCTCCTGAGAAGACCAACGACATGACCAGGAAGATCCATAACTTTACCCAACAGGTAGGTGAGACATATTCTGAGACCTGGGAGAGGTTTCAGGTCATGCTAAGACGGTGCCCGCATCACGGGATGGATAAAGAAACACAGGTAAAGATCTTCTATTTTTCTCTCTCCGAGCACGATAGGAGTAACCTTGATTCAGCTGGGTCAGGATTCTTTTTGAACAACACAGACACCAGGTGTTGGGAGATATTAAAGAACATGGCTAGGAAGCAATCATGGGGTGAGAGAGAAAGAGGCCCCGTGGAGCAGGTTCAAGCAGTAGGTGAATCTAAGGCAATAAAGGAACTGAATGAGAAGATGGATCTTCTCACAAAGAAATTGCTTGTAAAGGAGGAAACTGAGTCCGAGGATGAGGCTCAAGTGAAATTTATGAGGCAGCAGCCAGGTTACAGGAACAATGACTATGCATGGAGGAAAGACAAGAAGTTCTCCTGGAAGGATCCAAATAATTTTCTACAGGATCCGGATGCCAAACCCCAGCCAGTAGCAGAGGATAAGAGCACAGAGCTGCTCAATCAGGTGGTAAAGCAAAATCAAGAACTCATGACTACGTTCGGCCAGCAAATTAAACAACAAGGGGGAGTTTATGAATCAGTTTGGGCAAACACTGCAGAGCCATGGGGTGCAAATGAGGACCATTGAGACATCTATGACACAGATGGCAACAGAGATAGCTAGTTTGAAGAAACTGACACATCCAGGTTTTCCGGGAAACACCAATGTTCCAGGGGGAAACCAACAGGTAAAGGCCGTCTTGCTAAGAAGCGGCAAGAAATTGTTAAATCCAAGGGCCGAGGCGACAAGCACACCACAAACTGAAGTAGAAGGTGAAGCCAATGAGGAGCTGCTCGCACCAACTATAGGGCAGGTTGATGACACAGCCGTGGATGATACTGAAGAACATGCGGCAGAGGAGGAACCTCAGAAAAGGACACCCTATGTGCCACCTCATCAAAGGGCACAAACGGTCTCGGTCCCGTATCCAAACAGTGCTAAGGCAAGGAAGGTAGATGCGCAATTTAAGAAGTTCTTAGACAGTTTCAGGAAACTTTCAGTAAACATCCCTCTATTAGAAGCTATTGAGCAAATTCCGTCCTACGGAAATTTTCTAAAAGACATCATCCCGAAAAAAGAGAAAAATTCCGAATACGGAAGTAGTTGTGCTCAAGGAGTAAGTGAGTGCCTTCATCATGGGCACTTTGCCGCCAAAGAGGCAAGATCCAGGTTGCTTTAACATTTCTTGTTATATTGGAAAAGTCAAATTTGGTGAAGCATTATGTGACTCAGGGGAAAGCATCAACTTGATGCCCTTTTCTACATTCAAAAAGCTGGGATTGAAGGAGTCACTGCCAAGCAACATGACTATTCAATTGGCAGACAACTCGGTGGTAAAGCCATATGGAATCTGTGAAGATGTGTTAGTGAAAGTGGACAGATTTGTTTTTCCAGTAGATTTTGTAGTCATGGAGATGCAGGATGAACATGGCAACGAGCTATTACTTGGACGTCCTTTCCAAGCTACAACCGACATGATTTTAGAGATGGGGAGAGGTCGTTTGACCTTGGGTATAGCTGATGACCGATTTGAGATGGTCATGCCCTCTAGTACTGTGTAGTCTAAAGCAAAGGAACAATGCCGTGTGGTAAAACATCTGGATAATAATATTTCACTCTGTCTTGGGAAGCCATTTCTGGACATGGCTCATGTGATGAGCAAAGTGGACAATGGAACTTTGGCTATGGACATCATGGAACAGACCAAGGTAGTATCTCTATGTAAAGCTGTAGGGTTCCCTAATGACGAGGATGAGGACGTTCCGCCTTCTACGACAGATGATGTTATTGCAATTTCTATTTTTGATGCATATCCTGAATTACCATTGGAGGCTTGCTTGGTAAATATTACACATGATTGGATGCAGAGAAAATCACTCAAGGAGTGTGCCAAAATGCTTCAGATGCTTCCATGCTTCTATGCGAGGCATTATGAAGATTTAGGTGAACTTCCCCCGCCACTTCAATAATCTCTGATCAGCCCGCCGGAGTTAGAATTAAAGCCGCTGCCACCGCATCTCAAATATGTCTTTCTAGCTGAGGAAGACAAGTTACCTGTGATCATTTCTGCTTATTTGAGTGCGGATGAGGAGGAACAATCGTTGATAGTGCTGAAGAACCACCGGGGAGCTTTTGGGTGGTCCATTGCAGATATCAAGGGGATTTCCCCTACATTGTGTCAGCATAAGATTCGGCTCGAGGAGGGAGCCAAGCCCGTGATCCAACCTCAACGACGTCTCAATCCAAGCATGATGGAGGTCGTGAAGAAGGAGGTTATTAAACTTCTTGCTGCATGTATCATTTACGCAATATCAGACTCGACATGGGTGAGTCCCACACAGCTAGTCCCTAAAAAGGGGGGAATTACTGTCACCCAAAATATTTTAAATGAACCTGTCACCACCCAATTGGTAACCGGGTGGCGAGTTTGTATTGATTACCGCCGTCTGAATGCCGCTACGCTAAAGGATCACTTTCCTTTACCTTTTATCGATCAAATTCTAGAGCGTCTTGCCGACCGATCGCACTTCTGTTTTCTTGACGGGTACTCGGGGTACAACCAGATTTCAATTGATCCTTTGGACCAAGAGAAATCTACTTTCACTTGTCCCTATGGGACTTTCATGTATCGCCGAATGCCTTTTGGTTTATGCAATGCACCTGCGACTTTTCAGTGTTGTATGCTCGCTATCTTTTCTGACATGGTAGAACGCTGTCTTGAGGTATTTATGGATGACTTTTCGGTGTATGGTGCATCGTTTGACGAATGTCTCTATAATCTGGACAAAGTTTTACAGCGCTGCGAGGACACACATTTGGTCCTCAACTGGGAAAAATGTCACATGATGGTGACTGAGGGGATAGTGCTAGGACACAAGGTGTCTAGCAAAGGTTTAGAGGTGGATCCGGTAAAAATCGAAGTTATTTCCAAATTGCCCCCACCAAATTCTGTTAAAGGGGTAAGGAGTTTCTTGGGTCATGCCAGATTTTATCGTCGGTTTATAAAAGATTTTTCAAAAATCACAAAACCTCTATCCGAACTGCTTGAGAAAGACGCTGTATTTGATTTCAATGACAAATGTCTACATGCGTTCGACGTGTTGAAGGAGAAACTGATTTCTGTGCCGGTTGTTCAAACGCCGGATTGGACTAAACCATTCAAACTCATGTGTGACGCTTCTGATTTTGCGGTAGGAGCCGTGTTGGGGCAGCGGGTGGACAATAAACCCGCCGTGATTTTCTACGCTTCAAAGACTTTGAATGACGCCCAATTAAATTATACAACTACTGAAAAAGAATTACTCGTCGTTGTTTTCGCTTTTGAAAATTTTTGGCAATATTTAGTTGGATCTAAAGTAGTTGTTTGGACTGACCATGCCGCAATTAAATATTTAATGGAGAAAAAAGACGCAAAGCCTAGATTAATTAGGTGGATTTTGCTCTTACAAGAATTTGACATCGAAATCAAGGATAAAGCTGGGATTGAAAATATTGTGGCGGATCATCCATCTAGGTTAGAGAGGGTGGATGAAAAAGATTTACATATACCCATCACCGAGACATTTCCGGATGAATAGATTTTGAAAGTTAATTATGAGATTGTGGATTATTTGGCTTGCGGGATCATCCCGGAAGATTGGTCATATCAAGAGAAGAAAAGATTTTTCCATTCTTTACGATATTATTTTTGGGATGACCCGATTCTTCTTAAGCAATGCAGGGATGGTATCCTATGCAGGTGTGTGCCTGAGGTGGAGTACGAGAGCGTTCTCCATCATTGCCACACACTACCTACGGGAGGACACCATGCGAGCTCTCGTACGACAGCTAAAGTTCTGGAGAGTGGCCTTTATTGGCCAACCTTGTTCCGAGACGCCTACGAGTTTGTAAGGCAATGTGATTCCTGCCAACGAGCAGGTAATATTTCAAAGAGATAGGAGATGCCCCTAAATGTGTTCCAAGAAGTGGAGGTATTTGATCTGTGGGGCATAGATTTCATGGGACCCTTTGTGTCCTCAAATTCAAATTTATATATTCTTTTAGCAGTTGATTACGTGTCGAAGTGGGTAGAAGCAATACCCACAAGGACTAACGATTCCACTGTAGTGTACATGTTCGTGAAAGAAAACATTTTCTGCAGGTTTGGAGTACCCCAAATGATCATCAGTGATGGGGGTACGTATTTTAGGAATAAGAAGTTCTCGGCATTGTTGAAGAAATATGGGGTCAAACACAACATAGGTACCCCATATCACCCGCAGACTCAAGGACAAGTGGAGGTCTCCAATCGTGAAATTAAGAAGATTTTGGAGCGTACGGTGGAGTCCACGAGGAAGAATTGGAGTGCCCTACTACCGGATGCATAGTGGGCGTACAGGACGGCTTATAAAACACCTATAGGCACCACGCCTTTTAGGTTAGCGTATGGTCGGGCTTGTCACTTACCGGTAGAGTTAGAGCACAAAGCGCATTGGGCGCTTAGAAGGCTCAACTTGAGTTACGATGGAGCAGGGAGGAAGAGATTGCTTGAATTGAATGAGTTGGATGAGCTGCGGATGACGGCATATGAGAACTCGTGGATATACAAGGAGCACACCAAGTTAATCCACGATCGCCACATCCAGTTGCGCACGTTCAAGAAAGGAGATAGTGTATTGCTGTTCAATTCATGACTGAAGTTGCATCCCGGGAAGCTTAAATCCCAGTGGAGTGGGCCGTTCGTGGTAGAAGAGGTCAAACCACATGTCGCAATCTTGGTGCGCGATGGTGAGACGACATTTTTGGTGAATGGACAGAGGTTGAAGCTATATTTTGATGAAGATTATACGAGGAAGGTGAATGAGGTCAAACTCATTTCACTTTTAGATGCATGATGTGCTTCAAGTCGTCTAGCCTAAGACATTAAATAAGGGCGCTTGTTGGGAGGCAACCCAACCATTGGTATTTTAGATTAGTTCATTTACATTCGTAGTTTAAATTGTTTTTACTTAGTTTTTAGTGTAAAAAAGATACCGTGATCGTTTACTACATGTGCAGGGCTGAGGCAGAGTCGATACCATCGACCCTTGTGTCGATGGTATCGACCATGGTACAGGTTGACGACTGCAAGAATCACACTGCGTCGATACCATCGACGGCCTCGTCGATGGTATCGACATACCTACAGGCAGATCGCAGATACAAGGTCGATGGTATCGAGATGTCAGTCGATACCATCGAGATCTCTGGAGATTTATAGAAGAAATCGGCTCAGGAAAGTTGATACCATCGACGGGCGTGTCGATGGTATCGACACTTTCAAGTGAAAGATGGCGGCGGCTGGGCCTCGCGAGGATTTTCCCTAATCAGAGAGTCGATACTATCGACTCATGTCGATAGTATCGACGCGCCACGTCAACAATCTGCGAGAAAGATCAACGGCATTACAACAAACAAAGAAGTCGATCCGAGGGATGGGTCGATACTATCGACCCATGTCGATAGTATCGACGCGTCAGCAATCCGGGCCCCATAGATCCAGCCATCGACGACCGTCGATACTAGCGGAGGTACGGATCGTGCTACCTGAGTCGATACCATCGACTCGCGTCGATGGTATCGACAGGCAGACAGTAGCGCCGACCACGGCTATATATGGGGAGTAGTTGCGTCAGATGACATCACACCTTCAGTGCAATCTTCCTCCACTTGTGCCGAGCGAGTTCCAGAGCTGTGTAAGCCCTTCGACGACCAACACCGAGCTAGTTCTTCATCGAGCGGAGATTCGATTCTCCAATCTTCACCGAGCTCCTTTCTAATCCTCTTTCTCTCGCAAACATGGTGCATGGAGCTGGTGCGTCATCTTCACGTGCGAACCTGGTGGATATCCCGGAGTTCGTGCCACCTCCTCCCGCGCCAGTTTCACGCCCGCGGCTGATTCATCCATCCACGGAGGTGAAGGAGATCTACGAGGAGATCTTAAAGAGGAAGATAGAGCCAACCCGTTATGTCGAACGGGACATGATCCGTGACTTAGGGTTCGAGGCCAACTTGGCCTACGTTCTGAAAGGACAGGCGCGCCACACAAGCTGAAGACCTGACGAGCTGGAATTTCATGCAGATGGCCAGCCGTTCTTTGGTGACTGGCCCACGTACAAGGAGTTGGTGGCAGAGTTCATGGCGTCACTGGACGTCTGCGTCGTGCCCAATGACATTATTTCCACCGACCGCGAGTGGATCAAAGGCCGGGTGTCATTCTGGCTGTTCAACATCGACTATACCCTCACACTCCGGCAATTCAACAAGATATTCAACTGGAACCACTCGCCAAATGACTACCGGCGGCCGGACAACCGCACCGACTACGACGCCATCTTCGCCGAGCTGGTTATGGTGCCGCCGGGGAAGTCCGTTAGCTACCATAATGCTGCGGTAGCTGACTTCGAGCACCCTTTCGTCCGGATTCTGTACCGGATGCTCAGTTCGACACTGTTTGCTAGGGGTGATCTATCCCTTAGCAAATTCCAGGAGCCGGATCTTTTCTTCTTGTATAAACTCCTGAAGCGTCAAGAATGCAATTGGGGTGCCTTCTTTCTACATAGAGTATTGGCGGTGAAGAGGAGTACGTGGAAAGCGCCGATTCACTTCGGTGGGCTCATCACCAAGCTGGCTTCATACCTCGGCTTGAATTTCCAGACCCTCACTCCTCTATCTACTAGGAGCAAGGTGAACTTGCAACATTTGCACCGGTCCAATGTCCTACTTCTTCAGGATGGTTTGGTGTATGCGCATTGCCACGTCAACCATGCCTATCAGGAGTGCTCGTTGCCTGATCCGGTCTTCAACATCGAAGGGGCGCAACACTTCCGGTGGCCAATCATAGCCATCGCCGACTCTGATGAAGAAGGCGACAACGACGGTGGGGACGACGGAAATGACGACGAGGCTGAGGAGGAAGAGGAGGCATTCACACCTCTTCGAGCACGAGTGGCACCCCGGAAGCATCCTAGGATGCATCCGGGTGCATCTTCTTCATCACAGCCTATGCCGCCACCACCACCGCCCTCGCAGCCAAGCGAGGATGCCTATTCTATGCAGGGCATGTACACTATGCTGCAAGACATCCAGTAAACACAGCAACAGCACATGACAATGTATACCGGTATTCAAGATACTACGAACCGGATACTGGACAACCAGAGGGCGATGTTCGAGAACGAGCGTCTTCTCCTCAACAACCAACAACAGATACATGATCGGTTGTATCAGATGGAGATGCAGCAGGAGCCCTTCTATGACCACTATTGGAGCCAAGATTACTTTGGAGGCTATCCACAACCTCCACCTAGGGCCCAATTTGATCCAAGCTTCCAGGGGGAGTATCCTTCTTGGGACCCTATGGCTCCGCAGTACCCGCCTCCACCGCATGAGTAAATCGGTATCACTGTTCCAACCTTTGAGTTTGTTTTTGACTATGAGGCCATATTTGAATTCAAGCTTGGGGGGGTAGTTGGAACAGTTCTATCTTTATTTTCTCTGTTTTTAGTTTTATTGTTTTTGTTGCTTGTCATTTGTTTCTTGCAATTTTAGTTTGTTGTAGGATCCACAATCTATCTAGTGTAATCGTGGATGTCTTTAATCTTGTTTCATCTCTGTTGCATGTGTATGGGAATGGGAAACTAAATTTTTTTTGGAATGTTCACAAGCTTGAGTGTGTTTAACCTTGATCACTTAACTTAGAAAATGATTGGTTTTGTCAACTTTAAAATAGAAATTCACAACTGTATATCCCTAGTGATTCATGAAAGTGAACGGAAATTGGTTGTTGAGCCTTAACTGACCAAATGGAAATGAGACTCTAATTTGAAGTAAGAGAGAGAAACCTCTTAACTACTACACTGGTCAGTAAGGAGGGACACATAATATTTTTCTAAGGTTCAGTGAACTAGTCTTATGATCTGTTCACCTCATTATTTTCATAATCCACCCAAGAATTGGAAGTAAAGTATGATTTTAACTCTTCTTTATTGCATGACATTTAGATAGGATTTGCATTGCAATTTTTCTTATGTTTGCATGGAAAATGAAAAATGAAGAAAAGATTAGAATAGTTATACATGCACATTACCCTTAGGTGCATGTCATTTAGTTGCATTCATAACTTCTATGCATAAAGTATGTCATGTACCTCATTTATTCTGTAATGGTGAATTAAAATGTTCCATACCTTCTAAATAATTCAAATGTTGAGTTATGCAGAAAAAATAAGCCTTATAAATTATTCATTGCCAATTATGGATATAAGGGCTTGGAAAAAAGAGAAGAAAAAAATTCTGAAATTGAAAAAAAAGTTATTTAGAAGCAACAAAAAAATAAGAAGGAGAAAGGAACGTAATATCACCTAAATTTCAAGATAATTGAGTACATGATGTAGCTTAATTAGATGACCATATCGTTTTGCGATGGATGGTTAGTACATGCATCATTCCACCCAATCTTAGGCATTAGGGCATTTTTCATGTGCATTTGCATCATTTAGGGCATTTTTGTTTTATGCATTGAAATTGTATAATACTTCCACTTCTTCCATGAGCCACCCATTTCATCCACCCGTTGCTCAGATTGGTAGGCCATCGTGAATTTCTCCTCACTAATGAATATCAGGAGAACTACTTCCATGTAGATGGTAGTTAGGGTGAGAAACATAGTATAGAAGATCACAAGATGCACCAAGTCTGGACCGGCGGATTTTATTATGTTAACTGCCTTATGTGATAGTGTTCATCAGTTTTGAGGTCAACATCTTTTATGGATGATTACTCTCACCTTCAGGGTAATTATCATTCTGTGGTTAGCGAAGGCCGGTATGTGAATGTCCGGTGGGAGTCATAGGGGATGTCTGTTGTGATGCTTTGTTCTTTAGTTGACTCTGGAAATTCTATTCTAAGAAATAGTTGCTCGAGGGCAAGCAATGTTCAAGCTTAGGGGAGTTTGATGAGATGATTTTGAGTCACATTTATAGACCTGTTTGATATGTGTTTTATGCTTTTATTAGTCATTTTTATGGTTAATGTTGCATAATTCATCCACTTTGGTATTTGCTACTATTTTATGTCAAATCCCCTTTACTTCATCATTTTGAGCATTAATTGTCAAAATATTATTATTTGTGTGAATTTATGTGGTTTCGTGTTTGAATTTCAGGAAAAACAAGTATTTGCTTCCGTCGATACCATCGACCGGACCACAGGTTGCCAGCCACGAGTATCAACAAAGAGTCGATACTATCGACAGGGATGTCGATGGTATCGAGCTACCATCAGGTTACTGGAGAGAAAGTAGTCGATAGTATCAACACCAAGTCGATACCATTGACGCACGGAGGCTACAGTGTCGGAATCTTACAAAAACCGACGCCTAAAGGAAGTCGATACCATCGACCCGCGTCGATGGTATCGAGATGATGTCAAGCGTGAAAAAGAAAGGATTTGTAGCCGACCGCTACCACACTGGGTCGATACCATCGACTCGCATCGATGGTATCGACACCGGAAGATATGCGTTTGCTTTGGAATGATCTTAATCGGACGACCGTGCTTAATTAGCAACCTAATTTGGGAGATATACCTAATGACAGCGCCCTTGACTGGGGAGTCACGTCATTAGCCGCTGCACACATCCCGGAGAGCAAGGAGAGAAGAACGGAGCACGAGAGCATGCCCTAGCCGATCCAGACGCTGAAGAAGATGAATTCCACCACCGAAAGGCGCCAGAACACAGATTCCACGCCAAGGATCGATTGGACCTTCTCCGTTCAGGGGTTTCACCACTCAATTTTGTTTTTCTCATGTCTCCCCTTTTCTCTACTGCATTGTACTTTGAGATGACCATGCGGGGCTAATCCCCTTTGTCTTTAGGACCGGGAGTAGCCCGGGGATTCATTGTATGACGATTTTATAATAGTAATTCATATCTTATCTCTTAAATCCATGGTATAGTTTCGTGTTCTCCAATATATTGTTATGCTTGATCACCATAATAATAACCTAATGCCCTAAATCACTTTGAAAGAAGGATTAACGGCTGAAAAGAGACGGAATTCACATTAATCAACAAACCCCTTGAACAAGGTGGTGTAAAATTAATGGTGGATACTGAGAGATCGTTCATAATGCACCTAGTTTAGGGTATAGGTTACTATGACGGTGGAACCGACCTAGACTTAGGTAGTGAATTGCACCACGACAGTGGACAATTATGTTTTCAGGCCACTACCCGGATAGAGAGATAAAATTGAGGCATTATATAAAATCTAATACAATGAAAACCCACGGTGAAACCGCAACCCTAAAGATCTTCTTTTGAATTGATTAAACCAACATTTAATCGATTGCTTGTTTCATTTTGTTTTTATTTTTCTTTTAAATTTCTACAATAAATTCTCAACTTGTTAATCGGTTTAGCTGATCGTGAATAGTTAGTAGGAGTCCCCGACGATTGCACGTATCCCTTAGTTTGACTCGGGCCTCACAAAGGCCTGTACTACTCGACGCGTTCACTTGCATTTTTACGCACGGTAAATCTGCGTCATAGGGGGTACCCTTCTATTTATAGGTTGGGTTGGGCATGCGACATGTGCTTTGCACGTGTCCCTTTTTTGAGTTAAGTCGGTATACAAGAACCCATATCGTGGTCATGTGCAACATGTTCATTTTCTTTTTCCATGGTCACAATTATGGGAAAGGGGGGTCCCGATTGTTAATGGTCATAGCGAGGAGGCGGCAGGTCGCGACCCTTGCTGCTAAAATTGCGGTCGTAGTTAGTAGCAGAGGTCACAGTTCTTTGGAATCGCGGACAGGTGTCCATGGTCTTGTTGCTATGACGGTCAGTGGTCGTGATATTGGGGTGATGGCGGGAGGTGATGGAGGCATATGGGTTGATATTCCGCGATCACGGTTGCCTCTATTTACTGACCTCAGGTGCCATACTTCGCCACTGGAAGGAGACCACGAGCGGGAGGAATAGGGACCGCAACCGCAGTTGAAAGCACTATGGGTCATGGTCAGGAGTGAGGATGGGTCACAGTTGGCACTGCTATGAGGTGGATAAGGGAGAGGAGGTCGCGGTGTGTGGGGAGGAGTAGACCACGGGTGCTGGTGGTCATGGGTGTAGGAGCGATGACGGTCATGGTGATGAGATGGGGTGATGCTTGCGGAGACAACTACTGCTCTTGAGGAAGATGGAGGAAGCTGGCGTCGCCACTGCGGTGGGGAGGAAAGACGATGGTAGGTGAGGTAGCAGTGGCGTGGTGGCATCACTGCCATGGTGTGGATGGCGGTGGAGATGAGAACGGATGATTGGTGGTAGGTTGCCGATGGTTGGAGAAGAGAGCGGAGGGCAGCAAAATATTGCAACCAGATGCAGGGTTGCGGGCAGGAGTCGATGGTGCCACGATCGCAATAAAGATTGCGGGCTCGATTGTGAGGGTGGCAGGTCACGGTGTGTAGGGGCGCGGAGAACCACGGGTAGATGGATGAGAACCGCAATCTCGGTTTAGTGCATCACGACCACAATTTGTTGGAGGGAAAACCACGGGCTGTATGGGGAAAGATCACAACCAGTGCTGGAGGGAATCACGATCACGATTAGGATTGGACCCGAGAGGAGAAAGGAGAATCGCGGGCACTGTAGCTGTGTATGGATACAAAGGGCCGACCCCACTGGCTTTGGGCCCAAATAGACCTGTATATCAAGAATAAAACCAATAAAAATTGAGATAAAGTCAATTAAGCTAGGTCATGATGTATGATGTGAATTAGGCAATATAAGCAAGTAATTAGAGCTAAACTGGGCCCATGAATATGTGTTCATCATTAGATGAAATATCAAATAATACAATTCACTGAGCCTCAGTTTAGCAGAGAGAGAGCAAGGATAAGTGGTTAATCATCTATGTTCGGTGCATGCAAGTCCCACACTGGCTATTTAGCTACATTACTGGCTATTCTAACTACATTATCTAATTAGAGATTGAAAACATAAAACATAAGCATTATTGTGCAAATTAAGACTAAAGTGACACAAAACCATAGATAAAATGCATAGAGAATATGCGTAGATTTGGGTGTTATCAACTACCCCAAGCTTAAAACTTGCTTGTCGTCAAGCAAGACTATGCTCAAAGAACAAAAAAGATAATATCCAAATTAAGCTTGGCAATAAATGCTAAGGCTAAGAAAAATAGTTTAAAGCATCTATTCTTCTTATCCATGTCGTTTCAGAACAAACCCCCACCAATCATGCACAATCCTGCCAAAGCAAGATCAAAGAGTGTCCATGCAAGATTAAGCAAATTCACTATAGCCTGCCAATACTCATGAGGGTTTGAATCATAATTATTAAACATGAAAGAATTGACACATAGGTGATCAAGCAGGTGATGAGCAATGAGCCATTACCATGAATCCATGCATACCAATCAGGAATACCACGCCTCTCACTTATTCATGTTCTAAGAAACGAAGCAAAAAGACTCTAATGACTTCTGAGGATCCCGATCTACGTCAGGTTGGTCCATGTAGCGAGCAACAGTCCCTACAGTCCTAACCAGTTGGTCCAAAGCAGTGAGATGAACTCCTCATACTATGCCCGAACCAACCCTACTACTGGGATGATCTCATAGGCCCCCTAGGGTTTCCTAGTGACTCTCTAATGAGCATTTGGAGTGATACTACCAGGCACGACATACCTGCATTCGTGAGCGCAGTCATACACCGACTGGGCACCATCCTCAACTCTCCTAAAAGAGAAAACAACACTCATTTATTGTTCACACTCAGGCTTTTATCTTCTGCATTCTATTTGTAGGCTTGGGTGAGAACTATATAGATATTTTGGGATTTTTTGGGTGGCCAAGCCTCTTTTGCACATTTTTATATTTTTCATCTTTTTTACTCAATCTAATGTGAGAAGGCATGTAGTCCATCAAGGAAAACATTTCATCATGATTATAGCTCAAAACCCATCATAATCCGCTTGACACCTGTGTGAAAAGTTGCAATTATGATTTAAGAATCCTTAGAATAGAGACAAGCTTGTGAATCTACAACTAGGATTCTTTTATCATGTTTTAGCTCATTCCAACAGTCCTTTACCATGGATTTTCCATTCATAATATAGATCAAGGGAATTTATCTTTAAGCTGTGAAAAAAAGGGACATAACCTTAGATTTATTACCAAACTCAAGGAAAGAGTCACAGAGCAAGTCAAGCAAAAGGTCAAGCAATTTTTAAGATGAAAACTATGCATCTAGGCATAAAGTCAAGCATTTATCTATTAGATTCGCACCATATATCCATAATTACAAAGATAAAAAGCTGAAAATTTCTAAAAATTTAAAACTAAATGCAGGAAGTAAACATGCATGCTAGAAGGATGGAGAGATAGAAAGGCAAAGCCTACCACCCCAAGCTTAAAACTTTGCTCGTCCTCGAGCAAGACTTAAACTTGAAATAGTGAGGCAGGAATGCATGATTTTTAATGGCAGTTATTGAAGTTCTAAAGATGATGCATGGATGATAGGATATAAAAATGGTTAGAGGAAAGAAACTAACTAATTAAGGTTATGAAAAACAAAAAAATTTATTGTAATAAAAGGACAGGAGGGTGGGTAAGAGAAAAAGGGGGTGGCTGCCCCTCGATACTGACACTGGGATCCCAAATCCTCAGTTTTGGGACCAGTGTCACCTGTGTCTTGCCAACGGGTTCCACCACATAATATGAGTAGAATAGATGGATGTGTTGGCCCTGCCGAGTCTGAAGAGGAGAAGTAAAATCCGGTGACTCGGTGAAGTCATCTTTGTGCTGTAAGTGTATTGAACTGCACTGGGATGAATTCTTCGGCATATCATCCTCAGAGTACCTTTCATTATATGAATATGAATATGAAGGTCCTGGGATGTCGACACAGGATGAGATGGAGGGGATAGGTTGAATGACTTATGTAGGACTCATATCTTCTCTCTCCATCTCTACACTTGAGGTTGGATGCTCAGATAAATCTTCATGTATAGTCTGAGCCATCCAATCATCTTCTGAACAAGAAGTACTCCCTGAAGACTCTATTTGTGGTTCTACCACCCCAACCTTATCACCTGGCCTAGAGTCAGGGGTATATTCATGCTCAACAACCATGTTGTAGTGAACCGTCCATCCTACCCCCTTGACGTCCACCCTACCTTTTAAAGGTATGGGTGCAAATGGTGGCTCCAGATGCTTCAACTCGTCGTCGTCAGTATACTCGCTGCTCCATGTCGAGCAACTATCGTCGTCGTCATCATCATCGAACAAATTGTTCCAAACCATGGTTGGCGTACTACTCAAAGTGAAGTGACATGTCTCAATATGAGAGATGTCACTATGGTCTGGTTCAATATCTGACTCTGGTTCGTCTGACCAACTTTCTGGCTATGAGGAAACTTGGCTTCTAGAGTCTTCCTCATCATCATCATAGACCCATTCATGTCTATGACTCATATCTTCCATTGGTTCATCAGCTGGACCATCTGGATAGAATGAAGGGCTTCCCAAGTGGGTTGGTCTTCACAGAAAAATCCTGGTGAATCTAGTTGATGGTCTGAATAGGATGGTGATGCATACTCCACTTCAGACCCAATGGAATGGTCTTAATGACTGGCTTCTTCATTACTAGGCGGTAGAGCTTGTGACTGCATGGTAACCCAATTGACGATCTCTTGAAGCCTACTACATTATTCAACATCTTCACGAAGTTGTCGGGCTTGTGCAACAACACCTTCAAAGTTCATCAATTCTGCCTCGCAATGTCGCTGTAGACTCACTATATCAAACTAGTGTGCTTGGATGAATCCTTGTTCAATAGCTTGAAGTAGGCTTCTACTGCGGTCTGCAGCTTCGGTGGATACCTTGAGATGACGATCCTGCTCTTCTAGAAGTTGTTGCATTGGATCGACATCTTCTTGGAGATGAGGGGCTAAGAAGGTGAGTGCATGAATACTTTCCCTAGCCAATTCCACTGCCTTAATCAGTTCTTGATCCCATGATAGCACGAGAGTCGAAGGCTGACTGGCGGTCTCCGTTGTTGGAATCTCAACATATGACGATGGTGGATGTAAGTATAACTCAACTAGCGGTAGAGCATGACCTTCAATTATTTGCCAGTAGTCGGACTGCAGAAAAACTCGAGAGGACAGGTGGATAAGATGACTTGTCTCGCTGAAGCAAGATCCATGGCTGAAAAAGGTATAAGAAAAAGAAAAGGTATTCATTATATATGAACAAGTATGTTTAAAACAAAAGAAGAACTATGCATATATATACATGCTTATAGTGACATAAAAAAATTATTTAGGTGTGTAAACGTGGAAAACCACATCCCCGACAACGGCGCCAAAAAGTTGATCAACCTTTTTCTCACGTCCGAATATGAACGCAGGACAAAGGAAGGAAACAAGCTTTTAAATTTATCACCTGAAACCTTCTAGGCCCCCACAACTTTTATTACGGGGTCAAAGTAGATATACGGGGTCAAACACAGGGACGTGGGGACGTTTAGGACACCACATATTTTGTTCTTTATTCAGATAATACAAAATGATAGTCGATAAAAATATGTGTTAGAACTAGTCTAGCAGGCTGTCATGATTTAAAACAAAACAAAGAAAAGAAAAGTAAAACAGAGCTCGTGATTCTACTAATCAGAGAAAGAGAGTTCCTAGCTATGTAACCACAAATGGGGCAGTATATGCACTCATTCTTGGGTGTAGACAACCCTCAAACACCTAAGCAAGCATCTAGTACACATAATGGTATCTGTCCTGAGGGGTCATCTCACTCACTTTCGTGATGCGTGACTAAAGCCATCAACGATATGTTATCTAACCTCTCTCAAGGATGACAAATCAACACCCCAGAATATTTTAAGACTCCCTCTCGAGTCTTAGAGTATTCTGGAATGTTAGGAACAGAGTACCCCAGATCGTCCTCCTCTTGGGTTCAGATCCAAACTATCGTCTCTTAGCTATTCCTATAACGAATCTCTCGATACATGCAGAAATAGCAGTTCAAGCGAGTAAGAGATCAACCAAACTAGCAATCATAACTTAGAAAGAGAAAATAGAACATGTAACATACTAGATCTGATATGAATCTACTTGCTTAAGGCCTAAGTACATATACATGCCCAGATCGGGCTACATAGCCAAGAAGGAGCTTAACTAGCTAAGCATAGTCAGCATCGAACAAAGACGTATGAACATCGTTAGTACAAGAAACAAAGGAATACAGTAGAATGGAAGAGAAGAAGAAAGAGATATAGCCCATAGAGGAGATATGGCTCTTGCTCCTTGGCCTCTGTGTAGGATGGATCTCATCCTTTGGTCCTCCTCTTCATCCTTCTGGACTCCTCGGTTCTCTCTCTCTCTAGATCTGCTCCAAATAGCAGCCCGATGGAGGTTATGCAGATGTCGGTGGAGAGTGATCGTCTCTCTCCTTAGCTTCTGCCTATGGAGATCGTAGACAAGTAGTAGAGGAGGGTGGTGATGCAAATCTTCTCTCTCCTTAGTGGTGAGGGTGAACGTAGCACAGATCTGCTTTGTCCTTGGTTTCCACCCTTGGAGAGAATAAATCTGAGATGGAGATGGAGGAGAGAGAGACTGGAGGCTGGTGGCTACTGGGGCATGTAGACTGGCTGCCTTGGTCCTCTCAGGCCTTAGGATTCTCCCCCGAGGCTCTGGCTCGAGTCCGACAGCCTTCCGACATCTGGATCCCCCCCTAAAGGTAGGGGATACCCTTCTATTTATAGGCTGGGTTGGGCACGTGGCATGTGCTTTGCACGTGTCCCTTTTTTGAGTTAAGTCGGTGTACAGGAACCCAAATCGTGGTCATTTGTAGCACGATGCGATCGAGAGGGATCGTGGTCATGTTCATTTGCCCTGGTCACAATTATGGGAAAGGGGGTCATGGTTGTTAATGGTCATGGCGAGGAGGCGACAGGTCACGACCCTTGCTGCTGAAACCGCGATCACGGTTAGTAGCAGAGGTCACAGTTCTTTGGAATCGCAGATAGGTGTCCATGGTCTTGCTACTTTGACAGTCAGTGGTCGCGATATTGAGGTGATGGAGGGAGGTGATGGAGGCAGATGGGTTGATATTCCACGATCG
The DNA here is from genome assembly GCA_963693085.1 of Alisma plantago-aquatica. Taxonomy (NCBI): domain Eukaryota; kingdom Viridiplantae; phylum Streptophyta; class Magnoliopsida; order Alismatales; family Alismataceae; genus Alisma; species Alisma plantago-aquatica. The sequence continues at coordinate 338,941,843 of OY856414.1, forward strand.
CGGTTGCCTCTATTTACTGACCTCAGGCGCCATACTTAGCCACTGGAAGGAGACCGCAAGCGGGAGGAATAGGGACCGCGACCGTAGTTGAAAGCATTGCGGGTCACGGTCAGGAGTGAGGATGGGTCGTGATTGGCACTGCTGTGAGGTGGATAAGGGAAAGGAGGTCACGGTGTGTGGGGAGGAGTAGACCGCGGGTGCTGGTGGTCATGGGTGTAGGAGCGATGACGGTCACAGTGATGAGATGGGGTGATGCCTGTAGAGACAACTGCTGCTCTTGAGGAAGATGGAGGAAGCTGATGTCGTCACTGCGGTGGGGAGGAAAGGTGATGGTAGACGAGGTAGCACTGGCGTGGTGGCATTGCTGTTGTGGTGTGGATGGCGGAGGAGATGAGAACGGCTGACTGGTGGTAGGTTGCCGATGGTTGGAGAAGAGAGCGGAGGGCAGTAGAAGATCGCAACCAGATGCAGGGTTGCGGGCAGGAGTCGATGGCACCACGGTTGCAATAAAGATCGTGGGCTCAATCATGAGGGTGGCAGGTCACGGTGTGCGAGGGCACAGAGAACCACAGGCAGATGGATGAGAACCGCAATCTCAGTTTAGTGCATCATGGTCGTGATTTGTTGGAGGGAAAACTGGGGGCTGTAGGGGAAAGATCGCGACTGGTGTTGGAGGGAATCACGATCGCGATTAGGGTTGGACCCGAGAGGAGAAAGGAGAATCACGGGCACTGTAGCCGTGTATGGATACAAAGGGCTGACCCCACTGGCTTTGGGCCCAAATAGACCTGTATATCAAGAATAAAACCAATAAAAATTGAGATAAAGTCAATTAAGCTAGGTCATGATGTATTATGTGAATTAGGCAATATAAGCAAGTAATTAAAGATAAAATGGGCCCATGAATATGTGTTCATCATTAGAAAAAATATCAAATAATACAATTTATTGGGCCTCAGTTTAGCAGAGAGAGCAAGGATAATAGGTCGATCATCTATGTTCGGTGCATGCAAGTCCAACACTGGCTATTTAGCTACATTATTGGCTATTCTAACTACATTATCTAATGAGAGATAGAAAACATAAAACATAAGCATTATTTTGCAAATTAAGACTAAAGTGACACAAAACTATAGATAAAATGCATAGAGAATAAACGTAGATTTGGGTGTTATCAATCCACTAGTTGGACCTTGGAGTAAATCCCAAAATAGCCTCACATATGCCATTTTCTTGTAGGCCTAGGTGGTTTTGAGCATAAAACAACAAGCAACTTATGTTTTCAAGCACAAACCACAAGAAGAAACATGATAAATAAGATAAAAGTAGAAGGGAATCATCATAAAATGAATATATAGAGTTTACAAGTTATCTCCCCCAAACATGGTATCAAGGTAACATTTTACCCCAAACAACCCACCTAGAGGGGATTATCTACTCATGCCAAAAAAAGAACAAAAGAAGAGGTAGAAGAAGAAAAAGTATCCAAAGAATCTCATGGAAGCTTCCTTATCCTTCACCTCCAGTAGCAAAGGCACAAAATCCTCCCTCCTTGGTGGCAAGAGAGCATGGAATGGATGGTGGAAGTAGGCAAAACCCTAAAAAACTAGGGGTTTGAGGTAGAGGAAGGTGGAAATGAGGTGGGAGCTCAAGGGGTGAGTCTGAAGGATCAAGGAACGGCCAAGAGGTAGCTAAGGATGTCTAACCTCGTGCTATAGTTGCCATCTTTGTATATATAGGTGGTGGGGAAGCTTTAAGTTAAGTAGGGGCATTTTGGGTAGAATACTACAAAAAATGTAGGGTTTTGGTGGAAGCACGACCATGGTGGGAGAGAGTGGAGTGAATGTGGTATGAGAGAATGGCCATGTTGGGGAAATGGAAAACCTAAAGTTGAAAGTGGGAAAATGGAGGTTTGCTAGCACGGGCGTATTGGGAAACAAAATCATTGTGGGGCTAGGTAGAACGACTGTGCTGGCTAGTACGGATGTGGTGAGCAATATGTAGTACAACTGTGTTGGGTTGCATGTCCGTGGTGGGAAGGTGGCAACATGACCATGGTGAGCAACTCAGTCATAGTGGAGGGGTAGCATGATAGTTGTGTTGGGCACCACGACCGTGGTGGACGGTTTGTTACAGCTGCTTCAAAACTGACATTTTCCCTATGATTTTGATGTTTGTAGAATGGACGTTCCATTCCACCACGATCGTGCTTGGCGCTTTGCTTGCACTTTGAGGTTCATTATTTAATCTTTATGGACACCTTTGCTTTAACTTGACCTGTAACACCCAGATTTTCATAACACATGAGCGGAAACTATATTTTTTTTTTCTGAGAGTGTCACAAACATGATAATCATTGCAATAGAAGCAAATGAAACACTTTGCATAATTGGAAAACTGATTCATACATAGTTTTGATAAAGAAAAACAAGTCATATAACATACTCTACTAAGAATACTGTGCATAATAAAATATGTCTAAACTCTGGATCGTCTCGGTAGATGGCACCCCACTAGGCAAGCTTGAAAACCTGCTACACCTTTTCTTATTCTTAAAATCTTCCGCTGCTCCAAACCCTGCGGACATCGCGTCCCCAGCCATGCATTGGGAAAAACGGTCGTTAGAGTAAGTGGCATGAGTATTCTAAAATGTACATTACTGAAGAGCTAACAAGGTTACAAAATATTATAGGACATTATAAAACTGATAGCAAAAGCTGATTAAAATATGAAAATATAATATCTCTCGACTTCTTTAACTCTTATCTTTCTACTCTATCTTTTCTGAAGACCTATATCATGGGTCTCATGACCTACACCAAAGTGTCTAGGTCATACTTATCTCATCTGAATTTCTCTCATCACACTCCTGGATGAGATTACAGACATGTTCTAATCTAAAGTATCTTTTACTTACGATTTTTATCTATTTGTGGCCACCATTATACAATAAGTCCTCCTCTGTGACACCGAAGTGTCCTCTATGGTGCAACGCACCCTCTGTTGGCACAACGTGCCCTCTGTTGACACCGAAGTGTCCTCTATGGTGCAATGCACCCTCTGTTGGCATAACATGCCCTCTGTGACACCCGCAGTGTCTGGCGCAACGCGCCTCTGAATCGTCCCGGGACTCTCTGGTGAGGACTTATTATATAATGCATTATGTGAATGTTTCAAATTAATTATCTTACGTCTATCTTTACTAAATATTGAATCTAAACTTATCTGAAACTGAGTACTAAACATGTACTGAATTCTGAATCTGAAATCTGAATCTGAATCTCTTCTCTTTAAAATATGAATATAATCTATTATAGAATTTGGATATGTATCTCAAATTACAACATATTTGAGATTGGGTCTCTATGCATATCATGTACCTTTTATTCAAAATATGGCTACTCACACAGTGAGTAGTCTAAGTCTGAATCTAAATCTCTTATTCTTGAGTTCTAAACTGATCTGTTATTGGATTTAATCATGTATCTCATTATCTAGGTAAACTTTATTCTAAAACTCTGATCTGGTAAGATTACTTCATTATACCAATTATATCACACATGAGTCTAATGTCTTATGAGACGAGATCTAAAATGAGTATAGAAATACTAAATATACAAAAGTAACTTAAGTAATGTGTATAGAAAAAGTATGATTTCTGATTCTTGGCAAGATAACTCAGTCTCTGTTAAAACCTCATCAAAATCTGATCTTAATGGACTTAAGTCTTAAAATCATAACCATAGAATAGAAACCTTAGAAAATCTTAAGTTGCATCTTAATCATACTCAATTTAATCTCATTAAGTCTGATCTCAAAACATTTGTATGAACTTAAATCTTAAACCTTAAGGTAGAAATCATATAGATTCTCATCGTGCAACTCAATCATGACTTAATATCTCATAATTTGATAATACCATCACAAACTCATGTTACAACATCTTTAATGACACTAGTACATTTATCCTTGAAATTGGGCCATGGTCTACCATGTGCAACACCCATATTCTCACATAATACTTAACTTTTAAACATCAACCTTATTAAAGAATCTATTTTACTTCTTAATTTCTTAGATCACTACATATATAAGAAACCTTGATGACATGTTCCTATTTGAAATCTCAATACATGGTTACATCTATATTTAAGAGATATGATAGAACTATATTTTCTTATCCTTCTTATGAACTTAACTTCATGATCTAGAATCATTCCATGACACATCACTACTTAAGTATTGAGCATATGAATTTCTACAATCATAAGCACATAAAATATTTCTTACATATTTAACTCAAAATGTAGGACATGAAGGTCTTATCTAAGAAGCATGTAAATGTACTTGATTTGATAAACGTAAATACTCATGGGTATGAACCACTTACCTCTTATACAGATGGCATCAATAAGGAGGTCTCCATTCTACGTTCCATAACTTTAATAACCTGGATATCATCATAGTTTTATCAGTCCAAGCCTATATTCTCTCTTTCTATTCCCAAATCTCAAAACCCCATCTTCCTAACTACATATACCAACTTAGGGTTCTTATTTAGACTAAACATAACTTTAATCTAGAATCACCATAAAATCTTGGCGTTAAAATAAAATAAAACGCATACTATATAATAAATATTATCTTTATACTCAAATAAGACATAAATCGTCTTATGCACTAATATGAACATATACTTCATATAATGAGAATAATTCTCAAACATAGTCACATATTCTATACTTACTGACTCAATTAGAAAATCAAAGTAGAATACCCTCACATTACTAATATCAGGCCTAATTGGCCATACATATATCACTTATTGTCAAGATAATCATCTATTACCCACACATAATGGTCACTCAGGTCCAAATCTTAATACAAATATGATAACACTAGAAAATCTATCAAATCTCTAGAAAAGTAATCACACAATATAGTAAGATCATGTATAAAATATTAGATCATTTAAAAAAAATCATATCATGAGTGAAATACCTAAAATACCCTTATTAGGGTTTACATTAAAAACCTCATTAAAACTTCATATATGAAAGATCAGGATCTGGATTAATGTTAAACATATAAAAATACACATTCAGTAAAATTTGTATAAATTTCTAAAGGCGTTTACTATTTTTAATTGGCAAAATATCAAAATCATATAGTTTTGTCTACCCAGAATATAATAAATATCAGACATCAAAATTATACTCTGGAACTATTTTTACATGATAGTACACTCAAATAGATTTCCATAGGTACCTTGTTTGTCCCAAACTGAAATATGTAGCTCAAGATATGAATTTTAGAAGTTACCTTACTCAAGATTAATCTTGACCGTTGATTTGAGATCCAATGGACCGGATTGTTTCTTCTCCAAACGACACCTATGCCTCTCAGGCCTTCCTCCTGCTTTGACGCACGCATAGGAGCTGCGGCTCCCCTGTTTCAGTCTTGCTCACGCCGCCATCTATAGGCGTCCGATCCATGCGTGGAGGCCACCAATAAGCCGCCAACATCTCCGAGCTGCTACCCTGGTAAGTGCGCACCCCCCTCTGGGCGCGGCCAAGCCATGGATGGAGGGTTTTAGACCTGTAACCCCCATGGCCACCGCCGGCCTGCTCCCTTTCTTCTTCTTCGATCTCCTTTGCTAGCCCACGATTTTGACTGGAACCCTAGCCGCGAATTCGTCCAACCCTCCGGATCTACAGAATGAGGCTTTTATAGCCTTTTGCCCTTCGGATCCCGGGCAAGGCTCCCTCTTTGTGGGGGCTCTGTTCCGCCCCCTGTTCTGTTGGGCGCGGCTCTTCAATCCGATACGGACTGGAGTCGCCCCACCCCTTTTTTATTTTCTTTTTCTCCTTCTTTTTGATAAAACTCCAAACTAAAGAAATATTTATACAAATCACTCTATAGCTCGGTTTGACTTCAAATTTTGGGGTTCATACTATATTACCATCAACTTTACAGGAGAAATATTTTAAGTAAAAACTAGTTGTACAAATACTCCAAACATGTCTTTTAAATAAAAATATTATAATTACTAATTTAATTACCTAGACCACTATATATATCAAAATCATCTAAAATTTCTCTCACAATCTTATATTCTAATTATTATTCTACGAAAAATATTTTGAGCATTCATTATGACCACAAAATACTTCATTCTCAATTTGCACTCCAAGGACCTATTTGTAGAATTTAATTGGTCCAATAGGGCTGAAATTGAGCTCTAGGGCACATGGCCCGTCCCTTAGCATTTCAAAGGGTCCCTTAGTTTGATTGTGTTACAAATCATGAAAATAAGTCTTCAACCCATATAATTTCTTAATTGAAGCCCATGTATGACACATGTGATCAACATTTCTTAGTTACATAACAGGAAGACCTAAGCTAGGTCTAAGGCTCTCAAGTCATGAACTGGACTCAACATATTATATATTCGTCACCTTATTGTCCATAGGAATAATTCATTTACATTCATATACAACCAACTACAATCATACACATTAAAGTCATTATATGTGTATTGGTTGATCAAATGGCTTGGATTACACATTTTGTGTACTTGATTATATACCTAGCCATGGTTACATTCATTACATCTCTTGGCATGCCTTCACTAGAAGACCCCACATTAAAGTCTTACATTATCTATGAAATTGAGGATGTTACAATTCTACCCACCTTAAAATAAATTTCGTCCTCGAAATTTCTCTATGCTACTACCCACCTTAGGATTCTGCTTACCTCTTAATTTATGTTCAACCTTTTGCATGAAAAGAGATATGTTATGTATTTCACTAAAATATTTAGGTGAGCATTATCTATTACCTTGGTCTACTTCTCAACTCATACTTATGGTTTGTGAAACTATACTTGGATTTATACTTAGGGCATTCATCTCAACTTTGTTATGACTTTCTAACATTAGTTGTACATGACTGTCAAATCTAAGGTCCTTCAGGTAACTCCTACATTCCTAGATATGTGGTGATCAGGCACATACCTAGAGATGTGGGATACTGAGATGCTATCTCTCACCCACCCACTGATACATGTGTCCCATACCACATGGACCAGTAATAAATGAGAGATGCATAAAAGTTCTACTGCTTAAGACATCCCTCTTCAATCCTCAATTGGCTGGCCATAACCATTGAGAATGAAGAAGTTATCTCATTAGCTAGGTTTAGGTTGCTAATTTAGATCTAAACTAGGTTTACTTCCACCTCTAAGATATCTATCTATTCTGAGCTTAAGCCTCTTAATCACTCTAGGTTATGGTATTCTTCCTTTGGAATCTATCCCTAAACCTTGATCTTACCTCTCCACTCTAGGGTGACTATGAGAATCATGTTTGCCTAGTGGCCATTTACCAAATTGCTCTGATACCATATTGTAACACCCAGATTTTCATAACACATGAGCGGAAACTATATTTTTTTTTCTGAGAGTGTCACAAACATGATAATCATTGCAATATAAGCAAATGAAACACTTTGCATAATTGGAAAACTGATTCATACATAGTTTTGATAAAGAAAAACAAGTCATATAACATACTCTACTAAGAATACTGTGCATAATAAAATATGTCTAAACTCTGGATCGTCTCGGTAGATGGCACCCCACTAGGCAAGCTTGAAAACCTGCTACACCTTTTCTTATTCTTAAAATCTTCCGCTGCTCCAAACCCTGCGGACATCGCGTCCCCAGCCATGCATTGGGAAAAACGGTCGTTAGAGTTAGTGGCATGAGTATTATAAAATGTACATTACTGAAGAGCTAACAAGGCTACAAAATATTATAGGACATTATAAAACTGATAGAAAAAGCTGATTAAAATATGAAAATATAATATCTCTCGACTTCTTTAACTCTTATCTTTCTACTCTATCTTTTCTGAAGACCTATATCATGGGTCTCATGACCTACACCAAAGTGTCTAGGTCATACTTATCTCATCTGAATTTCTCTCATCACACTCCTGGATGAGATTACAGACATGTTCTAATCTAAAGTATCTTTTACTTACGATTTTTATCTATTTGTGGCCACCATTATACAATAAGTCCTCCTCTGTGACACCGAAGTGTCCTCTATGGTGCAACGCACCCTCTGTTGGCACAACGTGCCCTCTGTTGACACCGAAGTGTCCTCTATGGTGCAACGCACCCTCTGTTGGCATAACATGCCCTCTGTGACACCCGCAGTGTCTGGCGCAACGCGCCTCTGAATCATCCCGGGACTCTCTGGTGAGGACTTATTATATAATGCATTATGTGAATGTTTCAAATTAATTATCTTACGTCTATCTTTACTAAATACTGAATCTAAACTTATCTGAAACTGAGTACTAAACATGTATTGAATTCTGAATCTGAAATCTGAATCTGAATCTCTTCTCTTTAAAATCTGAATATAATCTATTATAGAATTTGGATATGTATCTCAAATTACAACATATTTGAGATTGGGTCTGTATGCATATCATGTACCTTTTATTCAAAATATGGCTACTCACACAGTGAGTAGTCTAAGTCTGAATCTAAATCTCTTATTCTTGAGTTCTAAACTGATCTGTTATTGGATTTAATCATGTATCTCATTATCTAGGTAAACTTTATTCTAAAACTCTGATCTGGTAAGATTACTTCATTATACCAATTATATCACACATGAGTCTAATGTCTTATGAGACGAGATCTAAAATGAGTATAGAAATACTAAATATACAAAAGTAACTTAAGTAATGTGTATAGCAAAAGTATGATTTCTGATTCTTGGCAAGATAACTCAGTCTCTGTTAAAACCTCATCAAAATCTGATCTTAATGGACTTAAGTCTTAAAATCATAACCATAGAATAGAAACCTTAGAAAATCTTAAGTTGCATCTTAATCATACTCAATTTAATCTCATTAAGTCTGATCTCAAAACATTTGTATGAACTTAAATCTTAAACCTTAAGGTAGAAATCATATAGATTCTCATCGTGCAACTCAATCATGACTTAATATCTCATAATTTGATAATATCATCACAAACTCATGTTACAACATCTTTAATGCCACTAGAACATTTATACTTGAAATTGGGCCATGGTCTACCATGTGCAACACCCATATTCTCACATAATACTTAACTTTTAAACATCAACCTTATTAAAGAATCTATTTTACTTCTTAATTTCTTAGATCACTACATATATAAGAAACCTTGATGACATGTTCCTATTTGAAATCTCAATACATGGTTACATCTATATTTAAGAGATATGATAGAACTATATTTTCTTATCCTTCTTATGAACTTAACTTCATGATCTAGAATCATTCCATGACACATCACTACTTAAGTATTGAGCATATGAATTTCTACAATCATAAGCACATAAAATATTTCTTACATATTTAACTCAAAATGTAGGACATGAAGGTCTTATCTAAGAAGCATGTAAATGTACTTGATTTGATAAACGTAAATACTCATGGGCATGAACCACTTACCTCTTATACAGATGGCATCAATAAGGAGGTCTCCATTCTACGTTCCATAACTTTAATAACCTGGATATCATCATAGTTTTATCAGTCCAAGCCTATATTCTCTCTTTCTATTCCCAAATCTCAAAACCCCATCTTCCTAACTACATATACCAACTTAGGGTTCTTATTTAGACTAAACATAACTTTAATCTAGAATCACCATAAAATCTTGGCGTTAAAATAAAATAAAACGCATACTATATAATAAATATTATCTTTATACTCAAATAAGACATAAATCGTCTTATGCACTAATATGAACATATACTTCATATAATGAGAATAATTCTCAAACATAGTCACATATTCTATACTTACTGACTCAATTAGAAAATCAAAGTAGAATACCCTCACATTACTAATATCAGGCCTAATTGGCCATACATATATCACTTATTGTCAAGATAATCATCTATTACCCACACATAATGGTCACTCAGGTCCAAATCTTAATACAAATATGATAACACCAGAAAATCTATCAAATCTCTAGAAAAGTAATCACACAATATAGTCAGATCATGTATAAAATATTAGATCATTTAAAAAAAATCATATCATGAGTGAAATACCTAAAATACCCTTATTAGGGTTTACATTAAAAACCTCATTAAAACTTCATATATGAAAGATCAGGATCTGGATTAATGTTAAACATATAAAAATACACATTCAGTAAAATTTGTATAAATTTCTAAAGGCGTTTACTATTTTTAATTGGCAAAATATCAAAATCATATAGTTTTGTCTACCCAGAATATAATAAATATCAGACATCAAAATTATACTCTATAACTATTTTTACATGATAGTACTCAAATAGCTTTCCATAGGTACCTTGTTTGTCCCAAACTGAAATCTGTAGCTCAAGATATGAATTTTAGAAGTTACCTTACTCAAGATTAATCTTGACCGTTGATTTGAGATCCAATGGACTGGATTGTTTCTTCTCCAAACGACACCTATGCCTCTCAGGCCTTCCTCCTGCTTTGACGCACGCATAGGAGCTGCGGCTCCCCTGTTTCAGTCTTGCTCACACCGCCATCTATAGGCGTCCGATCCATGCGTGGAGGCCACCAATAAGCCGCCAACATCTCCGAGCTGCTACCCTGGTAAGTGCGCACCCCCCTCTGGGCGCGGCCAAGCCATGGATGGAGGGTTTTAGACCTGTAACCCCCATGGCCGCCGCCGGCCTGCTCCCTTTCTTCTTCTTCGATCTCCTTTGCTAGCCCACGATTTTGACTGGAACCCTAGCCGCGAATTCGTCCAACCCTCCGGATCTACAGAATGAGGCTTTTATAGCCTTTTGCCCTTCGGATCTCGGGCAAGGCTCCCTCTTTGTGGGGGCTCTGTTCCGCCCCCTGTTCTGTTGGGTGCGGCTCTTCAATCCGATACGGACTGGAGTCGCCCCACCCCTTTTCCAAACTAAAGAAATATTTATACAAATCACTCTATAGCTCGGTTTGACTTCAAATTTTGGGGTAAATACTATATTACCATCAACTTTACAGGAGAAATATTTTAAGTAAAAACTAGTTGTACAAATACTCCAAACATATCTTTTAAATAAAAACATTATAATTACTAATTTAATTACCTAGACCACTATATATATCAAAATCATCTAAAGTTTCTCTCACAATCTTATATTCTAATTATTATTCTACGAAAAATATTTTGAGCATTCATTATGACCACAAAATACTTCATTCTCAATTTGCACTCCAAGGACCTATTTGTAGAATTTAATTGGTCCAATAGGGCTGAAATTGAGCTCTAGGGCACATGGCCCGTCCCTTAGCATTTCAAAGGGTCCCTTAGTTTGATTGTGTTACAAATCATGAAAATAAGTCTTCAACCCATATAATTTCTTAATTGAAGCCCATGTATGACACATGTGATCAACATTTCTTAGTTACATAACAGGAAGACCTAAGCTAGGTCTAAGGCTCTCAAGTCATGAACTGGACTCATCATATTATATATTCGTCACCTTATTGTCCATAGGAATAATTCATTTATATTCATATACAACCGACTACAATCATACACATTAAAGTCATTATATGTGTATTGGTTGATCAAATGGCTTGGATTACACATTTTGTGTACTTGATTATATACCTAGCCATGGTTACATTCATTACATCTCTTGGCATGCCTTCACTAGAAGACCCCACATTAAAGTCTTACATTATCTATGAAATTGAGGATGTTACATGACCCTTATCCACTAGGGGTATGTTGTGGGAGCTTTAGGGCCTTATTTGGATCCCTCCATGAGTGGAGGAATCCTAGAACTCCTCCCTTCTCTCTCGTCCATCCAAGGCATGGTCCAAGTACCTAAAATACATGCAAATAGTATCCACAAGTGCATTTGATATAAAACCATTTATTAGGGGAAATACCTTGCAATCTAACATGTCTAGACATGATTGAAGTGTAAAAATACATAATATGAAGCCCTAAAATAGGGTTGCATCAATACTTAGGCACAGAGTCAAAGCACTCATGCTTGTTGTGCACCAGTGAACGTACTGAAGATGTCCACTGATTGACACAACTCTACATTAATGGACAAAGATGTCCACTGACCAGAAAACTCAGGTACCATTGGCATCCCCGGTTGGTGTTGGATACCAATCATTTAAGGAGTCTGCCCACACTGACCTAGACTCCCACACCCCACTGGCGCACTCCAACTTACCTCAACCTGGACAAAATACTTCCAATTGGGTAGTACATTTCCTCCCTACAACACAAGGCTCCTATGAAGGATTATACAATGTTTGGGGCATCTAATATCTAATTCACTCTTTAAATACATGATTCAATCATCAAATAAATGTTTCTTAGTTTAACCTTGTAAAGAGTTATTTTCATAAATTATTAACAATTTGTACCATAAACTAAGAAACTGAGTAACACCACTGATCATACTGAAGAACACTAATCATACTTGATTCACAAAATACCCTATCGTTAGGGTTTCATTTGCCTCTTTAACATATCACATGACTCACATAAGTATTTAATGCATCGTAAACTTTCACCGAATAAATACTACTTTCAACAATTCACATACAACCAAACATGTATATAAAACCATGGTATGAACTGAACTAGGGTTTCCATGCAATTCACTGAAATATCATGCATCAAGAATAACCTTGAATAAATAAATCTATAACATTGAAAAGAATCACTTATGTTGGATTTCATAATGTGTATGTAATGACCCACACTTTTCACTGTCCAAAGGACCTTAAAGTCAAAGATCATTATCATAAATTCTAGGGACAGATTCAACAAATAATACAAAATAGTTCCATTAATGAACAAATATTTACATGTTTGCATAATGAGATCCTCTAAGGAGTTACATAACTTTTATAAAGAACTAACTTATACATGTGAGGAGAATTACCACTATGACTAAACCTCCTTGATTAAGTTTAGTGTCTTTAATATCTTTCATATGTAACCTCATGTCCACAAATCAAGTATGTCAAGTACCTCAAACACTGACAAACAAATACATCATCAGTATATTTCTATATTGGTACGTGGGTTCATCCAATAATCACAAGTATACATATATTCAACATCTTTTATTTGCACATAAGAACATACATTTGCTTTCATATTCCAACCCGTATCTAGTCTACTATCTTAGGTGTAATCACTCTCTATCCTTGGACTCATTTGCATTACCCTTAAGATCAGTCTAACCTAGGGTTTAGAATGTCAATAATTTACCTTTCATGGTACTCATAGGAATAGTATAATTTGCATGAAGTAAATAAACAAGCAAGCAGTTATCATTCATTCAATCTCTTCAAGAAACCTCAAAAAACTCGAGAATCGATACATATATTCATAAGCGTAACCATGTACCTTATGCCCTTGCAAAAAAAAAGTAGAAATCTCATGTACTTTAAGAGTGCATCCAAACATCCAAGCAACAAAGCATTCAACCAACATTATCTGAAACAAGCATACTACATATGCGTCACCATGTATTCACATTGCATTAATCAGATATCGGTTTGATCTTAAACTAGGGTTTAGGGTTGTCTCACATTTAGACTAAGGATAAGGGTCACAAACCCTAATTCCATCATATCATGATTTCTAAGATTATGACCTTTAGTTATGCATATTAGGTGAAACCTAATAATCATCTTGAGCATATTAGGTTATCCGTGATACCTAGATCATATAATTAGCATTAAGATCATAGTAATATACTCGCATTGGTTTCAAAACCCTAAATATACATGTCATGATTAATTATCTAGAAACATCCATTATTCATCATTATCAAGGATTTACTCATCATACATGACAATATCATGTATTATTTCAAAATAAATAGATTCACTATCATATTAAAGGAAATCTAGGTTTTCCTTTATATTAGTCACATCAAAACATGTATTGCATATACTTTTAGAACATGGAGCATAATTAGTCCACAAAACTATTTTATTCATATTCTACAGTTTTTTCTGTACAATTTCATATATAGGTTCATTATTATCCGATCTACCATTAAATTATCTACATTAGTTGCAAGACAATTCTATTCTGATCAATCATAGACTACCACATCATCAATTAATTATTATTAGCTATTATCCATGCAGGACAGTTTTGCCAATGGTGCTACACCATGTCGACTCAGAGCTCCATGCATGCTTGTCTTGTGAGTGGGGCTAATTACCGTCTTGCACATGCGCAGTGACCCAGATGTGTCACGCGGACCATGGAAAACAAGACTAATCCCTCGAATGATTGTCTCCCCTACTGCCTGCACGTGAGCATGTTGCCATGAGTCAACTCCATGGTTGACTCTAGCTTGCTATCCTTGACAGCCTCCGGTGAGGGTGGGGTTGAGTCTGTAGGGACTCCCCGGATCCAATGAGCTCTCTGGATCAGAGAAGGATGGTCGGAGTTAGAGGTTTCTAAGTCGATATATACACCAATACAATCAGGAAACAAGAGAAGAGAATCACCTTCCTTTGCCATGGTTTCTAGGCGTAGGTAGTTTCCTACAGGTCATATGACCCTTTCCCAACCCTAAGATGTGTCTGTAGTGGTCTGAGGCAGACTTGGCTATCGTTCCATCACCAAGCTTCTCGACGATGGTGGCCAGAGTCAGAGAAGGACCCTGAGGTCTACACACACCAAGCTGACTATCTTGATCTCCCCTCCATCATCTGAAGGTGCTATACAACCAAGTAATTGGCTCAGAGTGAAATAGAGAAGGGGTTCTCACTTCAGGTGCCAAGAGGGTAGGGAGAGCTCGGGGTCAGCTCCATGGGTAAAAGGGGATCAATTGATGGGAGGTATATGCTCTGAGGTTCACGAACCTGCTCCTTGATGCCTTATATCAGCTTGGGTACAAAAGGGGAGGCTGTGGTGCCTGGCACTAACTTCCCAGTTTACTCAGGATATTGGGCGTTATCCTATGTCTTGAGGATAATGGGCATATAGGGGTTTGTTGAGTTTGCATTAACCTCCCAGTTATAACTACATTCTTATATACAAAGAGAGTCCAGAGAGGAAGGGAAATGTCAGAGTCCCTACAATCCTCCTATGAGTGGGATTCCATAGAGTCTGGGTGAGGGAGAGAGTCTCTCCTCTCTTGTTACTACCCGGATCCATTTCTCAAGTACGACTGGACTCCTCTCATTTGTTTTCCTTTCCTTTTTTCTATATTATTTTTAAGTAAGTGTCCTCATTAGATAAATATTTCTCTAGGACATATCATTAATCTAAATTATCTCAAACTTTGGGATCTTGTACCATTACTTCTTTTCTATCATTAGGCAAAAGATAAAACCGAAAACCATGCATATATTATCCATTATTTGGATTCCAAGTAAATATTAGATAATCCTTTAACTAATAATATAGACCACATATTATCTTGGATCAATCTAAAAATTCGCTCATTATCTTATATTGTGATTATCCATCAACTGAAAATATCTTAGATATTTATTATGATCATGAGTAGCATAAATATCCAAATTCATATCCCAGGGACCCAAATGTAAACCATGGTTACCTAATCGGGCTGAAACGTGTCCCTAAGGTCCATGAATCACATCTTGGGCCTTCCAAAGGTTCCCTGAGCCCAATTACATTCCTAATTACAAATTTAAGGCTTTGATAATCATTGCACCTTATATTAGCCTCATATGAACACATATGCTCAAAAGCACATTATTTACTTAAATTGAACATTTAATATGAGTCTAGGGTTTGGAATCATCAAACAAGGCCCCTCAATTCCCTACCTTGTTATTTGTACCATAATTTCATTTAGTCTTAAAATCTATGAATTTCAAGGATGTAACAAATATTTACATGTTTGCATAATGAGCTCCTCTAAGGAGCTACATAACTTTTAGAAAGAACTAACTTATACATGTGAGGAGAATCACAACTATGAATAACCCTCCTTGATTAACTGTCATGTCTTCAATATCTTTCATCTGTAACCTCATGTCCACGAATCAAGTATATCAAGTACCTAAAATGCCATCAAGCAAATATGCGGTCAATATATTTCTATACTGGTACGTGGGTTCATCTAATAATCACAAGTATACATATATTCAACATCTTTTATTTGTAGATAAGAACATACATTTGCTTTTAATATTCCAACCCATATATGGTCTACTATCTCAGGTGTAATCACTGTCCATCTTTGGACTCATGTGCATTACCCTTAAGATCAGTCTAACCTAGGGATCAAAATATCAATAATTTACCTTTCATGATACTCATAGGAATAGTATAATTTGCATGAAGTAAATAAAAAAGCAAGCAGTTATCATTTGCTCAATCTCTTTGAGAAACCTCAGCAAACTCAAGAATCAGTACATATATTTATAAGCATAACCACGTACCTTATGCCCTTGCAAAAACCATGCAGAAATCTCATGTACTTTAAGAGTGCATCCAAACATCCAAGCAACAAAGCATTCAACCAACATTATCTGAAACACACATATACATATGTGTCACCATGTATTCACATCACATTAATAAGATCTAGGTTCGATCCTAAACTAGGGTCACTAGTACATAAATGACAGATAACGTCACATTTTATGGCGTCAGTTTAAACTAAAAAACCGATGCCACTATACTACGACGTCGACTAAAAATGACAACTGTCACCTATATGTGAAGGCCGACCGATTTACAAAAGACACGGGTATCACTTTTTCTTTAACGTCAGTTTGTTGACATAAAAATCAGCGTCTAAAATCACCCGCGGAATACAATTTTCCAGGAAAAAAAACTTACCTCCAAAATTTTCAATTCGTCGTCGGTTGTACTAAAATCGACGACATCTGTTTCGCACCAAGTCCCCATGAATTTTTTTATCCCTAAGTACTCATCGGATTTTGACAAGGAACCGATGACTAAACATCCTTCATGTGGCAAAATTTATCCCCTCATATGTTGTCATTTTTTAACAAAGAACCAACGAGGATGTGTATTCGCACGTTGTCCCCGCAAAAATATTTTCCCTCCAATTTTCCTATTTGGTGTCGGTTTTTGGTTGGCAACCGACAATTATGATCGTAACTCAAGAATAATTTTTTTCTCAGGTTATGTGGATGGACATCGGTTGTTGTATCTAGAAACTGACAAAAAACACCCTGAACTAGTGCAATTTTTTTGTTTATAGTTGTAGATAGGTGTCAGTTTTCATGTGTGACTGACGCCTATTGGTGTTAAGCGTCAGATTTTTATAATAACCGATGACTATAGTTAACTTAATAGCACCCGCGCGAACCAAACTCTTCCCCTTCTCTGTTTCATTCTCGATTTCACTAGCTAGGTCTGGCGATTCCGTTGCCGCTCACTGCATCGCCGATCTCTATCTTCCATCCGCCGCCTCCTCTGCTCCTATGCTACTCCATCTGCTTGTCTGCCACGCACTGCCATTCTATCTACACTCACCTACCTCCACGAGGAGCTTGGACTTGAGGACGCCGACGAGCTACTATGCTCACTGCCTAAGGATGTTGGCAGAGTGAGCTGTTGTACTCACAACTTGAGGAGTTGTTGTGCTCAATGCCACCGAAGCTTTGGAGCTCAATGCCGTCAGACTGCTTCCCCTACTGCTATAGGTAAGTTCCATATCCCTCAATCAACACATGTATCAATAAACGAATATGCATGTTTGAGCCAGGAATCAAATGAAACCCTAATGTTAGATCTCTGATTTGGTAGTGATGTGTCACCCTAACATTTACATGAATCCATATTGTATGATGTGGATTGATGATGATAATGCATGAGCTAGTTTGAAATTTTGAAATAAATTATGAATGATAGGATACCTACATTTATGTGTAATGATTATCTTGATGATGAACATACATGTACATTGGAGATGTTGAAATTAATGTTATAGAATATGGTACCTAGACTAGGGTATGATTTAGACTACAAGATGTTGCTATTGTAAATCAACCTAGGATATGAACGATGAAACTAGGATCATAGGTATATAAATGACAACATTGTATTATGGCTTAGAAACCCGTCCAAGATTTACTCATTAGGAGTAAATCTTGGATAGTCCCAGGTTTGGGACTGTTCATGAACACTTAATCTCACTTAGGATGTAAGTGTATAATGTATATTTGGTTTTCATGATGTTTCGTCAGCACTTACCTGTTTGTTCTCTAAGTACATATGTTGGTGGGAATTTGCCCATGCACATCGGTGTACTTAGAGAGTAGCGGGGAAATGCTGCCAAAATTTTCTTGAAAACCCAATACACATTATACACTTATTAGTGAGATTCGGTGTTCAAGAATGGGATAGGTGGTACACATTTATTATATAGATAAGACCCTGGAATCTAATCTTTTAACCCTAAACCCGAATCTTTTAATGCTAAACCCTAATCTTTAAATCTTTTAACCCTAAACCCTAATATTTTAACTCTAAACCCTTAACTTAATATGTAATCCCTTAACCCTAATATATACTTGTTTTCTCTTTGATCATAGAATGGATAGATCATGGATGTCCGTTCCAAATCACTGCACCCCATAGTTTATTTTTGGTCTTGATCAGTTTATTAGATTTGTGGAGGAACATAGGAAAAATCATGGAGATATGTTCTAATATCCATGTAGGCATTGCGGTAACAGCTTGAAAGTCAACATCGGTGATGAAATCAAAAGTCATGTCATGTGCAACGGGATTGTACAAGGCTATACAGAATGGTACTGGCATGGAGAGATTTCAAATCTGAAATTAGTAGATGTCGATAGCAGTGCTTGTGTAGAAGAAATTGCCTCCGATGACATAGATGTGAACGAACCAGTTCTAGTAGACATCGTTGATGAGATGCTGGATAGTTGTGGGGTAGAGCACACCGATCCACCTCCCATATTTAGGAACATTGTGCATGATGCTGAGAGACCATTATACACAGGTTGTACTAAGTTTAATAAGCTTAGCACTGTGTTGAGATTGTATAAGCTAAAGGCTAAAAATGGATGGAGCGATAAAAGCTTCACATCATTGTTGTCTTTGTTGAAAGAAATTCTTCCTGAAGGAAACGAGCCGCCAATCTCAACATACGAGTTAAAGAAATTGTTGTGCCCAATGGGAATGGAGGCCAAGAAGATACACACATGCCCGAATGATTATGTATTATTTCAAAAGGACTATGTGGATTTGAAAGATTGTCCAAAATGTGGCGTGTTAAGGTATAAAATGACGACTTCGGGGAAGTCCAAAACTGGTTCTCCTGCCAAGGTGTGGTATCTACCTATAATACCACAGTTTGAATGCTTGTTTGCCAATCCGATAGATGTGATGAATTTGAGGTGGCATGCAGAGGTTAAGAAAAATAATGATGGAATCCTACAACATGTGTCTGATTCCCCATAGTGGAAGAAGATTGATTTATTGTACTCTGAATTTGGTGAAGAAGTGCAGGAATCTAAGACTTGGGCTTTGTACCAATGGGATGAATCCGTAAGGGACATTGAGCAGCCAACATAGCACTTGGCCTGTTATGCTTGTTATATACAATCTTCCTCCCTGGTTGTGTATGAAAAATAAGTACATTATGCTGTCGTTGTTGATATCGGGCCCTAAACAACCTAGAAATGATATCGACGTTTATCTTGAACCTCTGATTGATGACATAAAGAAACTCTGGGGTGAAGGTGTCATGACCTATGATGCTTCACATAGAGAGATATTCCATTTGCACGCTATGTAGTTTTGCATTGTTAATGACTTTCCAACATATGGGGATTTGTCTGGATATAGTGTCAAAGGATCTAAAATGTGTCCTATATGTGAAGAAAATATTGATTCAATATGACTAAAACATGGCAGAAAGACTGTATATCTTAGTCATCAAAGGTTTCTTCCAAAATTCCATATGTACCAAAGATTATGCAAAGCGTTCAATGGATGGAATGAGGAACGAAGTGCGCCTAAACCTATACCAAGGGAGGTTGTTTATGAAAGAGTAAAAGACTTTGTCAATGAATTCGGTAAGAGATCACAATGTACCATGGCCATGCGGAATGACAAATCTTTATTCAAGAAGAAGTCAATATTTTGGGATCTTCCTTATTGGAGTTCTTTGGCAGTTAGACATAGTATCGATGTCATGCATGTTGAGAAAAATGTCTATGATAGCGTCATTTGTACTCTTTTGAATATACCAGGTAAGACTAAAGATGGGATCAAATCCCGAATGGACCTACGTGAAATGGGAATAAGGAAAAAATTAACAGAAGTAGTTAGTAGTGGTTGGAGAACATATTTACCTCTTGCTTGTTACACGCTGTCTAGAAAGAAGAAGAAAGGTTTTTGCAAGTGTTTGGTTAATGTTAAGGTGCCACATGGTTACTCATCCAACATCCGTAGATTGGTATCAATGAAAGATCTGAAGCTGATAGGTCTTATATCTCTTGATTGTCACACTCTAATGCAATAAATATTACTTGTGGCAATTCGATCTATACTGCTGAAGCATGTAAGGTTTGCAATTACTAGACTTTGTTTCTTCTTCAACAGTCTATGCAACAAAGTTATTGATCTTGAGTCTCTCAATAAGTTGCAAAGAGAAGTGGTTGTTACCCTATGTCAGATTGAGATGTATTTTCCTCCTTCATTCTTTGATATCATGGTACATCTTGTTGTCCACTTGACTAGGGAAGTGAAAATGTTGGGACTAGTTTTCTTACATTAGATGTATCCTTTTGAACAATACATGAGTGTTTTTAAAGGTGATGTTCAAAACCGTTATCGGCCTGAAGGGAGTATTATTGAGGGCTATGTGACGAGAGAGGTTATAGATTTTTGCAATGACTTTCTGAATGTTAATGACAATCCTATAAATGACAAGAATATTAGGGAGTATTTTGGCAAATGGATTTTAGGATCACATATGAAAGTAATTAGCCATGAGCTATTGGAACAAGCTCACTTGTATATTTTACACAACATCGACGAAGTGAGTGTTTATATTGTGGAACATACCAATTTCATCAAGAAACAATATTCTCAAGCCAATTCAATGTGGCTTGCTAGAGAGCATAACAAGACATTTACTAAGTGGTTTGAAGATAAAGTCTTACATCAACTATCTCAAACACCAAATAATCTTGTTGAAAATATCAAATGCATCGCCTTTAAACCAAAAATGAATGTTATGTCTTATGACGAGTTTGACATAAATGGGTTCTCATATTACACAAAGCGTCAAGATGATAAGAGCGTCATCCAAAACAGTGGGGTCACCCTTCAAGCATTTTCATTGTTTTTTTCCAGGGCAAAGGATAAGAGTCCACGTGAAGCTAAAATGTCATATTACGGTGTCATCATATGGAAGTTTGACTACGTAGATTTTAGAATTCCGCTATTTAAATGTAATTGGGTTGATAACACCAAAGAAGTTATAGTGGATGAATTGGGTTTCACATTAGTGAACTTTGAAAAGATTGGCCAGAAGGGTGAACCATTCATATTGGCATCACATGCAAAATAAGTATTTTGTATCGATGATCCTGCAAATGAAAAATTATCAGTTGTTCTTCATGGTAAAACACAATTCATTGAAGATCCTATAGATGAAGAAGAGTACTATGATAAGTATGATGGCTCGAGTCCATTATCAGTTGGGTTTCCAACACCAAATATTGAAGCTAACGATGACTTATATGTGCATGGAGATCACACCAAAGGAATGTTAATTGATAAAAGATTGCAATATTAGAGGCATGTTTTTATTTTTTTATATGTTTTATTTTTTTGAATGTTACATTGATGTAAACTTTATAATGTTATATTATCTTCTAGTTATGTTAAATGTTAAATGTTTGATTTTTTAATGACACTTTCAGATGGCTGACCATGAGTATGATGATCGTGATGATGATTACCATGAGGGTGAGGATATCAACGAGGCGCCACCTCACAATGTAAGTTTTAGAATATATCCTATATTTCTATCTATATGTCCATTTATAACTTATATCCTATAAGTATTTTTTTGGTCAATTTTTAGGTTGAGGATGTAACCCCTGAAAACCTTGTGGCACTTGATGAGCATAAAAAACATTTGAAAAAGCGAGGGGCATCACTATGATGAACATGTTACTACAACAAAGGGGCAATGGACCAAAACTGGCTGTGGATTTTGATCATGTAGGAAATCCAGTTGGAGTGAACCGCAACTTGTTTATTTCATATCTTGGGGTTCTTACTCATTGCCATTGTAGTTCTAATTTAGAATCTTGGCATAAAGTTCCTAAAGGGAAGAAAGACTTAGTATGGAAAGAACCATGTGTGAGTTATTATCATTTGCAATTCTATTTTTATAGAATATTAATTTTTAGGATACTAGTCTATTAAATATATGAAATTTTGCAGAGTATATTTGAACTGGATGAAAGCTACATTGTAAAAAGGTGATACAACACTGTGGGAGGGTCCTAAGGAACTATAGGACAAATCTCACCCGACTATACATACAAGATGCTGAGAATAATAAGAAGTGAGCCACTAAGTAATGGAACTACCTGGACCCGAAGGACTGGGAGGCATTTGTTACCAAAAGAAAAAGTGATGAATTCAAGGTATTAAGCATCACTCCCAATTTATTAATATACATTCTTATGAATTCACCTATTCATGATTGATCTTTAGTGTTACTAACCAATTCATTGTGCTTACTAACAAGGCTATTAGCTATGCTCAAAGAGCAAGGTGTGTAATGAATGTGCATGACCACACGATGGGTCCAAGTGGCTATGCATACATTCACTAAAAACTACTGGCTGTTGCTGTTGCTGGGTCTCCTACTACTCAGGAGACTGGCGAGTCCTCTACAGTCCTCTACTGTTACTCTCGCACATGCCTCGCCATGCTGTGTGGATAGTTGGGAGGCAAAACAAGAAAGGAGATATAGACAATCCCGCAACTGCTGAGGCGGCTGCAAAAATGGTAAAATTTAACTCTCAGAGCAATCGACATTGATGATTGTTATGTTTACTTACCAATTTTGATTGATGGCGATTAATGGGAGCTTCATGAGCATAGCAAGCAAGACAAGTTCATCCCATAGGGCACATGGTATGAATTGAAAGTTGCTCTTGGTAACCAATATCATCCTGGACATGTTAGGGCTACAAGCAATGGTGTGGGCATAAAAGCGTTCTTTGGGCCATCACAGTGCAAACATGTCCCAAAAGTGGAATTTTCAAAAGATGAGGTAATCTATTCTTTTTTTAGAATGTTATTGCAAAGGGAATTTAATAATCAAAAGCTAGTGTTTCTTTTGTCCATGTATAGGTAGATGAGTTAATTTATAGGAGAGTCGAGGAAGCACTTGATAAGAGAGTCAAGGAAACATTTGATAAGAGACTCCATGAAGCAATGAGCAAGTGGTGGGCGTCTCAGGCTACCACTCAGACAATAATTGTGCCGTGTCGCTCTTCCCCTATGGTAGAGGTAGTTGGGAGTAATCATGTAGACCCACCACCTAGCACGTCCGCTGTAAGTATTTTTATGATATAGTAGCTAGTCTTTTCAAGATGATATGCTTATATATACATATATATATATATATATATATATATATATATATATATATATATATATATATATATATATATATATATATAACATACACTATGTAAATTTGTAGGGGTAGAGGTCATGCCGTCTAAGATTCAAAGAATTCATCATTGTAGAGGCCGAGGCTTACCCACGTCTTCTAGGGCACATGATTCATGACACTCTAGTACCTGATGGTGTGGTTCGTGTGAGTCCGAGGCTTGTGTTCCATCATTGGAGGCAACATCCATTGTCATATGCCCACCCAAATGCTGACACACTTGGTGAAGCAGAAGGTGGAGTGATATTGTGCCCGAAATGGATGTCTTCTATACTGATCTTGTATGTTAAATTTACATTACGTTAATTTGTTAGCATATATATAAGTCAATTTGATATGAAATTATATGTACAGGAGAAAAGGAAGAAACCCACTATAGCTCCGCCTCCACCTCCACCTCCTCATGCAGTACCTAGTTGGCTTCCAAAGGACCTATATGAATCGATAGGTCCTAATTGTAGGGGTATGACAATATGGATAGGTGAACATAAAAAACATTGTCATATAAATGTTTATATTCCAAAGGATGCTGCATGCCAATCATACGATAACACTATATTTATACAAGATATTTTGGAGTTGTTTAGGTATGATTGGATGAATAAATCTATGATAGAGCTATGGATATGGTGAGATCTTGTTTATATATCTATATACCTTGTTTTATATATGGTGATTTGGCTTCTTATATATTAATGCATACATAATATATGTTTTGCATCCACTTACACAAAATCTGTAAATAATTTTCATTTACCCATGTGGGATTTTTAATTCCATCTTTGATCAGTCTCATACATAAAGACCCTTCATTAGTTACCTTATACTGCTATGACACTTTTAAATATTTTGGTAAAAAAAAGAAGAGCGTGATAATAGCTCCATTCAATATTAAGCAAGTTTACTTTGCTTATTATTTGGACTTAAGAAAATATATTTTATTATGGATTTTGAGTTATATATTTTTAACTTTTTTATCTCTAGTGGTAAGTATTGGGAGTAACTGGTTATTGTCCCAAGATGTTTACTATTTATTATCTAGATCCTGAGGGGAAGCAATTAGACATGCATGGACACGTAATGAAAAGTCCAACTCATCAGTTAATTATAGTAAACCGATGCCTTTTGTTCTAATGGTGTCAGTTATCTAAAAAACTGTCAATAAATTGAGGTCAACAAAGTCGGTTATTAATAGAAAACCAACAACTATGGTCTAACCAGAGGCCATTTTCTTTTGGTTGGGATGGAGAATGGCGTCAGTTTTGAATGAATAATTGACGTATATGGTCCCACTATTGGAGGTTCTTTTTTTGGTTGCAATCAGGGATGGCTATATGTCATTAGTTTTGTAACCGACGCTGAAGGCATCTACTTTTAGTATCACCCACTTGGGTGTTGCTGGGAAACTGACATCAAAGGTCTTATTTAACCAGCGTTAAAGGTGATATTTATACTAGTGGGTTTAGGGTTGTCTCACATTTAGACTAAGGATAATGGTCCAAAACCCTAATTCCATCATATCATGATTTCTAAGATTACAACCTTTAGTTATGCATATTAGGTGAAACCCTAATCATCATCTTGAGCATATTAAGTTATCTGTGATACCTAGATCGTATCATTAGCATTAAGATCATAGTAAGATACTCACATTGGTTTCAAAACCCTAAATAAACATGTCATGATTAATAATCTAGAAACATCCATTTTTCATCATTATTTAGAATTTACTCATCATACATGACAAGATCATGTATTATTTCAAAACAAACAGATTCACTATCATTCTAAAGGAAATCTAGGTTTTCCTTTATATTAGTCACATCAAAACATGTATTGCATATACTTTTAGAACAGGGGGCATAATTAGTCCACGAAACTATTTTATTTAGATCTATATATTTTTCTGAACAATTTCATATATAGGTTCATTATCCGATCTACCATTAATTATCTACATTAGTTGCAAGATAATTCTATTCTGAATAGACTACCACATCATCAATTAATTATTATTAGCTATTATCCACACAGGACGGCTCCACCAATGGCACTATGCCATGTCGACTCAGAGCTCCATGCGGGCTTGGCTTGTGAGCGAGGCTAATCACCATTTTGCCCATGCATAGTGACCTAGATGTGTCACGCAGACTAGGGCAAATGAGACTAATCCCTCCAGGGATTGTCTCCCCCACTGCCTACATGCGAGCAGGTTTCCATGAGTCAAATCCACAATTGACTCTGGCTTGCTAGCCTTGGTAGCCTCCGGTGAGGGTGAGGTTGAGTCCACAGGGACTCCCCAGATCCAACGATCTCTCTGGCTCACTGAAGGATGGCCAGAGTTAGAGGTTTCTAAGCTGATATATACACGGATACAATTGGGAAATAGGAGAAGAGATTCACCTTCCTTTGTCATGGTTTCTGGGTAGAGGTAGTTTCCTATAGGTGCTACGATCCTTTTCCAACCCTCATATGTATCTGTGGTGGCTGAGATAGACTGGGATATAGTTCCATCACAAAGCTTCTCGACGATGGTGGCCAGAGTCAAGGAAGGACCCTGAGGTCAATGCACACCAAGCTAACTGTCTCAATCTCCCCTCCATCATTTGAAGGTGTTATACAACCAAGTAATTGTCTCAGAGTGAAATGGAGAAGGGGTTCTCACTTCAGGTTCCTAGAGGGTAGGGAGAGCTCGGGGTCAGCTCCATGGGTGAAAGGAAATTAATTGATGAGAGATATATTCTCTGAGGGTCAGGAACCTTCTCCTTGATGCCTTATATAGGCTTGGGTATAAAAGGGGAGGCGGTGGTGCCTGGCCCTAACTTCCTAGTTTACTCAGGATATTGGGCGTTATCCTATGTCATGATGATAATGGGCATACATGGGTTCGTTGAGTTTGCATTAACCTCCCAGTTACAACTACATGTTTATATGAAATAGAGAGAGTCTGAAGAGGAATGGAGAGGTCGGAGTCCCCACGATCCTCCTATGAGTGGGATCTCATGGAGTTCAGGTAAGGGAGAGAGTCTCGCCTCTCTCGGTACTACCCAAATCCATTTCTCGGGTCCAGCTGGACTCCTCTCATATGTTTTCCTTTCCTTTTTTCTATATATTTTTAAGTAAAAGTCCTCGTTAGATAAATATTCCTCTAGGACATATCATTAATATGAATTATCTCAAACTTTGGGATATCGTCCCATTACTTATTTTCTATCATAAAGTAGAAGATAAAACCTAAAACCATGTACATATTATCCATTATTTGGCTTCCAAGTAAATAGTGGATAATCCTTTAACTAATTATCTAGGCCACATTTTATCTTAGATCAATCTATAAATTATCTCAGTATCTTATATTCTGATTATCCATCAATTGAAAATATCTCAGATATTTATTATGATCATGAGTAGCATAAATATCCAAATTCATATCCCAGGGACCCATATATAAACCCTGGTTACCCAATTGGGCTGAAATGTGTCCCTAATGCCCATGAATCATATCTTGGGCCTTATAAAGGTTCCCTGATCCCAGTTACATTCCTAACTACAAATTTAAGGCTTTGATAATCATTGCACCTTATATTAGCCTCATATGAACATATATGCTCAAAAGCACATTATTTACTTAAATTGAACATTTAATATGAGTCTAGGGTTTGGAATCATCAACCAAGGTCCCTCAATTCCCTACCTTGTTATTTGTACCATAATTTAATTTAGGGTTGAAATCTATGAATTTCAAGGAGGTAATAGTGTATTTACAAACTTCCAACTTCCAACTCATTTAGAGTTTCACCCTCTTTACTGAGATATCAATAAAACACTAATAATATCAAATGAATTCCAATATAATATCTGACATATATGTACTAGAAATTCATATAAAACAATCATCTATAATAAGGAGAATCAAATAGACAAGTTCTTCATTCACTTATAAAACAATTTTAGACATAGTTGAAAACCCTAGATTTTGTATATTCTTATACCTTTTTCAATAACTTTAGTAATTATATTATTGATGTTTTGTATCCATTTGTAATATTACTTTATAATTTGAAATTCATCACAATAGGAAAATAATCCATTACTAGATCACCTTCATAAGCTTAAACTAAAAAACACATTTAGGGTTTGTAGTCGCATACAAATGAATTGAATATTATTGAGGGTTTAATCCAATTTCATGCAATCTACTGTTAGATGGAAGTATACGTTCATCTAATGTGAAAACACCTTAAAAATGTAGCCGAAGAAATGAAATTCTAGAATCCATACCAAACTCCTAGAAATTCACTATTTTCTTCTTCCTTTCAAATCAGAAACCCTAGGGATGGAGAATTGTACAAAAAGAGTGAGAAAACACTAAGATTTGATATCATTTTGAATAAAATAATAGGAGGGAAGGAATTTTGACATGTGAGAGAAGAATCACCAAGAAAAGCTATCTAGAGATGACAAACTTACTTGATATCATCAACTCTAGGAAGAGAAAACCCTAGATCACTATCTTCATCACTTTCTCCATCCAAACCCTAACTCTCCCTATCTCTCTCGGAATTCAATTTTTTGGAATGAATCATGAAATATGGGATCTCCTAACGTGTTAAGTTAATCATATAGAGGAATTAATATGTGTGGGTCAATCACAAACTAACCCTTCTTTACACTTTCTTTTATATTAGCAGAATTTTCTATCATAAGAATGTTACTGTGAATTGTTTACTGAATAGGCCAAACCTACTCCAAAATTATGCAAATTTAGCTTGTTGTTGGTCATAAAGCTGCAAAGCTCCAGTAAACTTTTTATATCATTCTGAGCTACCAATCAAACACTACATTGCTATCCTATAGTTTGTAGAAATGTCGACTAAGAGCAAAATGCCCCAGAGACCCCTAGAACGGCTGTGTAAGGTACCACAGTGGTGTCAAGGAGAACCCATCACGACTGTTCCAAGGAGGACCCAACATGACTATGCTGCCTATCATGACTATGGTGCCTTGGTTCCAACATACTTGAGTATAAAGTCAACCAACACTTCTATTTCTCCAAAATGGCCGTTTGGCCTAGAATGCATGTGCCACCATCAACCCTACACGACTGTAGTGCCTAACACGACCATTTCATCCAAGCCTTCAACTCCAAATTCACTGTAGCTTTTCTTACCTCACCCTTTCCACTTGAGCATGGTCGTTGTGCCCTCCTTCACCACAGTCATATTGCCCAACATGACCATTGTGAGCAAAAACCCTAATTCTAGCCAACTACGTTTTATACGTCTCAAACCCTAATTATTCAAAACAAAAGCTATTTTTGTTAGGTTTAAAACATCATATTCAAGATACCATCGTTTATCATATTCAAGCAGTGATCAATCTAATTGAGCATGTATCCATCTAGGTAAACCCTATCTTACTAATTAAGCACAAACACAATCATAACAACATAATTTCCATGGGGTGTCTTTCGCGTTGACTTCTTTGGTGACTAATAGATTGTTATTTAAATTCCATTGGCCTTCCATCATGACCTTCTCCCTATCCCTCCAGTGCATGAACTGTATGATGAATATGTTATTTGTGATCTATCATAATGTTGCTCCCTCACGAGTACCCACATACCAATTAGGGTTCTCATCATACCTAAGAAGTTATATGGTCTTTGTGTCATCAACACCCCCACTAGAGCCAAATCTAATAGTTCTCCTAGTGTCTTCACCTGTGATTTCCAGAAGTCAATGATCTCTTCATCCTCTCATCCTCCACAAACAAGTTGGTGCATCTCACACTTAGTTCATTTGCCATCAGGAGATAAAGGGGACCTACAAAATAAGACAGAGGGTGCCCGAAGTGTCCATGGAGAGTAGACTCACATAGTGCAAGACACTCTCCATTAGATAGCTAGAGGAAACCCTAGACAAGATTCTCCGTGATGAGAGATAATCAAAAGAGACCCAGACACATTAACATTTAAACAAAAAATCTTAATGATGGTATGCAAATATGATTCAACTTTTTTTTCTTCTTCTGAAAATTGCTTTTATGTTATGGAGGGATTCAATCCTTATTCACACAGAAGAAGAATGATGTTACACCTTTTACTTATTTCAAATTGTCCAAATAAATCAAGTTTTCAACTCACACTACTAAGAAAATGGAGTATTTATCAAATGGGTAAATATAAATTGAGTGTCTAATGTAATTGAGTGTATATTAGTTTTATTATATTATTGCTTTGCCTTATGTGTAATGATTTGAATATAAATACACGTGCAACATGCATATGGTCTTGATCTCTAATTAGTCCCTTATATAGAAGTCTCTAGGGTGGGCACAATACTAAATCAGATCATATAGAAGAATCTAGGGTGGGCACAATAGTAAATAAAATCATGACCTAACCACACTAAATCCAATAGATCAATTTGGTTGTGCTAGTTTGCTTCCAAGGATTTAAACCACTATATAGTGGTTCATTCAATTTGAGGATACAATTTGACCAAACCAAACCAAACTAAGACCTACATGCATACACACATATATATATTATATAACATATTAGTCTATATTTAATTATATAGTAATTAATAAATGTATAATTGAGGACTTGTAATTTCCCTCTTTTTGGTATAAGTTGTAATTAAAAATATTAATAAAATCGAACTTTTGATAATAATGTTGAATTGTTATGTTTTTTTGGAACAATAGCAAAATAAGTTATGTATCTATGGTGTAATTAGGAACCATTTGTAATTCTTTTTTTATAATATTTTCTTGAGAAGTTGCAGCCAAATTTTGAACACGTGTTGAGGTCATATGTAGTTTGAAGACTTCTATAATAAATTAACATAAGGATGACTTAAAGGACATGAAAAGGGAACTTAACTAGTTTATTATGATGAAAACTTTATAGTATAACAAGAAGAGAGAGAGAGAAATTCCAAAATTTCAAATCAATTTGACATCCCTAGTAGCCTATGAAATTTTTGTAAGATTTATAACTTTTATGTAAATTGAAAAATCACTTTGTTAACTTTTTAATATTGATGGATTGAAAAAGTAATAATGGACCATTGAACTTTAGTCTTCCACCTTGACCGGGTAACGAGGTCTGTGAGCACCCAGTCTAAGATCAATGACCATTTAGATCATCCCTAACCTCCTGACATTAGGGAAAGAAACCCAAAACTCTTCTCTCTACCCAATCACCTCTTTATGTCACTCTCTACTCACCCCATGTTTCTTGAAAACTGTGACAATTTCTTCCTCTTTGTAATTAGGTTCAAGTCATAGGATATTTCCTTATGATCATGTCCTTATCCACTGAGAACAAAGCCATCAATTCCACTCCCTCTCACCCCTCTACCATGGAAACCACAAACCCTAGTAGAACCCTCCTTGTAATCTATTTATACTCCCTTGAAATACGTCTCTTCCCCTAGACATTCGACTCGACTTCCACAAGAAATCAAGCTCCAAACCACCACCTTCACCTTCATCTCTCTTCCTACTATCAAGTGGCACTATTGCAAACCCCAAACTGGGCTTTTCTTGCTCAAGCCATCACAATAAGAGATAGAAAACCACCATTGGCTTTGTGGGTCCACGGTGAGGTCAGTTGTTGTGTTTGTGAGTTGCATCCACTTCTTGTCCTCTTCATGTCCCTTATCTCCATTTTCCACACTACTATGGTGGCTAACTTGGTGTGTGGGTTGGCTGATGGGAGAAACAAGTCTCATGGCCATTTAATCATGAGAACAATCAAGTAGTGGCCTGATCAGATGACACAACACCGGAGTGCTCTTACACACTTGGTTAGTGAGGAGGGTGGCTATGGTTTGTTGCTTTCCCTCATCAGTTTACTATTGGTTTACAATCAATAGTGCTCTATTTTCTTGAATTAAGGTATTATTTCCTTTCATGATCAATAATTAATTAAATGATCAATTATCCAAAAAATAATAATAAACAAATCCAAGATCCAAAGATAACATGTAAATATATTTTTTATTAGAAAAGGTGAGGAATTCAATAAAGATATTATATATGATAATTCTTATCCTAAATTCTCAATTATATCAAATACTCTCTTATTTGCTTATTTAAAAATGACTAATGTCCAACATTTGCATTATTAACCATCCAGACCCATACCTCTTATATGACTGAATTTTGAGGATGTTATAACCACATCTTGGACTCCAATAAAACTAAAACACAATGACAAGAAATTAGACATGCGATATTATTTGTGATATGAACCATAGGTTGATTCGTAAATAAGCAATCTCTTTAATGAGTGATTCGTGACCCTATCTTTCTTTACGAGTCAAGAACGTTAAATCTAACTTTGATTATTTATTTGAAGACTGATAGAAACCTTGATTTGATGTTTATACGTCTGATAGGTGTTAATAATGATGACAATGCAATCCTAATCTTAATGATGTTGAAATTAGGGTTTTAAGTGAGTATCAGGGGTTTACCCAAAGTAATGGTCGAATCCATATAAACCCTAATTTCCATCTGATATGAACTCACCCTAAAATCTTTACGAAGACTCTAGTAGGAGATGTTTGAATGATTTTATTAACATTTTGAGTGTTATTTGATAAATTTTAAACCAGGGCTTCGATTGTTTTCTATTAACTATTGTGGACTTATCTTTCTCCTCAAAACATATATGTGGAATAATTATGGATAACCACCTTAACAATGACTTTTTCATGTAGTTTTTCTAGCATTTTACTCACGTCTACAAATGTACTGGTTTCTTTAAATTATGTAAAATGCTAAGATCATATGTGTAGCATTGAATCTGAATGATGATCAAACCTGATAGCTAGATTCTCCCAAATATTTTTTAGGGAGGGATACAATCCAAAATTTCTGAGTGAACCTTAGGATGGTCACTAAAAATCAATGTTACATTTTTTTAACTATAAGCTTAATTTTCATATCCAAATTTATAGAGTCAATAAAAAGAAAGGGGGAGTTTTTAAATAAGACATAGTCTTGATTAACACCAAGGACAAGGCCATCCAGGGTATGAGCTCTCCATATGAGTGTGAGAAGCTAATTTTTTCAAACCATATAGACATTTTGTCAATTTTGGACAACATCTTTTTTTGTGTGGGTTGGGACATCTATTGTAGCTCACAATTTGGTGTATGACAACTGCAACATCTGCTTCTACTAATACTCTTTGTTACCCCTCATGACAATTGACATTGATCCCAAAGAGGATGGCATATGTTTCTGTCATGTGAAAAACCCACTTTGCTTTGATGGTTATAGAAGCCATCACCAGACATCTTCCTTCATGGTCTTTGAACATTGCATCAGTGATGAGAGATTCTTTGTTCAAGATCATGACTTAGTATTTATCTTGATCCACCCTTTTTCTGGTGGGAGAAATTTCCACTAGAGTATGTTAGCACTAGAATTTGGAAGAGGTTTTCCCTCGGTTGTGTACCCCTTATGCATTAGTACCCACTTCAACATGTTGTTACTGATGAGTAGGGCATTTGGCTCAGCTTGGTTGAAGAGCACCTCATTCTTACACTTCCACGCTGTCAGGAAGTAAGAAATGGCCATCACCATATCCTTAGGTGTCAGTTTTTCTAATAGCCAGGTCCAACAAATTAAAGGGTCGGATGTGGGACAATCATGAATTGTGGAGAGGGCATATCTGTTATGCCAAATCTCTCATAGAAATTTGTAATAAAAATGGTGTGGTTTAGATCTTTCATAGGAACTACATAATCTGGAACCTTGCACTCTCCCTGATATATTTTTGGTTGTCTCTCACCAATAGAAAGATGGTTTTTGCATACATGCCATAGAAAATGTTTGATTTTAGGTGGTTCCTCCATCTTCCATATATTGTTCCACACTTCTCTCTTATTGTTGATCTCTAGGTGATTCTTTCTATGGTGACATGCCCAAACTATGTTTGCAAATTGTAAGTGTATGCATCAAGTCGTATAGGCATGTGTGACTCGAATGTCAAACTTAGGGAAATGTAATCTAGAAACTACTACTATCTGTAACCTAATCAACTAGGCCTAAGGAAAAAGTTTTTGGTTGTATGATTAAAACTAATTGCAAGAATTGAAAACTAAATTAAGTGAATTGTGATCACAAACTAAATGGATTCCTTAGGATTATGTACCATTTCACCATGGAGTACATTACAACTAACTCCATTTCATTAATAAGCATTCACTCTTAACCCCTGGACTAAGGACCTATAGCAATTATTACTCGCTCCCGTAGCGTAATACACTACCTATACTAAGACAAATCCCACTCCCATAGTGATTTAGGAATTATCTAAGCACATTAAGAATCCTCTGGGTTATACCCTTCACGGTTGTAAGCCCTCTCCTAAGGCACAATACAGACTATGTAAATCTACAACTTTTCCAACCCTTAATCCCTCTTCCGATGCAATTAATAGACTGAGTAATTAGCCATGGAAATAAGCATAAGTAATTCATGAAGTGATCAAAAATTGAAGTCCAAAATTAAAGGAAATGTCTATATTAACTCATGGAAATAAATTACAATGCATAATTGGGATACTCCTCTGCTCTAAGGAATAAGGGGATTCACACTGCATGATTTCTATTGTCTCATACTTACTAAGAAAAGAGAGAAAGTATGGTAAAGATTAGAAAATTGATGTAAATCCCTAGAGAAAATATTCTGGAAGATCCCCTCTGGTGAACGTCATGATCCGCAACGTTCTGACTACAAATCTTCTCTTCAAAAATGCCTGAATCATCTGAGACGTGGTTGTCTCCTATGTTTCCTCCTCCCTTAGCTCCGTGCTCTATTGCAAAAAATAGAACATGATACCTTTGTCTGGCCGAACTCTCCTGAGGTCATAAGTGGGACTTGGGCCATAACTAAGTCCCAACTATCAAATCTGTCATAATCTAAAATATGCATTGATCGTGTCAAGTCGGTAGCACCAAAAAAAGTCTTCAACTAATTTGAAATCCTCACTGATTGTAGGTACTATCGATAAGTGGGTCAGTAGCACTGAGTTTCTCTCTTGTAGTTTCTGAATTCCCCTATTGATGAATGTTGATACTACCAACTAGCAGGTCAGTAGCATCAAGTTGATAAACTCAATTCCTATTGTTCTCTGGACCATAAGTCAGTTCCACCAACTTGCCATTTTAGTGGCCTCAAACCATTACTCGGTAGCACCGAGTTGCATCTAGGTAGCACCGAGATTTCTTTAAGCAACATGTTGGATTTTTGCATTAATTTGGTAGCACCGAGCTGCCTTATAAATGCTCCAATTACTTAAAATATGAAAAAATAAAACATAAGTCCAAATATAGTTTGAGAATTTGATATAATTTGGTGAAAATATGTGTTATTGGATGCAATACGTTTTACATGATAGTAACAATAAACAATGCATAATTAATGTCAAAATGAATGATAATGCATGAAATACATAGCAAAATAGCATGTGAAAAGTGAATAAAATTAGCACATCAGAATCCCCTAAGCTTAAATGTTGGTCTCCCTTGAGCTACACTAACTTTGGATTTGTTTGATATAAGTCATCAAGAGGACAAACAACATGAACTACATCTCTCAAATACCCCCTCCTAATGGTCTCGAACCGGCTCTGACTGACCACTGAACATATAACTACTCTATAGTGACAAAAAATGTTTATTAAAGGCGTCTACTCTTAGATCAATGAAATACTATTAATAGAGAATTTAAAATCATAGTGAATAGGGAATTCACATGATGTACCACATGATTCCCTATCTATATTGCTCTTACCTACCTGCCAACTACATTGGAAGCAGTCCCCCATAAAAAAATTATGTGGAGATTGATCATATATGTGGCCTACATAAAGAGCAATGGGTGGAATGAAATAGGTGGTTGTGAATAAGAACCACAAATAACATCCAAATCATTTATGCAAAAATGAAATATGATGAACCTATAACATGAAGGGAATGATAAATGCATGAATCCTAATGCCTACTATTTTGATGGAATGATGCATGCACTAGAAATCTCATGTGATTGATGGGAGTGAAAAAAAAGAATAAATACATGTAGCTTTTTTTCACTTCTCCTCGAAGAAAAATTCAGAATGAGTTCAAGGCATCCTTTTCTCCCTCTTTATTTGATATTTTTTCTACCCTCTTCTTTTAGCATGATCTATGAATTGTGCTTGGGATTTTATTCAACATAGAAATTTTTTCTTCATTTAGAGGAGTAGGGAGGTGTGGCCTTTCACTTTATATATGAGGAGAATCTATATAGATACATGACAAAAGAATGATGCAAAAGAAAATGCAATCTGCATGAAATTTGTTTTGCAACTAACTTGATATGCAAACATCATTTCTCTCTTTTTTTCTAACAAATGCAATAAAAGACTAACTATTATGCCTCCTATTATTCTATACAATGCAATCAAGTGGAAACAATTCCGGTTACTTGATCATCTTAAGGTGGTGGATGAAATGTCTTGAAAAGTGGGTGGAATCACATGATTAAGAGACAATACCTGTCTTAAACTATGACATGTTCCTCTCCTATAAACCTATGTACATGGTAACCTTAGAGTTTCTTTATAAAAATACCATTTAAGGTCTTGTTACTTGTTTGGTAAGTTTGGGATCCAACCCCAACACCATCCACAACTCTTATCTAGATTAAAAATTTCATTCATATTGAGTGTCATCAAGATGTCTGACCCATACACTTCTTCTAGGCGGTGTTGTCTTAGTCTTTATAAATTCATATTAACAAGATATGGTCATTATTTTTTTAGATTCCATTGCAAATGCATAAAACATATTTCTCCTTGATAATAGGATAAATCATGACACTTAAGCTCCACAATTACACTAGATAAATGTGGATCCTACACTTACAAAATAAACTAACATAAAGTAACAGAACTAACAAAAAATGGAAGAAAAAAAGATAAAATTATTCCAACACCCCAAGCTTGAACTTGACTATGTACTCATAGTCAGAATTCGATCATAGAGGTGGAACGTAGGTACCATGATCACATAATGATGATGGTGGTGGCTGAAATGTCCCTGACTACATATCGGAATCAGGGTCAGGAAATGTGCTGGCAAATGTGGGTGGTGTTGATGACATAGGAGGTGGATGAGGTTAGCTAGCGAAGTGTCCCTAGCTCCAGTAATGGTCATAGAGCGCTTGCTGGTAATGCTCGATGTGTTGCATGCACATGTGCATGTTCTCCTAGTTGGCCAGGAGAAGGCACTCGTTGTTGTACATCGCTCGTTGTTGGTACAAAAGCTGCTCCTGGACTTTGTAAATCCAGGAAAGGGTGAATGTATGTTGTTTCTATCCCTCTTGGATAGACCACAACATCCTATACATGCCCTCCATGGAGAAGGAATCTCTAGGAGGTGGAGGCAGTGGAGATGTAGGGCTGGATGTTGCATATATGTGTGGGGTCTGGTATGATGCCGCCTCTGTTAGAAAAGCATGGCATTGTCCTCCTCTTTGTATTTTTCCTCACCATCTTCCACCTCGGCCTATGGATACTCCTCTTCCTCCTCACCTTCTGGTACAAGAACCACATTATCCATCAGCCATTTGAGGAACCACACTCATCAAAGGCAAAAGATGGGTTGGGGAGAGCCCTTTTCTTCAGCTGCCCATTGATGGTGCAACAAGTTTACACCTTTCCCTCATACTTGGAGACAAGGTGAAACCACTTGAAATGCTTGAACTCAAGCGTCAAAGAGTCTTAATGGCAGCAAACTTGGAGAGGTCTAGGTGGAGGTGGAGAGCTAAGGGTGTGAGAAAACCCTCAAAGAGAGGCTTCCTCTGAGCCTGCCTCTTGACTGCTAGCATGTGCTGCAAGATTAACAAGCCAAGGTTGACCTTTTCCCTTCCTAGTGTGAGAAGTGCCCAAAGAATGTACATGTTCACCTTTTGTGACTTCCCTTGTCCCTGAGTGGGCCTGGTGAATATCGCAGTGCATAATCTGAATAAAGGGGTGCTCAATGTCCATCACTGAGGCCTGGTTCTAGTTGACGATGAATCCCTCTGGTTGGGTTGTCATCTAACTCCAAGCTATGGCGTAGTCAAAGTCATTGGGTGTGAAACATACCCCACATACTGACCAATCATAGATTGCATTGAATTCCACCAATGTGAGGTGGTGGGCGATGTTGTAGAGTCCAAATTGGATCCACCCATCTTCCCAACCTTCCCCATGCTCAGGGATGCAAAAAATCTCTAGTGATGCAAGAAACCAACACACTATATCCTAGTAGGTGGGCCAATCACTAAAGAAGTGGTGACCACCCATCGTCCCCCACCCTTGGAAGACCTATTGGAGGATGTCAGTGAAGCTAGTGTTGTTGAGGAAGCTACAATCACCATACCACATAGGTATGAACTCCCTCTTCATTAGACTGGCAAAGATCTTCTTCCGGTCTTTGTCTGTAAAGGATAGTCTAGATGGCTTCAGTACCATTTTCTCAGATGCTCCTTCTAACGAAGCTTGCCTCCTTGACATCATTATTTTCATAGAGAGAAATGAGGTTGAGAAAGGGAGCTCGATGAAGACTCAGGCATGTCGGGGGTTCTAGATGTCTTTTGAATGCAATGGAATGCCCTGGGTGTGAAAATATATCACCCATTACATCCCTTTATATAGGAAATGAATTGCCATGTCATGTTGTGTCGCTGCCACTAACCTGGGCATCAGTGGTACTGACTCGTCTCTCAATCTGTGGCTTGTCATTGTTGTTGGTTGATCTCGACGGTCTAGATCCGTCAGTGTACCAACCCACAAATCGCTCCATGTTGGTGGTACCGGTAGGAGTCGGTGGTACTGACTTCTAAAATGTTGGTTTAGATCAGTGCTATCGACCATAGGATGCAAATAAACTTGATCATTGATGTCGATCCCATAGATTCTGATCTTCACGTGTCAGTGCCATAGACAAGATGTTGGTGGTACCAAGTTGATTATCACATGCTCATGTGACTTAGAGTCAGTGCCACTGACCATGCAGTCAGTGACACCGAGTTGAATTAAGTTTGTTGCCATAATATGATATCGGTGCCACCGACTTTGCTGTTGGTGGTACCGAGCTGTATCAATTTTGTCGAGCTTCTTTGGTGTGATCAAAGTGGCCCTCTCAGTGTATTTAACTTGAAGCTTCTCTTTCTTTTGGTAG
The DNA here is from genome assembly GCA_963693085.1 of Alisma plantago-aquatica. NCBI lineage: Eukaryota > Viridiplantae > Streptophyta > Magnoliopsida > Alismatales > Alismataceae > Alisma > Alisma plantago-aquatica. The sequence goes on from OY856414.1 coordinate 338,980,829, forward strand.
CATGAACTTTGACGTCAGTACTAGTGACTTGATGTAGAATACTTCTTTGCTCTATCTACAAGAAATTGGTGCTACCAACCTGGGCGTCTGTGGTACCAAAATTTCACGACCTCCTTATTGATTTTTATACCTCAGTCAGTTCCACCGACTGATGTGTCTCTGTCTGCACACATAACGAGAATCATCAAGGTATATATTTTTACATCTAAAAAGAAATAAAAATGCAAATATGAACACTACTACTAAATAATCTTATATGAAAAATAAATAACAGAAAATCAAATTATGAGTTACCTCCCATGATCACCCTTGTTTTAAGTCCTAGGCTTTACAATTTTTATCTCTAAAATGCTCAAGAAAGCTCAATGAGCTTCAACTCTTCCTCCTCATAGTCTATCTCTCCCCCATAGTAATGTTTGAGGCATGATTTATTTGTCAAAAAGGATTGAGCACCATCACTTATTTCATTCGCTCCATGAGGAATTGCCTTGACGACCAGATAAGGTCCACTCAACTTACCAGGATGCAATTTTTCATCCTAGTGTTGAACAATAAAACCCTTTGACTGGTAAAAACACCCTATGATGAATATGACAGTCATGCATTTTCTTAGTCCCATCCTTGTAGATTCTAGATATCTCACAGTCCTCTAGCATAATCTCATCTAATTCATTAAGCTCCAATCTCCTCTTCTTTTTAATGCACTAGAGAGATCAAAATTTAGCTTCTTCACAACCCACTTGGCTTTGTTCTCTAGCTCCATAGGAAAATGGCATGCTTGCATGTAGACTAGCATGTATGGGGTTATGCCTATTGGTGTCTCGAAAGTTGTCCTATAAGACCATAGAGCGTCAGTCAATTGAATGCTCCAATTAGTCCTATTGGTAGATATGGTCTTCTCTAGGATCATCTTAATCTCGCTATTAGACATCTCAATTTGACCTTGAGTCTGGGGTGGTATGGGGTCCCTACTATGTGCCCCACTCCATACTTACTCAATAAATCACCAAACTTCCTATCTATGAAATGAGATCCCCCATCACTAATAATCATTCTAGGTACCCCAAGCCTATAAAATATATTATCCTTCACAAATTTGCGCACAATATGTGCATCATTGGTTCAGATTGGAATTGCTTCCACCAATTTAGATACATAGTCCACTGCAAGCAAGATATACCAATTAGAATTTGAAGACACAAAAGGTCCCAAAAAAATCAATTCCCCACGAATCAAAGACCTCTACCTCCTAAAAGATATTGAGAGGCATTTTGTGTCCCCTAGATATGTTACATGCTCGGTGAAATGCATCACACTTCCTCATATAATTGTAAGCATATTTAAACAAAGATGGCAAGTAAAAACGACCTTAAAACTTTGGCCGCTATCTTGGCATGTCCCATAGTAGGTAAAGAATGATAAAGAGAAAGTATTCTCTCAAACTCACACTCTGGCACACACTTTCTCATAATGCCATCCATGCATTGTTTAAACAAAATAGGGTCATCTCATATATAAAATCTCAAAGAATGGAAGAATCTTTTCTTCACTTGATAACTCCAACCCTCATATATCTCTCCACATGCAAAATAGTTAACTATATGTGCAAACTTGGGATCTTGGTTCCTCATGGAAAAAAGTTTCTCATCAAGAAACTCCTCAACAATACATACCTCCAACCTAGATTTATCCACTCTTTCCAACCTAGACAAGTGATATGCTACCATATTTTCTACTCTATCCTTGTCCTTGATTTCTATATCAAAATCATGTAGTAGAAAAATCCATCTAATCAACCTTGGTTTCACGTCCTTTTTTCGCAGAAGATACTTAATAGTTGCACGATCAGTCCACACTATTACTTTTACCCCTATCAAATATTATCTAGATTTATCAAAGGCAAAGACTACAAAATAAAGTTCTTTTTTATGGTGATATAATTTAGTTGTGTGTCATTAAGCATTATAGACGTGTAGTAAATATTTGAAAGTGTGTGATCCTCATGTTGGCTTAGAACAACTCCTACTACAAAATCAGATGCATCACACATCAACTCAAATGGTTTACTCCAATTTAGAGCCACCACCACATGTGAAGAAATCAATTTCTCTTTTAACACCTTGAAATCTTTGAGACATCAATCATCAAATTCAAAATCCACATCCTTCTCAAGCAATTCAGAAAGTAGTCTAACAATTTTCAAAAAATCTTTTATGAATTAGTGATAACATTTGGCATGTCCCAAAAAGATCCTAACTCCCTTCACCGAGTATGGTGGAGGTAGTTTAGAGATCACCTACATTTTTATTGGGTCAAATTCTATCCCTTTGGTAGACACCTTGTGTCCCAACACAATTCCTTCACTTACCATCAAATGACGTTTCTCCCAGTTTAAAACAAGATGAGTGTCCTCATATCGTTGTAAAACTCTATCCAGTCGGGAAAGGCAATCCTTGAAAGACTCTCCATACACCAAGAAATCCTCCATAAATATCGAGACTATGTTCCACCATGTCATAAAAGACTACAAGTATTCATCTTTAAAACGTTGACGGTGCATTACAAAGACCAAAAGGCATTTGACGGTATGCAAATGTGCCATAAGGAAAAGTGAAGGTAGACTTTCTCTTGATCACGTGGCTCAATGGAAATCTGATTGTAACTGATATACCCATTCAGAAAATACAAATTTTAGCGTCTGGATAGTCTCTCAAGAATTTGATGTATATATGGAAGCAGAAAATGATATTTTAAAATAGAAACATTCAAAAAACAATAGTCAATGCAAACACGCCACCCGATCACTAGTCTAGTTGAGACTAATCCACTAGGATAATTTGTAGTGATTGTGATTCCCCCTTTCTTAGGAACAACTTGTGTAGGACTCACCATTTAGAATGAGAGATAGCACAAATTATACCTACTGATAGAAGTTTAACTACCTATTTCTTTACCACCTCTATCATGATCGAATTTAGATGCTGCTAAGGTTGTGCTATAGGTTTTTCTCCTTCTTCAATGCAAATCTTGTATTGACATAAACTAGGGGAGATTCCCTTTATTACTTCAATGAACCATCCAAATGTGGCCTGGTGATTCTTCATAATAGTGAGTAGTTTCTCCTCTTCTCTCACGCTCATTACTGCTAAAATTATCACATGTAGCTTGTTATCCACTGCAAAGAATATGCACTTTAGATTCGCAGGTAGTGGATGTAATTCTAGGTCAAGAGGACACTATAGAGATGGGACCAATGGTGGTGGTGGTGGCGGCGGTTCTAAGTCTTCATAGTATCTAGTGTAGAAACATGACAAGGTCCTCAGAAATAGGGCACACTCCTCCGATGAGTGATATCATGTGCGGTAATCCACCAAGTTCATGAGACAAGCTTCTAGATGTAGGTGTGGATAATCCTACATCATTGCAAAGGACACTGTGTCTGCAACTATCATCAGGTGCTCCTCTTCCTCTAGGTCATCATGGTGCTTCATACATTTTGCCAAATAAATCTACTGTGTATGCTCCATTATGTCAACAACAAGCGTACATTTGTCCTCCTTTGTCATAACATGAGCCATATCTAAAAAATAGTTTTTCCAAGAGTACTGACACTGGATTTCCTAATTGCTACATCATGTGACATTATTCACTTCCTTTGTCTATATATTGATAATCAGGTAGCTTAATCTCAAAGAAGTCATACTAGATTCCTAATGTTAATCCTCCTCTTACCATCTCTAAGATGACGTCTACTACATCTTGGAATGGTCGGCCTAAAATAGTTCATTCCATAGTCATCTTGCATCTCCATGAGAATAAAATCTCATGGAAAAATAAATTTGTCCACCTTTACAAGCACATCTTCGTAGATATCAGTCAGTCTCACCATAGAGTTGTCTTCTAGCTGAATGGTCATATTACTCTTTATAGATTCTTTATTTCCCAATTTCTTAAATGAGGTTAAAAACATCAGATTAATGCTTGCCCTAGAATCACAAAATGCCTCTCCAAATTTGACCCTACCAATGTAACATGGTATGTTGAAACATTTTGGATCTTGTCTATTATGTGGAAATTTTCTTTGTATTAGTGCATTGACTTCCTCCTTTAAGACAAGTACATCAAAATCGTCTATCCTCCTCTTCTTGTTGATAATATACTTCAATAGCTTGCCATAGGGAGGAATTTGGTCAATAACATATACTAGCTGTCGGTTGATCTGGAGTTTCCTAAATGTGTATAGAAACTTCTTGAATTGCTGATCAACCTTTTTGGCCTTTAAGCCATAGGAAATGGTAACAGAGTCACAATCTTGCACTAATAGGGGTACAATACATGACTCCTTATGATTCTCCTTCTGCTCAATTGACTCTTCTTCTGGTCTCCCCTCTTGTGGTGTGGTATCCTGTGGTTGCTCTAGAGGAATTGTCTCTATCACCTCCCATGTATCAGCTATAATGGTGTTCTTCTCTAGAGTCACCTTTTGGTTTTTCATCAGTACTTTACCACTACGAAGAAGTAATGCTTTCACTAGATGGAATATCTATGTTCCCTGGAAATCCTTTCTGGCTGGACTTACTACTAGTTGAGAATCTAATTTACTAAGCTATGAATCTATGCCTCTTGATTCTACCACTCTCTCTCTTTGTTTGGTCCAAAAGTGCCTCATTCCAATTCAGCAACCTGCCAAACATATCCTCTATCTGGTCTATCTTTACAAAACCCTATCCTATTGGTACTACTGAGACATGTTTCTTTGCTGTTGTTTGGGTTGCTGCACCAGTGATAGATCTTGCTAAAAATTGTTAGGATCTTTCCATGAGAACTTGGGATCCTTCCTCCATTCATAGTCATTTCTGCTTTGGTTGTTCTGCTGTCGCATATACATGCACTCTTCTTCTTCACCTCCAGATGAGGTTCCAGATTTCTACTCAATTCTACTTATTAGGCTGTCCATCTTCTCCTTTGACATAGCGATCTCCTTTGGTTCCACAACACTTTTGACATTTGTTGGTGAGTTACTCTCTTCTCCCCAAGATTAATTCTTTGCCATATTCTTTAATATCTCGTGACTCCTTGTAGCTTTATTATTCAGGAAGAAACCTACTCATGCGCTATCAAGAGTAGTTCCCCCACTTGTGCAACTCATAGTAAAATGTCTTTGCTTGGATAAAGATCAATCCCATGATGGGGAACCTTTCTTAGCATGTTTTGGTATCTCTCCCAAGTTTTTGAATAGGTCTCCTTAGCGTGTTGTTTGAAAATGTAAATTTTCCCAACCAAATCCTTTGTTTGCTGCGGTGGGAAGCACCTGTCAAAGAAACCATCTATCATCTCATCCCATGTCTCTATGGATTTTAGAAGGAAGACTGAGAAACCATGCTTTCACTTTATCTGATAATGAGTAGGAGAATAGCTTCAAATAAATAACTATGGCTAGGACCCTGTCGATCTTAAACATATCACAGCTACCCATAAAGCCATTGATGTGTGCCATTGGGTCCTACATACCGTAGCCATGAAATGATTGTGATTTAATGAGTGCCACCAAAACATGGTCTATCTTGTAGCTTCGCACATTGGCTGCTTGCCTTTTAATTGGCCCTAATTGTGTTGTAGCTGATGAGGCCTTGATCTTTTCCCATACAGTCTATTCTTCAAGCTCGGCCCCAACATGCTCTTTAGCATTATGATCTTCTCTCCATGCCATTTCTTGCTCTGCTTATGGTGATGGAGTATGGAGAAATCTTTGTATTGAACTCCCATATTCTCTTACCCAGCGCTGAAGTTCTTCTGGGCTAATACACTATGGAATTGATTCCCCATAGTTGGTGGTTCTAATATGAGCCATGCACTAGAGCCTAAAAATGGGATAATAGTAAGTGAGAATGAGCACTAGTGAATTCGATTATAAATATTTTTTTTCCAATTTCAACAAAAATAAAAATACGTAATAATAAGAATATATATAGCCTAGAGTGGCCAATCCCAACACTTAGTGTTGGAGTTATCATTTCCTTGGCAACAATGTCCAAAACTTAACATGCCCAAACTATTCTTGCAAAATGCAAGCATACACATCGAGTAGTATAGGCCTATAAGGGCCAAATGTCAAACTTTAGGAGACATTAATAAAGAAACTTCTACTAGTTGTAACCTAATCAACCATGCTACCTCTCACATCTCAGTCAGTGCGAGACTACAAGCAGTACTATCTCAATGTGGGAGATATATCTACTTACAAATCCTATTATATATGTGATGTCTATTATCATTCAAACATTTCATAAGTAAAAGTCCTAATAGAAAAGGCATGTAAGAGTGTTAATATATTTCTACTCATTAGCACTTGTAGATGTCAAATTTAATTTGTTGTAATTACCTGACATGGGGTACTTGCATCTTGTGTCTAAATTTTTTCCTCCACTTTCTTAATTTAATCTTCCTTAGATTACTACAAAATACCTAAGATTCCTATCTTTCACGATCATCATGCCAATATTTTTTTCCTTGCAGGCCTACTATCTTTTTTGAAATTCACAAAACAATTTTTGTTTCAACTCAATAAATATCATATTATATAACAAAAGGGAAAAACATAAAGTAACCGTTTTCAAAATTTTAAGCCAACATAAGTGACATATCTTGAATTAAATGTAAACATTTCTAATATGAAATCATTAAAACCCTTGTACCATTTTCATGGGACTCACATCAAACCATAAGCTCATTTTCATCTTAGAAATGAGATTTCCTCTACTACAAGGATGTAATATAATAACCTTGATTTTCTTTGCAACAACCACCATCCAATATATTGGATCTATATAACCCTCAAAACCTAGTTGAGTTATAAGGGTGTAAGGAACTGAGAAAAACTTTGTGTTTGATGTGGATGATTACCTAATGAGAAGTGGAACCAAGTTTGACTCTTGGACCAATATGATTTAGCATTCATAGGTTTTGGGCCAAGTCAGGCTAGATGAGAATTTATTAGGGTTTCAATCAATGTTTATGGTTTAGTTGATTCTATGTCATCCTTACACTTCATACCAAACTTTTCCAGGGTTTGGGAGGACCAATGGGACACCTAAAATTAAATTGGCATGAATTATGGAAATTGATCCATTTTAATAAGTAAAATTCATAACAAATCACACAACAACAAAAATATTTGGTAGGCCAAATGTATTTTTTTGAACAACCTCAAAATTTGATAAGTATCTAGGTTACTTTGACTCCAAAAGAAAGATAGCATTTTGAAGGGAAATGGTTATACTACTTTGGAGATAATGATTAGGAAAGTTGAAGCATTTTGAGAAGGAAAGAGTATGAAATCATTCCCCACAGTACCACATATGGTCCCATTTGAATGCTAGTTCAAGGGGTCGTCTCCCCAATCCATGGTTGGTGATATATAATGGATACACTACCAATCCATTCCCCTCTCTATTTATCTCCTCTATAGACTCAATCCCCTAAATCATGATCTTGTCATTAACTTTATTGTACTCCTAGATATCTGTTATTCCTTTACTCGATACCATGGAAGTGAAACAAGGAAAAACATATATCCCACCTTCAACACATCTCTAACCCATTATAATAAAGAATGAGAAGAGGGATAGAGAGTAGAAGGAGTCTAGAGAATAGTTATATGGTGTAAAAAGATCCTTGGGGCTTCATGAAGACAAGGGGAAGTTGGATTTGAGCTGTATGATGAGATGGTAGGTCAATGAAATCAAGTTCTATCAGAAAACAAAGTGAGTTTGGAGGTGGTAGGGTTCTCCCTCAACTATTTTAGGTTGTAGTGGGACTATTGGAAGCTTTGAAAATCTTGTGGGACCTTGAGTTGTCTGCAAGGAGGCATGGATGGTCTTCCTTTTTTTTTTCTCCTTTGTAGTGGCAGTGATCTCACCAAGCTGGATGCCATACACCATACCCAATGTTCCTATCAACCAATAGGACTACATGACATCATATAATGCACAAAAGGAGGAATCCGTGAATAAGGAGACTTGGAATTTCATCAATTTCTCATCGGTTTTTGAAGTTTCAATGATGACGTATTTGCATCTAAAGAAGAAGAGAGGAGAGATGAAATGCTAAAATGTTTGTGTGTAGCAACCAAAGGTCACAAATTCAATTGAATGCAGACCACTATCAGATGACTCAAAGATGAGGGTTTGTAGATGTATGATTTGTGACTTATAAAAAGGTCTACTAGACTTGATAAACTCCATTATTTTCCAATAAAATATACTATTGTTTTATAAAATAGGCTTGTCTTATAATCTTTTTAGTAAATCAATACAATATAAAAAAATAAGAATTTTCTAGAAGAAATCTCTACATGACAATTGTTATGTTGAACCTCAAATTAATGATTATGATGCAGATAAAAAATAGGATAGTAACTGTCGATATATGCTTCACCTAGGCCAAAGTAAATCAGTAGTAAGAAATGTCTTAAAATTGTGAAATAAATAGTGTGGGTTCATAATATGGTTCTAAACATAATCTGAGCCATGTACCTCAATATTGTGATGACTAAAAATGGTTATCCAATATAAGAACCACACCAGGTTTTACACAATAATCATTTGTATAAAATATATATGTTGGCACTTAAATTTTACAAAAAATAGATATAGACTCCTAATATCATGTTCTATTAGATAATCTCCAAAAGAACATGCATAACTTTTTGAAAATGTTTTAAAGTTATTTATTCCCTTCTAGGTCTCTCAAATTTGACATTAACATAATACTAGAAATGAATTACAACTTAATTGTAATCCTGAAATATAATTCTCCATTGTTAATGACCTTGGAGGTAAATTTCAAAGCTTAAATATGAGTTTTTTTGTACAAATTTGAAAGCTTAAATATGAGTTTTTTTGAAGTATAAGAGAACCTCCCCTAGGCATGGCCCCTGATGGACCTACCCCAATAGAGTAAACTCTCACCCCCAAATATCCAAACACTATAACAACATCTAAATTACATATTTGGTTGACCTAAGTGATGAGATTAATTTATTTACAAGGTGCAAAACCAAGGGTTAAATCCTAGGTTCTTTTTCAATTTTTTGCTCTATTACCACTTGAGTTGTCCCTCTTTGGTTCTTAAATATGAGTGTTGATCATTAATGTAGCATAACGAATAGGATATGTTTGAATATGAAAACACATTTTATTTAATATTACACAATGAAAATATTATTGATCTATTAACCCTAATTTTAGTTCCAAACAATGGTATAGAACTAAATAGATATTATGAGTTATGTAACATGATAAGGTCTTGCTTGATAATAATATTATGTAGGTATTTCAATTTTTTTTAATAAAATTCTTAGTATTACCCTTATGTAAGTTGATATCAAGTATTTATACTCAAAATATTATACATGGATTTCTTGTGGTTAGGGACCTTATACCGACCATAGTAAAATTATGACCTTGTATCTATTCTTAGGGTTAGGCTGAATACAAGATGTAGGATGCACGAAATGCATGATTAATAATGAAAAACATATATGATGTATAAGTAAGACATGCTTGGTGTTTAATTCATCAAACTAACCAATATTAGACTAATTTAGGTATCTATAAACATTCCTTATAACTATATTTGGATGCCTCTTGGTTCTAGGGGGCCTTAAGTGACTTAGATAGACTAAAAAACCTAGACTAGGTTCATATAAAAGTGATTTTTTTGGTTCCATCTTAGTGATAAATATGCTCAAAAAGAACATGATTATCCCTGAGGCCTAGGTTTGATAAACCTAATTTAAACCCTATGATATTCATATTAGATTTTACATAGAATATGAAGTTAGTGTATGTTAGGTTGACTACAGTTGGCCATGGTTGACTTGAGGAGTCTTTGGTTCACTTTATATTCTTAAACATTAGGTGCATTAGTTATTCTTACCATTTTCCCTTTCTCTTATTGGAACTATGATATGGTTTGATTGTTTGGTTTGTTAATATATTTAGTAATATTTCCTACGGATGCCCCCTTTTCACCATAGAACAAAACTATGCAACACATCTACGTTGAGACATGGGACCCTTTAAATATTATATTTATATATGTATATATATATATATATATATATATATATATATATATATATATATATATACATATAGACACACACACACACACACACACACACACACACACACACATATATATATATATATATATATATATATATATATCTGTGTGTGTGTGTGTTTAAGTATATATATATGTGTGTGTGTGTTGCATGATTTATGGTCCCATTTATGGACTACAATTTATGTAATAATGCCTTATTTGATGTACTTATACTACTTAAATTAAAGTTCTAAAATAAATATTTCTTTAGATTTTTTTTTATTTTTCTTCTTTCTTAATTGGAAGCCAAGACTCCAAGTTTTTAAATTCATTTTTTCTACCGTGTGCCACCACAATTATATGATTCTTTATTATTTTTGAATTTAGGTACAAAGGTTCATTTAAAAATTGAAGGACATGATAAGAATGGTACATTGGGGGTGTTGGATAGTGTACCTTTTTAGAATATTTGTGATGCAATGTAATGGTTTCCATGTGAAGAAAAAATATGTTATCCAAGTTGTAATTACATCTAGTTCAAGTAACAATATGTGTTGTTGCACACCAATTTATTAATGAATATCATATTAGTTAAGTATAATCTCAGGCAACCCTTACTTCAAACCAAATATCATGGGACTATTAGTGGAAAACAAAATGGGTTGCCCCTTGGGGTTCAAATTGTTAACTCTAGACCTAAATTGACTAAAAACTTATTTTGATGATGACTAACCATTCTACTAACTTGTGACTAATGCTTCTAATTGAGTGATTTCAGATTAGATAGATACACTCTAAATGCATAACCTAGCACATCCTAACTTGTAGAGATCAAGTCGTTCATGCATAAAGATCAAGATTGAAGAATAGATAGTTTTCTCCATATATATTTGATGTAAATCACTTGTAATGATTGTATGACTTGTAATTAATCTTTAGAAAAATTGAGAGCACTTAATTTGAATATTTAAGAAGTTTTTGGACATTTGTCAAAAGTCATTACATGATGATTTGTTGGCCGAGTTTGTCCTGATGACAACTCGCCGACAACTTTTTTGGCTCTTGGAAATGCCCATGGTTGGCTGAGTTGTTATGAAGACAACCCAAATGACACTCTACACATTAGATTCTCTTATAGTGTCGTCCACCAAGTTTCCCAAAAGACAACTAAATGATAATACTATATAGAAAAGTAACAAAAAATGTTTTTAGATGTTGGAGTGTTGCAAATGGATAGAATTCATTGGAACACCCAAAATGGATAGAATTCAATAATAACTATCTCTACTGGCTAGTAGGGAACCTCAACTGTGAATAGGACCCCTTGGGATTTATCCTATGAATATCCAAGAACTATGAACTCCCTATATTATAGTTGAGAGAGATTCTGCCTCCAAGATCCTTCATCCACTCTCATGAGCTTAATCACTTGTTACATCCATTAGACTAAGTAGGAGATTTGTATGAGATATATTCCTACGTGTATATCTTGTGAGGCTCTCACTTCTTCCATCTCTAAATCTCTCATTTTTCCATGAATATGAAGATTCTCTCTATTACCTAAGAGAGGCAAAGAAGAAGAAGGGAGGGAGTCCCTTGGTGAAGTTGAAGTCAAAGGAGGAAGATCCAAGTCAAGAGTGGGAAAATCCTTGAAGATGGAAAACTTGTTATAAGAGTGGGTAAGTCCTTGGAGAAGGCCAAAGACTCATTACAAGAGTAGGTAAGTCCTTGGTAAGGTAGAAGATTCTTACTCATGGATAGGTAAGTCCTTTATAAGATTATTGACTCCTTAACCCTTAAAGGAATGATAAGTACCATTAACCTATAAAAGGGATGTCTTATGTTATAGGTCTTATGATGTAATATAAGGAGCGAGACATGGTTGAAAATCCTAGATGTTTACCTCTCTAGGTAGTGGAATTACATCTCTTAGTTTGGAGGTTGGAACTACTATAACTAATTTGTATTATCTAGTGCTTTTTCAATCTCTCTCTCCCTTGTTATGCATGTTTAGTTGAAGTCAAATTTCATACTTGCAACATGATCTTAAAAATATCTTGAAGGTCTAATGAATATTGTTTAAGTGGGTTTAGCTCTATTTACCCCCTCTAGAGCCCATTATAGATCCAACAATTAGTGTCAGAGTAGGTAATCTCCAAGAAGTAGTTCCACAAGTAGGAGAAGATAGGCGATGATCTACATCCAAGGATCAAGTCTTGATCTATGGAGAATAGTTCCATACAAACAACCAGATGCAAACATAGAAGAATGGATGAGGGTACTTTGAAGAAAGAAACCTTGAATGCAAGAGCCATCAACATCCACCATGCCTCTCTTTCCCCCACTGAGTTTAGTCAGATCTCTTCTTGTGACACAACCTATGAGATATGGGGAAAGCTATGTGCCACTTATGAGGGGACAAAACAAGTGAAGGAAAGCAGATTGTATATGCTCAATGGTCTCCTTGAAAATTTCAAGATGGGAAAGGAGGAAAGGGTAGCTGGCAATGCTCAATACCATTATAAATGGTCTTTCCATACTAGGTCATGCTTTGGACTAATGAAAGGTCAAATCAAATATTCTTAGGACTCTCCCAAGAGATGAGAAACAAATGTGACTACCATTGAAGAAACAAAGTCTCTTGAAGAAAATCCTATTGAAGATCTCATAGGAAATCTACAAGCATTTGAAGTGAAACTTGACAAGAAAGAGGAAGAAGACAGAGGAGAGGAGAAAGAGGTCAAGAGAAAGAAAAATGATGAAATCAAAGCCCTTGTTGAAGCTATTATGCAACAACAAGTCATTAGTCAAGCTTCTTCATCCTCTCAAGTTGAAGAAGATGTCATGTACTCTAAAGGTAGACTTTACAAAGGCAAATCTTCTTCCTCCACTTGGTGCTCCAAATGTGGAAAGAAGAGTCACTTAAAGGAAGATTTCCCACAAGCCAAAAAGACCCATCATCTCAAGAGAAGGGAAGAGAAGTACAAGAAGAAGTAGAAATGGAACAAATGCTCTAGTGACTTCTCCAAATCCAACTCAAGTGAAGATTCTAGTGAAGGATATAGATCAAGCTCTATCAAAATTGGAGAATGTCATTTTGCTCCTAGGGAAAGTTCAAATAAAGATCCAAATAAGGTAAATGCAAACTCTTTAGCAAAAGAATCCTTAATTGCCATTATTCTGTCTACTCGTGCATCTTTTAAGTCTACTAAGCATAAAAAAAAAGCTTGTTAAGATTGTTGATAACTTGCATGAAGAAAAAGATGATCTTGAACATGCTAACATGTGCTTGCAAAATGATGTTAATGATCTATCAATGTTTTTTCTAAAACTCAAATTGAAATTCAATAGTTTTGAGATTAAAATCAATGCTTATCTTAAACAAATAGATGCTCTCAAACTTGAAAATACTAGCTTGCTTGATAAGATTAGATTTTCAGAATCTTAACCTCTTATGAATAGTTCTAATGAAGAGCATACTAAAATTATAAATTCTCTTGTGCTTGATATTTATAGAACTAAAAAAGAGGACAAACAATTTGTTATGCTAGGAATATAATATGAAAATAGTGTCTATCTTTCTAAGATTACTTTGCTTAAAGAAGAAAATGTTTCCTTGTTTTTTAAAATCAATGTCCTTGAATCTTGCTCTAGTTCTACTAATATAGATAATAATATTGTTTCTCTTAATATTGAAATAGATTCTTATATGACTAAGAATATTTTCTTTGGAAATGATCTTTTTCATGCTACAGATGATATGAATCAATTATCTTCCACTATTACTTCTCTTATGCATAATAATCATAGTTTGAGATCCTCTTTACAAAGATTCTTATATGGTAAAAAGAATCTTAATTATATCCTACATTTTATACTAAAAAAATTAATAGACATGGTATAGGGTATGATAGCATCCAAAGGAACAAAAAAGATAAATAACCTCTAATATTTCATGGAGAATCATCTAGTTCCAAGGCTAAGGGCACTTACAACTATTGTGATGAAATTGGTCATTATTCTACATATCTCCCTTTTAGGGGAGCACCCAAAATATATAGAACTTAGGTTGCTAAGCTAACCCGTTCAGACCCAAAAATATGATTGGGGACTATTTCATCTTTCTTTTTGAAGGTCACTTGCAAATAAATTCACATGAGCTATTGATTTGCACATTGGTTTCTCAATCCACATAAAAGAATAAAGGTGATATGTGTATGGGTTGGCATCAAGTGGAAAAGAAATGTTAAGAATAGAGGTAATGATGCTCTTGCTCATATTAAATCATAGAGTGTTTTTGCCAAGTTTCTATGTGTTTTATATATGGTTTTGAGTCAAAATTGGTATATTGTGATTTTCATCACTTCATTACTAAGAAACCATCCCTGATGCCTTCATAGTGCTTTACTAACTTGCTTAAACATGTTTGAATATGGTTTATATTTTTATCATGCCTCTAGATATGATTTTCTAAAATATATATACTTTTTGACAGCAACTATTGTCAACTGAGTTTGTCTAAAAAAACTCAAGAAAAAAGCACCAATGGGTTTTGTCAATAGTTGTTGTTGCTCGAGAAGTTCAATCCAGAAACTCGACCAACAACATTGTGTATAGAATATACATATGACTTTTTGGATGAAATTGTCACTCTCAACTAGACTTTCTTAACCAATAACATTATTCTATGGAACTCCACTTGATACCTTTATATTATATGCATATTTCCATCATTTAAATTTCCTATCTTGCATACCCCTATATCTTTTTAATTGCTATAAATTGGTATCTCTATACCTTGCAATTACTTATCTTGAGTTGTTTGGCATGTTTTGATGACAATTTCTTTGAATCTCTTGGTTGTGATCTAGATTGCTTCCATTGTTCTCTAACTTGCTACATATATCTAGTTATATATCTTTTGATACAACCTTGAGTTTCTTAGTGATAAACATCTTATTTTCTAGTGAGTCATATCCTTTCATCCTCTTAAACTGCATCTCTTTGGTTGTATATTTCTCGACATCTACTCATAGCTTATTCTTTAACTTGTGAATCTTTTTCTATGATCCAGATCCTACTAGTATCTCTAAATTGTGATATCATCTACTATTATTCCATCTACATGTAGTTCTAGTCTTGTTCGTCACTTGGTATATTTTCTCACAAATTGGTATCCAACTATATGTCATGCTTGTATCTTATTTCATACATACTCAAGTTTGTTCCTTGACTTGCTAGTCTACTGTAACATCCCTGAGTTGGGTTTAGGGATAAACCTATTTGTTTGGCTTAAATAAGTTGCTTAGAACTTTAATATAATCCTCTAAAGTGTTTTGTTATCAGGTGACAAACTTATGTTTCAAGTTTGGTTTTGTTTGAATGATGTTTGAGCAATGTTCTTTTGTTTTGGACCAAAATGTGATTTACCCAAGATAAGGGGTTATATTGTAATATGTCACATGTATGAATGTTCCTTAAGTGTTTTAGCATCATAAGAGAGAGAATGATGTTAAGTGGTGGCTTGTGGAAAGCCTAAAATTCCAAGCTTGAACTTGTTTGAATAATGTTAGTGCCTTGTGTAACAATTTTGGTACAAATTGTAATTTACCTAAAATTTAGGGTTGATATGCAAATTAAAACCTATAGAGTGTCCCTAATCCCTATATGTATCATTTATAGGAGGTATAAATAATGATACACCATGTTTGAATCATATTTGAGTGATGGTACTCTTGGTGATGAAATGACCAAGAAAGGGTTGAATATGCAACCCTAATTTGAGTTGTATCAGGTTGTAGACTTAATATGGGAGTGCCTATCAGCCAAGGAGCCATAGAGGGGATCCCATATCGGTTTGTGGACTCTTGGAAAATACCATGATGTCCTAAGAACCTCAAGGAGTTGAAGTGTATCGGTTTACAACTTCCTTGAAAAAGTTGTATCGAGTTGTGAATAAAGTGGTGATTGAGTTGAAATATCTTATCCAACAAGATAAGTGATGACTGAAATATCATCTCTAGATTATCCTCAAGTGTTTTTCATGTCAAGATAAATATGAGTGCATGCATGTACATGTGTCAACCATGCATGGACACGTGGCACCTAGTAGCTTAAAATGATGACACCTCATATACACTCTTTTTCTTGAACCTCAACTATATATACCGTTCCTTTCACCTATTAGTGAAATTTTCGAAAATTACCACCCTATTGCTCTTATATATCATGCATAGTGTCTTTATATCGTGCATAGGAATAGGGGTATCATGCATAGAGACTTGTATCGGCCATAGCAAAGTGATATCGTCCAAGTGAAGGGATATCAACCACAAGTGAGGGATATCAGCCACAAGTGGTGAGGTATCATGATAGTGCTGAGGAGCTCAAGTCTTAGACCTTTGATAAGCTCACCTTCAACCTTGGGAACGTGAAGATTTGGATCTTGGAGCTTTGAAGTTGTTCTTGAGGCGGGTTATATAACTTGAACTCAATTATGTTATTATTTACCATCAATCTTGCCATAGTTGATGATCTACTTTCAATTCGAATCTTCTTGCATAGTTGATGAATCCATGAGTTCTATTAGTGACATCGGACTGTTATCCATGAATTAGAATAGTAAGAACAAGAGTCTAGAGGTTGATGATGATGACATCAAATTGGTTCAACCCGATATTGGGTTGAAGCACCTCTAATCCAATATGGTGAAGTGAGCATATCACTAAAATGATACAATGAGGATGCATACACCATGTTCATGATATGAGGTCAAGTATACACCTTATGCAAAACATGGAGTCAAGTATATACTCAAACCTGATATGACAAACCCTAGATGATGAGTAACCCGATATGGTGATATGAATACACCACTAGCATGATATAGTAATGAATTTATTCCTCATGGACGATATGAGTGACACATACATACATCATTTGCACAATATGGGATCAATCATACACCTTATACATGATATGATGTTGAGTATACGCCCTAACCTGATATGATGTTGAAACCCAACATGGTGTTGTGAAATCCGATATGCATTGGAACCCTACACCCCCATCGGTTTGTACACTTGAGTTAGTTGAGACCAATTAGTTGTCTAGCCTATCACTCATCACATGATGAAGGGTAGGATGATACTATGAAGGTTTTGATGGGATATGAGCATAAGGGTAAAACTCGATATGCAAACCCTAAAGGTTGAGTAACCCGATATGGATGCACGATATGGAGATAAGAATATATATCATGCATGATATGGTGATGAGGATACACCTCTATACCTGATATGGAAGCATACCTACACCTCTATACCTGATATTGAAGCATACCTACACCCGTATACCCAATATGGAGGAAGTACCTCTATCTAATACACTTGATTGAGTGGCACATGTAGTGAGTTATGTTAAATGATACATTAAGACATAAAGAGTTAAAACATTTTGATAAATATGGGCCAATGTACTTTGAGAGAAGGATTGAGCCAACCTAATGGACTATGATGTAATCAACATCCTAGTGAGGGTGAAAGAGAAACGTATACTTGTACAATAATCATGTAATGAGTATATATTGATACTCCTAATATTTGTTGAGTATGAATTAGAGTTTTGATTCTCGATGATCATACTAGAAACTCGTATTGGCTTAATAGGGAAATCCTAACCCTAATGAAGGGTGTTGATATGACTTGAAACCCTAATTGGTAAGAAAGGGAAACCCTAACCCTAATGATGAGAAGGTTGTATTTCTCTTGTATTGCATGGTAATGATATGTATTTGATATTGTTGTTATCATGAAATACTAACCATGCTGGTATCATGAGGTAATGAGCATAGCCAAGTATGCTCTATGATGTTTCATATAATACCGATTATATGGATCTTGTAAGTCATGTGAAATACTTGTACAATAGGTATAATGTTTATATAGGTCTTATGACCTAGAGATGGATGTTTCCTAGTGAGAGGTGACAAGATGTTTATAAAAGTCTCATGATCTAGAGATTGATGTAAGAGATGGCAATGTTCAAAAGGAACTAGGGAAATGGAAACCATATAACATAATAATAATAATAATAATAATAATAATAAATGGTTATAATAATAATAATGAAATCTTGGTCATACATGCTTTATGGTTATAGACAAATAAGGGCTATAGTGTTTTGAATATGCTGAAATGAGATATGAGGAATACTTGTGTCACATAAAGGATGTGAATGGGTATGATGTCTTGATTGAGGCATATTGCCTAATAAAGGTGATGTGTTATTCAATGATGAGTTTAAGGGATTGATATCCCATTAATGAAAGTGAAAGGGAAACATAAAGATATCCCAACTACTATGGAATCCTTAGAAATATGGCCATGATCTCATAGGATTGGTACAATCCAATACCTGGATGTAATATCATAGGATCGGTATAATCCAATACCTGGCTGTACTCTCACAAGATTGGTACAATCCAATACCTGGCTATGATCTCACAAAATTGGTATAATCCAATACCTGGTTGTACTCTCACGGGATTGATACAATCCAATACCTGGCTATGATCTCACAAGATTGGTATAATCCAATACCTGGCTGTAATCTCATGGGATTGGTACAATCCAATACCTGGCTATGATCTCATAGGATTGGTATAATCCAATACCTGGCTGGAACATAATGATGTATATTCACCGGATTGGTAGAAACCTATAGATGGCTAGCAGATTGGTTGAGGCCAACAACTAGAAATGAGAATGATTGATGGATATCATACCATGATAATATTATCACAAGATAAGCTTGAGACGTTTGTATAATATGAGGAGTAAACGTTACACATGCCTTTCATATTCCTTATAAAGTAAATAGATGATTTACTTCTCTATCATAGACAGTTGCACTACTTTAAAAGATGAGAATATTCTAATCTACTTATCAACAATGATTAATCTTGCTTATTAATATAAAAGAACCTCTGCTCAGTTTTATACTGTTTACCTGTGATAATAACATTGTTGGCAGAGAGTTATATCTCTTGTTGGGACTTGTGTCTCACCCCATGGGATCCACAATTTTTAGGTGGACGTGCACGAGGAGGTAGAGACTGTACTGCAGAGGAAGGACAACAACAACAGGGACAACGGTAATAGATCAGGTTGAGTGTATTGTCTATCATGTCTTGTAGATAGAAGTCCTATGTGTTGTCTCTGTACTCTCAAGTCCTTGGAGTCAATATGTAATGGTTTTGTAAATGATATGAGATTTTGTCTTGTATACCTCGAGGTTTTACATTGCTTATGTATATGTTTTAGCAAAGCAACTGATATATGTTATCCTCGAGATGAGATGGTATAATGTATGTACAATGTGAACCATGATGTATATATTACTTTGGTTTTTTTCTTAAGATGTTTTCTGGAAATGGACCTCTTTGCAAAATGGTTTTTATTTTTAGTGATTTTTGTTAGTCCACTGTTAATGTTTATTCTGCATAATTACTATGATGATTTGGCTGTCGGTTTGATAGCGGTCATCACAAGTTTGGTATTAGAGCTTAAGGTTCGCTGAGTCTACAGAGACATAGTACTAAGGTATTGAGTCTGTTATAGTGTACTTTAGTATATCTTATAATGACTTTTGCTTATGCATAAGAAGGTATATAGCTTAAAGATGTCTGGAGAACATGAGGAACACATTGTTGAGAGCAATGTTGCTGCACCAGTAAGAGGTTCAAGGGATCAGACAAGAGAGGAATCAATGCTTGAGAATCCCCATTTTGAAGAAGCTATGATAGAAAACCCAGCCTTTCATGCTCTTTTTGGACAATTCATGACCATAGTAATGCATATGGCAGACCGGATGCCAACACCACCTAGGGCACCCATTACCAATGAGGGACATGGGTCTGGTAAGACTTTTGAATAGCTATGTCATATAGGAGCTATAGAATATGCTGTAATAACTAACCCAACAGATGTTGATCTGTAGCTCACAGAGTTAGAAAAGTCTTTTAAGATCCTTAGTATCCTAATTGCTGATAAAGTTAAACATGTTGTATACCTCTTGAAGGGTAGTGCTGGCCATTGGTGGGCCATAGAAGAGGTGAAGAGGAATGATGAAGAGTTTGGTTGGGAGGAATTTTGTCAAGAATTCATCAATAAGTATTTTCCACAAACATACTTAGACAAAAAGATCTCACAGTTTGAGGAGGTTTGGCAACAAACCATGTCTATTAATGAGTATGAGGCTAGGTTCATGGAACTTCCACAGTTTTGTCCTCAAATGGATGCTACTGAGCAGGAGAGGATCTGGCATTTTGAGAAATGACTAGATGCTGAGGTGTCTATCTTGACAGCTGCATTAGAAAGTAGAGAGAGATTTGCCACATTCGTGGAATCTGTCTGGAGGATAGAAAGGTCTATGACAAAGAAACATGAGGAAAGCCTCAAAAGGTGGTCTACACAATCACATGAACAGTTGATTGGTGGTACTAAACAATCAAAATCTTCAGTATCACCAATTCAACCACAATATAGTACACCAATGCAATGGTCACCAAGTGGGGTCCGAGCTTGCCATAAATGCGGACAGATAGAACGTCTGAGGTGGCAGTGTCCAAGAAGAATACATAACAAAATCTAATGACCCGAATAGATCAAAATGAAAAATGAATGCTTTGTTGGAACCCAATGGACATATACATATTTTGGATAGATGCTCACTTAATAACTTTACAAACTTGCAAAGAGAGAGGGAACATGATGAAATGATTAGTAACTTTATGTGGTGGTTATCTATATGATAAGATAATAACATACATGGCCAAGTGGAATTAATTATGTAAACACATATGTACAATCCAACTACAGGTTACTGGAGAGAAACATAATGGGAAATTATGGAATCTAATAACACTGAATGGGAAAAGAAAAATCATAAATAGAAAAGTTTGAAGAGTAATTGATCCAAGCCAAGTGATAAACCCATTACAATATAATTTGTAGATTCCTATATGTGGAGCCTTTTGTGATTGTACAAACTATGGAGCCTTGAAAATTGAAGGTAGTGATTTATCTATTCCACTATTGAGTTATTTTTACCACTCTTGAATTACATGATTTAATCTTTTCAGCTGGTGCATTTGATCTATTTACTAGCCTTATCTTTCCTCTTGAAGGTCATCACAACCTTTTTAAACCTTGAATGTTGTTTAATAATGAATATTGGATATTGATATTGGCACTGGAATTGATCTATCAGAGTTTTAACTCTCTTGGTGTCTTTGGATCCTTTTAGAGATTTGTCTCACTTGTGTGGGTGAAGTACTCACAACCCTACATAGTGGATAGGGACTAAATGTCCCCTAGTATATTGAAAATATCTTATAAGCCACTAATGATATTCTCTCCTTGAGCGAGAGAACACAAGTCACATAGCCCTAGAAAAGATATTATATAAAGTTCCATACTTAAAATGTTTTACATTTAGACATCTTTGAAATCTTGATATCCTTGAGCAATATTGCAAATCTTGAAAGAGCTGAGATCTTATGAATAAATCTTGAATATCGAACAAACTTGTTTAGTTTATATTTTGATTAACCTTTCCAATCACACTCTTGAATCTTGAACCTTGGTCATCTTCATTCTTGTAATTCTTAATTTGAATACCCAAGTCCCCCAAATTGTCCTTAGTTTGTAAATACAATGAATCTTCTCTTATTGCATCAATTTTTAAATACCTCAAAAATAAGGATTTAGTACCAATTTTTTCTGACTCAAACCTTAATTTTGTTCCATTTATGGATTTATTATCTATGGAAATTCATGGACAAGTGGTACAAAGAAGATATAAAAATACCTACAGGAGATGTCCTCTGTTGATTGAAGGATTCATGTATATTTGAAATTATAGTCACTATATATAGGATTTTGTGAACTCTAATGCAAAACATGAAATAGAGAAGTTTTACTTATATATTCTAGTTTAGGTCATGTTGAAAGAAAGAAAAAATTGAACCAAAAGATCAAATTTTTACAGCATGATATCAAAAAATTTAATGTGTGACATTCATGCTCATGGAAATTAGGGTTATCTCACAAGTACAAATAAAATACATAAAACCAGTGGAGTAGCCACATGAGGGCATGGGAGCACACTTGCCCTACTTGTTTTTTAGCTAAAAAAATTATGGTTTTGGAAACTACTCACAAGATGTTCATGAGAGTGCCCCACATGTCCTAGTTTTGTAGGGCCCAAGTCTACAAGAGACACCCTCTTTCTCGGTCCTTTCATGACCTTTCACTTATTCTCACATATTCATGTGTTCTCCTTCATAATAATTCCCATGACATCTGATTCCGACTCCTCATTTTCCTCTAATTCCTCTGCATATGACTCCTACTTTACCTCTAACTCCGAGTTTCTCTCTAACTACCAGTAGATAATTGTATCAATAAAAAACATAGTTTCTCCTTGTTTACAATCCTTCAAATCAAAGCCAATAGATTACAAAAGTTTCAAAGCACAACTAATAACAAGCATGATTGTTGCGATGCCGATACGTCTTTCTCTTTGGATTTAGAAGAAAGGTTGCACAAGAAAGCATGTCATATTTTATTAAAATCTCATCCACGATGGTTGGTTTGGATGGGTGCAAGTCTATTACTTCTCTTTGTTACATACACATGTTCTCTACTACATTCTTTGCATCCATATTGTCTGACTCTTGTTCTAATTTCCATCTTTGGTTCATTATTCTCTCTAGAAATGATTCTTCTTCTTATATTATATTCTTAGTCATATTTGTTTATCAACATTTTCCATCTTATATCTATTTTTATTTTATTGCATCAACGTATCTTTTGAATTCAAATTAATGTGATGCCCAAAAATATTTTGGCTTCACCGTTGTCTAGAACTTAGACATATAGTTGACAAAAAATCCTAGTATCTCGAGAACAATTATTAACTTATATCCAGTCTTCCAAGTATTAATATTAGAAGTGTAGGTGTGTACCTTGATCAAGAAATACATAGAATATCTCTCCCTTATCTACTAGATTTTGGACTCCTTTCTAAGCATGAATTTAGTTGGGTATGGTTGATGGAGAAGTGACTGGAGTATGTGTGTGTACTTTTCCAATGAGGACCAATATAACATTAGTTTCACCCCTAGGTATACAAATGGGTAAAGTACCCTAGATTTTCTCTTTTGTTTAGGGTGAGCACATATATAATTGCAAATATATCAATATATAATGAATAAATAACATAAACCCTAAAATCATTTGAATTCATGTAAATGTTGTACATATGGAAAATTTCTATTTGAATATTGAAGACAAATTGTGAACATGATGAATCTTAGGAATTTTTTTTACCAAAAATCTACCTAATTAATAAATAATGGGGAATAACCATAAACACATTAGTGGAATGAGTTGAGGTGTACAAGGAAGTATGTTTGGTGAAGGTTCAAGCATAATGATTTGTACAAATCCACTGAGATGGTGGTGGGGTCTCCTCACTTTAGTACCGGCATGACCAAAGCAATCCTACTTTATTTTGGTTTTTGCTTTTAGATTCATAGGTTTTGCCATTTAGAAATGATTGGCATTCTGGTTTGTTACCTATGCTTCTATTAAGACAAATCTATATTTTTTTAGAATCTTTTATGAGATAAATTAGTTTATTTGTTTATACCATTTATACTACTTAAGAAAATAAAAAATCCTAAACAAAACCACAAACTCAAATCAATATGTCAAAAAATGCGTCAATATAATCACCATTAATATAAAGAAAAGAATATGTTAAGACATATAAGGAGAACCCTACTCAATAAAAACTTGTTAAAATGTAATGTGACTTCTATAATAGATTATACTAAGATATGCGTGTAATTTCACAGGTCTTGATGCCTCAGATTAAATGTTTTGAAAAGGAATGATTAGACTACCCATATTACCAAGGTCCACATCCTTTTAGAGATCCCATCACTACTTTTTAGTTAAGCATGCTTGTCTTAGATTCATACTAGGATAGGTGACTAGTCGGGAAGTTGATCCCGACTTGTGTATCAATGAGGACAAAGTACGTAATTAAGGCGAGTGATGTTCTGTGGGGCCATTCATCATTGCTAAAACTCTAATAGAGCTTTGGGTAGTGAACTCAAGTATTACAAATGGTGTCAGATCCATAACCTCTAGAAGGTGGGGCTCACATGGACATGTGACATGCTCGTATTGAGCCTTGTTGTCCAGTTATGTTAGAAAGGGTTGTCCACAGTGACGTAGCCACCCTTTTACTGGTAGATGTGATGGGGATCTAGGTGCACATGGGTCATTCTAGGTCTAGACTAAAATGTGGAATGATTATGACGCCTCATAGTTAAGCCTTGATGAGGATGTCAAGAGTCTAAGTAGGGGAGACTGTAACATTTTGGGACTTGAGGCCTCAGATAAAATGATCTTATGAAGAATTATTGGACTATGCATATCACTAAGGTACACCTTCTTTTCAAGGAGCCCATCACTAATAACTCTGTGGTTAAACGTCTCATCCCAGAGTAGTAATAGGATGGGTGACTAGTCAAAAAGTTGATCTCGGCTTGTGCGTGAGTGAGGACAAAGCGTGCAGTTAAGGCCAGTGGTGGTCTATCGAGCCATTCCTCATTCTTGAAAATCTGCTAGACCCTTGGAAGTGGGTATGAGTGTTACAATGATCCCTCACAATAACTTCAAGAAAAAAATAAACCGCTGAGATAACTAGTTGGAAATTTGTTGATTTAATAATACACACCTTCTAATTATGTCATTTGAAACTTTGAGAAGTGATATAGAAAAATAAATTCCATTGTTCTAACATTAGAACCATATAAATGCAACTAAAATTTGGGTTTTTAAATTACATTCCAATCCATATTAAGATAATGAAATGATAAAATGTGATAAATATTAGGACCTCTAGAATTTTGAACTCCTAACTTTAAAGATGTATAAAAACCTTGAATACTTGATGTTGATCAAATCATTGATTTTGAGGTATAATCCTATCTAATTCGAATATAGAATATTTGAAATATATCCCAAAAGGCTAACCCAAAAAAAATGTCCCACAAGGAGCGGTGACCAAAATATTGGGTAAAAACAAAATGTAAGAAAATTGACTTTGTTAACTATAACTTGACCAAACATTTTGTGGTGTAAAAAAATTGTTTTGATAATAACAGTGGATGCTATTAATATGAATCTCCTACCCTCATATCAAAACATTATACTAGAAACATTGTAGAGAGGTCATCATAACTAAGTACTCTACTTGATTAACGATATACTCTCCAAGTGAGATTTGAACCTATTGATTTAGTAGCTCCATGGGGAGTAGTAGGAGAATTGTTTGATCACCATGACTAGAACCTATGCTAGTGATAAGAGTATTAGAAGTGTATATTCAATTTATATGATACTTAGGTAAACAAGTATTGCAAGGAGGAAAATGTATGGATCATACCCTAGTAGGAATATGGTTGTTAAGAAGGATTGGATTTACGGGACGATATCCCTTTGAAGGGTGAAAGAGTTGTAGCATATTTAATTTTGAACTTTAAACATATTCTGAACTTTTATATACCTTTTCCATAACTAGAAATTATTAAACACTTTACGCTAAAATTGTATTCCAAATTATTGTGAATAGCCTTCAATGTTGGGAACAAAATTCAGTGCTTGATTCTATGTTGACCCAACTATAAGTCATTGTATTTGGAATGAAGCTGATATTATCTAAATAATAGATGTTGGTTATTGGGTGATAATTTCACTTGATTTGGTAACAACTAAAACTTTTGAATTACAACTTTTTATGTACTTTTAAATGTATGGTAAATGTTAAATTGAATAAGCATGTATTGATGAAGGATGCCATTCACACCTTTATAGTTACAAAATGTAAGAGTGCATACTAAAAACTCTCACTAATTATTCCAAATTATCCTATTTGTCTACGCTCTCATTTATATACATGTATTAGTTACTAATTACCCACTTCACCACTTTAAACGTCCATTCCCACTTTGACTTATCACATTCCCACCTAGTTTACCCTCTTCTTTATATCCATGTACTAATTATTGAGTTACCCACTTGGCCACTTTAAATGTTAATTTCCACTTTGTCTTTTCACATTCCCACTTAGTCTACCCTCTTTTTTATATCCATATGTTAGATATTGAGTTACCCACTTTACAACGTTTAACGTACATTCCCACTTTGTTTTTTCACATTCCCACCCAATCTACCCTCTTCTCTATATCCGTGTATTAATTATTGAGTTACCCACTTCATCACATTAAACATCCATTCTCACTAAGTTTTTTCACATTCCCACCTAATTGAACCTTTCGTTATCCTCTATCCCTAAAACACAATTGATTGCTAGTAATTGGAAAATAAAAACTAGAAATTCTCTTTGGTGTACACTTGGTCACATCAGTATCATATTGACTTGAAGTTACTTCGTTCATACCCCTTTCTTCTCCCTTCCATTTCTATTATTAATACAATGTAACATCCAATTAGTATGAATAGAATATATTGAAATTGCTAATCCATTGAACCATCTTTCAATATGTGAAGCAACTTTATTGAAAGTAAATGGTTCATATCCCATTTTCAATGGAGGATACTAAAACACATTAATATGTTCCAACTCTTGTCGGTTGAATGAAATTCTTGATGTTATCTTCTCCCTCTTTCCATTTATTTTTTTATTTATATGTTTACATTAAATCCAAAATACTAATAGCTACCAGAAATTCTGTCAGATTTATTTGTCTCCCCTCCTAAAAAAAATGACAATGAATGCTCATGTACATCCATTCAATGGATTCCAAGGAGTTCTTGGAACCCCAGTGTCACCTAATTTTTCTTGATAATATCCCACATACCCTCTCTTATTATTGACCCCGACCTCATGTAAACTACAAATTTCTAATATCCTCATACCTTCAACCACATCTTGATGCCAGAAGAAACATCACTCTCCCTATAGTCTGATTCCCTCAACTATACCAACCCACAATCATCTAACACAGATGACTTCATTTCCTTGTCACCTGCAAGCCTATGTCCTACCGACCTAACACAAACTCGACCTCCCCATCTCAGCGTGGGGTCTACCGATAATGGTAGATGATGGCATGGCCAAAATCAACCTGACCAGCATCTAGTTTACTTCCTACCTTGACAACTGTCAACACCACCCTTACGCTCCCTATATGACTCCTCCACATCATCTATTGGCCAACTCCTTCAAAAATTTCCTTCATCCTAAGAACATGTGCCTCCTCCTCTTTGTTGGTTATTTTTTAATAGTTTGATAATCACAAAATCAACTATCTAAAAAGAATATGTTAGCTAAGAATAAAATAGACCATAATAGAAATATCATGCAACATATGAAATACAATACATAGAGTATATATAAGTTCGTTTCCTTATAGTATGATCAATTAGTTTCATGAAAACAAACTTTTAAAATATTGTACATGACTTTGGACTAGTAGTTAAGAAAATGCAACAAATGCCTAGCAATTAGAGAAAAATATGGAAAAAATACAAATAAGTAAAACAATATTGGTTTATCCTATATTAAACTTAGTATGGAAATAATTGTCAAAAGATAATTGGTTTCCTATTTAGTATGGTAAATGCCTACTGTTTAATTTTATGGATGATAAGATATATGAAAACAAATAAAGGGTTATAAATGATGGTAAATTCAACCAAAAAATCCTAAAAGCCCAAAATATTCATGCTTCAATCAATTTTACCCTAATGACTTATTTGTGTAAACATTTAATTATGTTTACATCTAAATGGTAATCGACTAATATGTATGTTAATGGATAACACATATAGAAAATGAATGGAATTGATTATGAATAGAAGAAGAATCAGAAAAAATCTCAAAAATTAAATATATTACTTTGAGTTATATTTAGTCTATTTTGATCCTAAATGACTCCCTATACCATAATAATTTATATTTTGACCTAAGTAAGTAGTAAGATGATAATTGGTCGAATAATGTTTTGAATGGTAAAATTGAGAAAGGCATGCATACTTTCTTTAATGGATGTATTCATTGCTATCTACCCTTAATATGTGACCATATAAAGACTAATATATTTGGAAACTAACTCATTAAATGGATATACCCACACAAGGTTAGTAAGTATATGAAAATAAATATACATGCATGTATATATGAGGAATAATGAAAATGTAAGATGAGATCATGAATATATCAATAAAATATGTATCTGGTGGCTCTTAATGAGGTGTTGTAACAACCAAAGACACATATTTTGTTATAGACATTATTATATTTGTTATGCATGAGAGGAAAAATGGTAATATTACATAATAGAAGTCTAACTACCCAAGTAGCTCAACTTTATAAAGAATGCTATGTTGCAACCCAATTGACATATACATATTGTGGATATAAACTCGCCTAATAAAATTTTCAAACTTATAAAGAGAATATGATGAAACAATTAGTATTTTTCATGTGGTGGTTATCTATATGATAATATAGTAACCTACATGATCAAGTGAAATAAATTATGTAGACTCATATGTTCAATACAACTAGAAATTACTTGAGAGAAACATAATGGGTAAGTATGGAATCTAATAACCTTAAATGTGGAAGAAAAATTATAAATAGAAAACTTTGAAGATTAATGGATTCCAAGCCAAGTGATAACCCCATTAAATTATACTTTGTATATTCATCTCTTTGGATCCTTTTGCAATTGTAAAAACTATGGAGGTACTGAATTCTTTATTAAATTGTTTAGTTATTTGAATCCCTCTTCAATTGCATTCACAAAATATTTTCAAGTGGTGAATCTGATTTTATAATTGGTGTTTTATTTCCTCTTGAAGGTCACCACAACAATTTTAAATATTGAATGTTGTTAAATGATGAATATTGAATAATGATGTTGGCACTAGACTTTATCTATGGGAGTTTTGACTCTATTGGTGTCTTTAGCCACTTTTAGAGATTTGGCTCACGTGTGGGGCAAGTAACCACAATCATGCTCAGTGGATAGGGATTAGTTGTTCCTTAGTATACCAGAAATAGTTAACAAGTCACTAGTATTATTCTCTCCTAGAGTATGAGAACACAAGCAACATATCCCTAGAAAAGATATGATGGGAATGCGTTTGATTTCTAGAAACATTTTTAATTTTGATATTCTTGAACAATATTGCAAATATTTTTTTGGTGAACGTAGGGTGTTGTTCCTTTTTACTAGATAAAGGTTTTTCAGTGGATACAAAGTGTACCCACATTACAAAAAACTCATTGTACAAAGAATAGAAATAGCAAAAGGAAAAAAACTATACATAGTCAACTATATCTTTCTTGTAGGAAGTCCATATAGAGGTATGACTTCGACAAATGTTTCTGAACATCCTGTAATTCCTTTCTGTCCATATGGTGTAGATAACATATGCAACTGAAAATTTTGAGTCTTTCTTTAAGAGGAGTAAATCTTCAAATGATCTAGGTATATGAGAGGAGATATGTTCTTTACCTCATTCATTCCATATTGCACATGAGAAGCTATAGTAGAAAAATAAATGCAGAGAGGACTATTCATTTTCTTCACAGAGGACACACCTAGAAGCAAGAATAAAACCAACCCTTTGGAGATAGTCACAAGTAGTAATTTTTCCAATGAACCCTTTCTAAAGGAGTAGAGAGCATTTCCAAGGAATCCCAGACCAAATCCAGGTCCCCCAATGTACAAAAGGTCTCTTCTTTCTTACCACATCCGAGCTACCCTTCATACTTATCAATTTTTTTATCTTTGAATAGAATAAAGTCATCTTCACTAGACGAATTAGGTTGCAAAGTGAGAACATCAGCCAGCTGCTGAGAGCCTCTAAATATTAGAATGTACCAATCAGAACCACTGATACAAGAGTTAATCTTACAGTTCAGACCTTTGCCCAGACGAAAGATCAAGTTAGTGTCAAGAATATCAATCAGTCTTTGCTTATTAGAAATCTAGGGATCTCTCCACAAAAGAAACTTTGAGCCATTACCTAAATAGAAGGAGGTTTCATTAATTAGAGTATTCCTTTGTTCAAGCAATCTTCTCCAGAGCCATGACGAGTGAACTTTGGCCTTAACTGACCAAAAATATTCTTCTATAATATATCTGTCGTGAACACATTTCACCCACAAACTTTCTTTGCCAGAAGAAATATTCCATAGATTCATGATGAGACCAGCAACCACCCAATCATCAATAAGACGGATGCCAAGCCCACCTTCCTTTTGGGCCTACATACATGCTTCTAGGAAATAGAATGAAGATGCATTTTAGTTTCAGTGTCATCCCAAAGGAAAGCTCTCATTAATTTTTCCAAAGTTTTAATGACGGATTTAGGCAAAGGGAAATCTGAAGTCCATAAGATACTAAAGGAAGAGATAGTAGAGATGATTAACTCGACTCTACCAAGCCTGAGAGAGGAGGTTGGCTTTCCAAGATTCTACTGTAATCTTAAATTTATCAATGATGGACACACATATATCTTTTATTAGACTTCCAGTAAAGAGTGGAATGCCTAAGTATCTAACAGGAAGGAAGGAGATATCCATCTTCAGAATTTTAGAGATATTAGAGTCCAAAGCATTCTTAGACAAAAAAACTTGACTTTTATCATTGTTAAGCTTTAGTCTAGAAACATGATTGAAATGATCAAGAATGGATTTGATGCATATAGTGTCCCGCTTCTCAGTCTTTGAGAATAAGAGGAGATCAGCAACAAAAATAATATGGGACACACAAACTCCTTCAGCTTGGATAGGCCTCAATCTTCCAGCACTGAATTTAGAATTCATAATGGATGAGAGTCCTTGCATTGCAATAACAAAAAGGAGAGGGGAGAGAGGGTCCCCTTGCCTCACACCATTAGAAGCCCAAAATCTATCGGTGGGGCAACCATTAACCAAAACTTTGTAAGATGTTGAGTTAAAGGATTCATGTATCCAAACAATCCAGCAAAGGGGGAAACCCATTTCCTTCAAGAGAAATATAATGAAATCTCTATGAATAGTGTCAAAGGATTTAGCTAGGTCAACCTTAATACACACATTTTTTTTAAGAGCTGACAAAGGTACTCAATACTTCATTTGCAAGAAAAATAGCATCCCCAATTTTTATGCTTTGGACAAAAGAAACTTGATTAATATCAATAAGAGAAAGGAGAACATGCTTTAGCCAATTGGCTAAGACTTTAGTAATAACTTTGTATAAGACATTACATAGAGAAATCGACCTGAAATCCTTCAAACAGTTAGCACTAGAAACCTCAGCAATAAGGGTAATCATTGTACCATTTCATTCTTTCAAGAGATTTCCAGAGTTAAAGAAATTTAAGATAGCCGAAACTACCTCATCTCCAATAACATCCCAAATAGATTTGTAGAAAACTGAGTTGAAACCGTCAGGCCGAGGATCTTTGTCATCCTTCATACTCATCATAACATCTTCAACCTCTTTCTTTATAACCTTGCTACTCAACATATCAAATTGAAACTGAGAAAGCTGAGGCAGTTTCCAATTTTCATTCCAATGCACAACATCATTAGGTGCACTGTTTAAGAGAAGTTCATAGTATTTCTTAACTTCACCCCAGATACTTTCAATGTCATAGATGCTATCACCAAGGTCATTTTTCATCACAATAATACTATTTTCGGCCCTTCTAGTTTTAAGTGAAGCATTAAAAAAGCAGAATTTCTATCTCCCACTTTCAACCATTACACCCTACTTTTCTTCCTAAGGAGAGTTTCTTCATCCTTTAAAGCATTAATCATTTCCATTCTCAAAGAAGCAAGCTTATTTAGATTGGAAACATTGTGAGGATCATTATCGACAACATTTTAAGATCATGGAGCTCACCTTCAAGTCTTTTGGCTTTAGAAACAAAGTTCCCCACAACATCTTTGTTCCATTTCCTAAGAGCACAAGAGATAGCAGAAAGCTTCCTATAGATACGAAACACAGGAGTCCCTTGACAGTCAACACTATTCCAAGCATCTATAACAACATATCTATATGAACCTTGATTAACCCAGGAATTGATGATATGAAAAGGGGAAGCACCCTTCTTTCCACTCCATAAATGAAGGGTAATGATCATATGATCACTAATAGTAGCTGGACTAACTTCACCCTAACAAAAAAGAAAAGTAGAAAGAAAACTAATGTTAGTGAAAATACAATTGATTTTTGAGAAAGTACTAATACCATTCTTACTGTGACTGTCTTAGGTGAAATATAAACATTTGGTAGTAAGTTCCAAGAGGTTTGAATCAGAAATGGCTTTGTTGAAGTCTACCATACTTTGTTTGGAAGGGGGATGCTAACCAATTTTGTCCCTAGCCAGCCTAACTGCATTGAAGTCACCGAGAACACACTAATGAACAGGGTTAGGAATATGCATACTAGAAAGAGAATTCCAAATAATCCTTCTGTCAAGGTAGGATTAGAGCCATAAATCGTAGACATGTAGAACTTCATCAAATATTTACAGACATCACAATGAATAATTTGCTCATTACACATAACCAGCTTGACATCTAAATCCTTGTCAATCCAAATGATCAAAATCCGAGTATAGGAGTAGAAGTCAGAGTTTTCAAGAAAAAAGGCACCTGGCCAGATATTAGCAACAACACTTTCAATATCATCTTTCTGAAGCCTTGATTCTAGAATGATATAGATGCCAACCTTATTCCTATTCACTTCATTTCAGATGCGAGAGATTTTATTTCCTCCTCCTCTCACATTCTAGGATATAATGGAGAAATAATCATCCATTTGGAAGGAGGTTCACATCCCCCTATATGATCTCACCCGAAGGTGTAACATCCTTCTTCTTGCAATAATCAGAACCATCATAGTTAGAGAAAGGAGAATACTTGTTCAAGGATTCAGGAATCACTCTACATGAACTCTTGGGGATAAATTTAGGGATGGACTTCGATTTCTTTTTATTGGTGATCCAACCTGTATCAGGAGATGAGGAGGGTGTAACAGCAGTAGAGAGAGATGGAACACTGATGACACATCCACCAGAATGGGTTTCTCAGCTTCCTCAACCGCATCAATAAAAATCTCAGTTTCATCATCTTCAATAGAATTTTTAGGGACCCAACACTTTGTGACTTTCTTTTTGGGTGCTCTGCCCTCCAAACTTCTCAAGTCTTCACACAGGGATGGTTCGTGGCCATACAGTCCACAGATCGAACACTTCGTGGGCTCCCATTCATACTCAAAGGTGATGGTATCAAGTTGCCCATAATCACTAACTATCTAAAGCTCATTCAGATAGCTGAAATTAGAAGGAATTATAACCTATTTTGATTTAATTCATGTCAAAAAAATTGTGTAAAAGATGAAGATTTTTACATGAAAATTGAATGTTCAACAAAAAAAATCATGTATCTGAATTTTTAGTAAGAAAATCAAGAACCTTGAATAACATCATATAGAGGGAATTGAATCCTTTTAGGATGAATAAATAGTTCATTTATTTCTAGAACAAAAGCATTAACATTTACATCTAGATTTACTTATAATTTAACTTGGTATAGAGATATTATTACACTTGAATTGAAGTTACTTTTTAGACACCACCATATTCATGTATTTTACAACTTTCCAATACATTCTTAGATTACATCAAACTAAATTCATATTACTGAATTCATTTTAAGTGATAACGACCTTTGATGGAGATCACATGTTTCAATAGGCTTGATTTTAGTGGTGACTCATCATTGGTCATCAACAACTACCCCTTGGTTGCTATTTGTGACTTGACAACATGTCTTCCCAATGACACTCTCCCTAGTCTTTAGTGATAAACTCAACCTCACCAACAATAAATACTATCCTAAGAGTTTAAATTAAGGAACATGGATGTCAAAATGACATCCAAGCTCAGATCATCAATGACCTACTTTGGGACACCACGATGACATATCAACATCTGACCCCTTCTAAATCTAAGACACTTATCATCTTATGAGTTAGATAAGGAAACCCCTAACATAAACACTTTCCTTTACATTATGAAATTCCATACACTCATATAATATGAAACCCATTAAAATCCCTTTTACTCCTCAAACTAGGAAATGAATACAAGTATCAAAGTTACTACCAGTCAAGAAACCCTATTAGATCATAAAGAATTTAGTGTAAAATAGACGAAATCTAATCATGAATCAATAATTATAGTCTTGAGTCATCATCGTATGATCCTTTTGTGGGGACTTAACACTATGATGAATTTCCATCTCTACCCCAAAAAGTGTCACATAAGGTGCATTCAGTATTAGGTACGTTCAAATGGATTATTTCATTAAACTAAGGTAATAATTTAATTTAAGCAAATCTTATTGTCCAAATGTTTACTTTTAAGATTTTAAGATTGACCTCAAATGGAGGCTTTTAGATTTTTTGTGGAAGTTATGTAATCCTTGTATCCTTCATCATATCATTAATCACATGAGAAAACATTTTTCATATTTGAGTATATCTCACATTTAATGTGATGTTCCAAAATACTTAAAAACCATAAAATATTCTATGAATCATATAATCAATCTTTATTAAGTGTTATCTATAAAGAACAATTAAATAAAATATTTCTCTACAAATCATCCCTAAAGGATAATTTTAAAATGTAAATATATAATATATTACATTAGTTATATATTGACTAGAATCATATCAATATTTGTAAAAGATAATAAGAGACACCAATATTTTATTATATGTTCAATCATCTGATTAGCTTACATGTGTTCAATTACTAAAAATAATGAAAAATACATCATAATCCTCTTCAACTAGTCCTGGTGAATTCTAAATCATAAGTTATATTCAATAAAATGTATATATAATTATAGTGGTATTGAATTTCCCCAATTGTTTTGGGGTTAATATGAAAACTTAAGAATTCATTAGAAAACAATGCACGTATTGTATATAAGTCAACCTTGCATTATATATAAATAGGATTAAATCAGTAAGCCACTAAAGACCATGTGAGTGATTTTTTCTCTTCTTCAAAATTCCCTTCTAATCATTCCATACATAAAAGCAAGCACGGAAATAATTCTATGGGTCAACATTAGATCATCCATGGAATAAAGGGAAAAATAAGCTAGAAGTAGGGTTGACAAATGATATTAGGAGGATTTATTCAAACAAATGTAACAAGTTGAACTTACCATGACTACATGATTATAAACCTTAATTACCCATAATTATTTCCAAATCTAGTAGTAAATTCAAATCCTTGATCAATTAGGGAAGAATCCCAAAACAAATCATAAATTGACTCTCATCTTCTTCACTCCATCTTCTCTAGGATATTATGGTGTTTATAGGGTGCAAGGATCACAATTGATGGTATATATGCCACTAGAGGTGTTTGAGTATTTTACACATTAAACCTTTTTTTGTTTTTTTCATGTCAGATAAAAAAGATTGCCAAACTTTAGAGAGGTCAATTTAACCTATAGACATGGTTGACTTCTAAGAAGTCAGTTCAAACATGACAACTCCCTTTGTTCACCACCATGTTGGGTGGCCAACCATTAACTAACTCCAAATATCTAATGTCCCTAATGAAATTTGACTTGTGGACTTAACTTGACATGAGTTGCTTCAGATTCTAGCAAGTAAACTTGTTCACCAAAGACCTAAATTTTGGTCAAACTCTAAATAAGTTGGTTAATCTTTAGTTCCATCTTGGAAAAGGTTTGTCACCTCTCAAAAATCCCAAAAAACATTTTCCATACCAAATTTAAAATCTCAACATCATTTCTAGGGTTTTGAAATTATCTTTAAATATTTTAACCTTGAAATAGAATTAGTTATTATTAAATATCATTATCTCATCATCTAATATTTTTAAAGACCATTTCGTCCTATTTGTCTTAATCTAGAGTTTTGCTTCATTGAACCCATATTATGACCCTACTCACATACAAACATGTTGTCTCAACTTTAAAAATTATTAGAAGGAAAATGGAAATCATAAGGATGAAACACATTTTTCATTACATAATTATTTAGGGCACTCAAATATTGAGTTTAATAAATATGCATCTTATTCATATTAATTTACTATCCAAGTTATCATTATAATCACAATTCCTATAATCCAACATAGAACTAATAGCTCACTATCAACATCATCCTTACGATGAAACACTTATTCTCATTCATTTACATGATCCTAAATCTAATACATGTGGAACTAAAATACATCAAAATATCAAAAAGTAAAGTGGTCACAAAACACAAATAATTGTTTCATTTTCATGAAGACGGACTAATCTTCTCTATTTGTCACTATCTTGTTGAGGAGCAAGATCAACCATGCAATACTAGCACATTAAGAGTAATGTATAGGGAAAGTAAATAAAAGCAAATAATTATATTATTAGGGAGGTCCAATCACCAAGAAAGAATCTTTAATAAATAATATTTCATATTTAAAATTTAAACATATTACATGGAAGATGTTTTTCTTAAAAATTATGAATTTCTTTTCCTTAAAACCGAAAAATTTGTATATCCAACCATAAGAAAATTAATTTTATTACATTGTTTTTCATTAAAAACATGTATAATTATGGTATCACACCACTTGGACTAGGAACTATTCTTGCACTCTTGAAGTAAAAGGTATAAAGGTCTTAGCAAGTAATAACCTTGTTTCTAGGTCTTAGTTTAGGTGTAAAAATAGCAAACTATATGAATGAAAATGAATTAATTATAGATACAAGATATAACTAAGCTTAACCTAACTAGACCCACAATAACATGGCATGTTGGATATGACTCAATATTCCTATCATAATGCCTCTTGAATCTTGAACTAAGTATCTTAGAATCAAATATTAACATTTTATCAAGATATAAACATATGTAAATGAGTCATCCAAGTGATATATGGTGAGAATGATGAATATAAGGATCTAGGATTGGGTTTAATGTTTTAAACCTAATATAAGCCCAAAGATGATAATATTGATTTTGATAGTGTGTTCGTGTGGTATGCCTTCTAGGTTTGGCCAAAGTTTCCTAGAGATGACCATGTCGACACCAAGTCTAGGGTTGTTATTGGGTAATATCCGTCATGAGGAAAGTGTATTTTTACTCTGTATATTTTCTATATCCATTCTCTATCAGGACCTATGATATAATTTCCCACGTTATTATCATATTACTTTCTTTAACATGCTTTACATAAAACTCAAACATAATAATGTAAGATACTCAATTAAGGTTTGGACCCTAGGACCTAGATCCCTAGATATATAACTTATTTTTTTCACTAAATATGAGAAATTATTTTTGTATTGGAATAATAGGATGGATTTAGATGGTAAAATCAATGTTTTTAAATAGATGCCACTTTAGCTTTATGTTTATGTTTTGATGCATGCCAAGTTTCTATAGTTTTGAATTGTTTATATTCTCTACCAACACAATTGCATTCAATTTGGTTGATTTTAAAATTTTATGTACTCATGCATTAATTAAATTTGAAAGATCCTATAAGAAGATAGATTCAGAATTCACATATTAATCAGATTATGATCTACTACATTTGTGATTGGAAAAGAAGAATCCATGTAGCTGATGTATTAAGATTTAGGCTTCCATTGATATGGTGGTGGTGTCGGAGGTGATGGTTATGGTGTTGTTGTTGTTGGTGGTGGTGTTGGTGGTTGTGGTGGTGAGGATGGTGATGACGACGATGATGATGTGTAAAGAATCAATCCTTACGATCAAATATTTACAATTACATCAGAAAATATAAACAAATATTTTTACAAACATACTTTACAGCAAGAGTCTCTTAATATTATAAATATGGTTAATTTTTTTTAGAAAACGGTATGATTCCTATCTATTCTTTAACATGGGATAGGTATTGCACATCTCTTCTAGGTATTCTTGTATCACATGTCCATCAATTCCCCAAAAGGAATACAACCACACGTGGACCCCAAGAAGGGAAACATAGGTTAGTCAAGTGATCGGTATAAGATCAATATTTGGAAAGTAAAAGTATGAACCTATCTACAATGGATATTCATGACAAAATGCAAATATGTTAATAATATAGGTGAGTATTCAACTAGAATCAAGGGTTTTTCAAAATTTCTTGAGACTAGTAATTAAAATTTAAATAGATAGCACATGTCAATGTCTAGTTGTAGGGGAAGCCATGTGTTCTCTCCTATGAAGAATGACAGCACACCAATTAAGATTCCCAATATACTGAAGGACTCTATGTCCTTTAACTCTTCGTAGAGGAGGGGAAGTGTAATTCCACTAAACTAGGGACACTAGCCTACCCATTTTCGACATTTAAACTTGTGTTATTATTTTCCAAGAATGTGTTGGAGTCCTTTCAAATAGGAAGCCTAAGATTCAAAATCAATTTTTGGGCCAACCAACCTATATATTTATGCATGCAATCAATGAGAGAAATAACCTTTTGAATAAAAATAGAAATCTTGTACCATTGGATCAAATTGCACAATCCAGACATTATAGGTATAGAGATCCAATATTCAATCAAGTGAGGGATCTATAAGTGTAGAATAATAATTGTTACTACCAGCTTGTAATAAATTAATATTTTCTTAATTGGGATTGGCTTTCTCACCCAGGGTTATTACTATTTTAGAGTTCTATGATTATTTCTCTATCTAGGGTTTCTAGTTGAATTGCATATTCAATCAATTTTACTAATTCATTTACCTTTATTATAGATAACCATTACATTTTAGTACTAATAATATTTCCATTATAGGTATTATATCTAATATTCATTCTCTCTCTCTCTCTTTCAAATAACCATTTTTATTGAATAGATTCATGTATGTCCAGGTTACACATTTGTGTGCGAAGTAATGTGTCATTTACCACTTATATATTCTACTTATATCTTCTCTAGGAAAATCTATAGACATGGTTCAATATAGTCCATCAACCCATGTTTCATCTTGATATATACATTCATATCTAGTAATGAGCATATAGAAATGTCTTATTAACTAAATATTGAAGATATGAATATGCCAGGTTTCTACTAGTTACATTATCCCACTACTTGCTAATAATAGTATATCATTATGTAGGCTAATATGATATGTAGTAATAAATTGCTTGACTATGGTTCATTTGATAATTGTTTTTGTATATGACATACTATTACTATTATATAATTTCTTGTATACAACGTTCCTATATTAATCAGTTTATGCAATTTTGGAAATGTGTAGTTGTGTATACAGAAGTTACTAGCATCTAGTTTATTAGAACACATACCAATATATGGTTAGTAGGTTTTAATTGATGTATTTAGTTATTTATATTTCTCTTAAAGGAAATGAGAAATTTGAGGCTAATTTAATACAAGGTTGATATGCTATTGATCTTGGATCCTAATCCATGTATAGTCCTTGTGGCTCGAGATGCTTCCTTGCTAGTTCATCTGGTTCACTGATATCAAGTCTTGGATGGTCTTATGTTGTCCATGATTTCTAAGTTGGAAGTAGAGGATTCATTTAGGTGGTTGTAGGAACATGACTTCATGTTTCTCTTACTCAGATGGTTATAGGAGCATCAACATACATTATTCTATTTCTCAGGTCATTTTGGTATGAAGTAAGGTTCTATGGTGATAACTAAAGGATCAAGAGGCTAGTGAATGCATATTGAATTGTCGGTTGGTGTTGATGGATATGTAATGGTCAAAGATGATGATGTGTTGCATGAACTGGTCTTATTTTTGAAGGATTTTGATCTAGATTCACTGGCCTTGACAGGTTTATATCATTGGAGTATTCCATCCTCAGTTTACTAATGCCTAGGCAGAGGCAAAGGAATTGAGGGTGAGGTTTAGTTTGAGTCTGAAGTTATTTTCCTACCAACTTGATGGTTGGATGGATGTGATTAAAAGGTATGATGGGATGAGGTTTGTAGGATATTAGTAAGCATGCCTTAGATTATCAAGGAGGTTGGGAAAATCCTTTAGGATTTAAAGAAGTTGGAAGGAAGGCCAAGAGAATCAAGGGGGTGGTTGTGCACCCTAATGAGGTTTGAATCTTGATGACAACAAATTATTGATGATCCAAAAGGAGATGAAGGTGGGCCTGTGTGGTTTCACCCTTAGAAGTGTTGAGATTCTATAATGTTGTAGGTTTGTGAGGCATAGGGCCAGGCAATGTCAAAGAGGAGCAGGTAGAGGAAGCAGTGGCACTGCTAATTGTAGGTGGTTGTTGGGTCTGATTTTCTAGGTGGCATCAAGGTTGCAGGTGATGGCAATGTCCAATTATGGTGAGAGTTGATAATGCAAGTCTTCGTTTGGTGTTTTGTAGAGGGAAGGAAGATAACATGTTGACACAAGATGGGTTTTAGGTCTCTAGCGATCTAGGAGGCGGCAAGACTGAGAGGTGCAACATGACATCAGAGAAAGAGGAGTTGATTGGAAGTGGGTTTATACAAAGCCAGGTTCATGTTGTGTTCATGAGATACATGTCTGGAAGTGAATTATATATGAGAAGGGGCAGATTCTAGGGTTTCCTACAGAGGCTCCAGATATGGCCTTTGGATC
The DNA here is from genome assembly GCA_963693085.1 of Alisma plantago-aquatica. Taxonomy (NCBI): domain Eukaryota; kingdom Viridiplantae; phylum Streptophyta; class Magnoliopsida; order Alismatales; family Alismataceae; genus Alisma; species Alisma plantago-aquatica. The sequence continues at coordinate 339,021,703 of OY856414.1, forward strand.
AAAGTCAAGGAGGATTTGTTCGTTTTCAGTGTGGGTGTAGGGGTGAGGTCGTGGTTGTCTGTCGGGTGAAGACATGTTGTTTTTCAGGTGTGAGCGATTAGCTTTAGGGAAAAGGGTAACACACACTCTTCCATTGCTTTGGAAAATCACATTGATTTAAGTGAAATTGATTCCCCATTTCCTAATTACTTAAATAGTTAATAACTCTTACAAAGTAACTCCTAACTTAGCAAAGTTCTGACCATGAATCTATGCTTTATTGTACTAATTACTGAAAATATTAGCACTTTGAGTTAATGGATTAATTTGACCAAACTAATTATCCCCCTCATATATTTCAAAGTTAATATATTTTGGATCTATCATTATTTTTTATTGATTCCAAATCTATTCATTGAAAGTTGAGAGTACTCCATGAATGTGAGGCTAAATTGAGATATCTTGGAATTAGCAATTCAAATTGACATTGTCCTTATTAATGAAACCAAATTGAGGGACATGTGTGTCAATATCACACAAGTAAGAAGAAATGAACTCATTGTGACATATGAATTGCATTAGTGAGAAACTTATACCAAAGAACAAAAAACTTGATCAAAATAATCAAATGAGTCTTCGAATGAAAGAATAAGTTCAACTGAGGAAAAGATGATGAATTATTACTTTAAATAGATTCAGTACCCAAATTTTAGTATGTTACACAATGACGAGGATGAAAACAATGATGATGAAAATGACAATGATGACGAAAATGATGAGGATTATGATGATGATGATTGTGATGGATATATAGTGGTGTTGGTCATGAGGGTGGTGGTGTTGATGATGACAAGATGATGATAATAATAATCATGATGATGATGATGATGATGATGATAGTGATGATGGTGATGATGATGGAGATGATGATTAAAATGACCATAGTGATGAAACTGATGATGACAATAATGATGATGCCTATGCCCATGATAATTGTGATGGATGATGATGATGATGATGATGACGGTGATGACGATGATGATGTCTAATGATGAAGATAATGGTAATGATGATGATGATGTTGATGATGATGATGATGATGATGATGATGATGATGACGGATGATGATGATGATGATGATGGCGACGATGACGACAAAGAAGATGATGACACAATGATGATGATGATGATGATGGTGGTGGTGGTGGTGGTGGTGATAATGATGATGATGATGATGATGGTGATGATGATGATAATTATGATTATGATGGTATATATGCCCAAAGATCCAATCATATGATGATTCTAATGAGGTATAATGTAATTGATTTGATAGATAATAAGGGCAATTTAGTTTATTCTATTTTGTTCAGTTATGAGATAATGACATAACATAATAAATGTCTCATAATGATGTTACTCGATGACATATGCCTTCATGTTTAGTATATAAACAATGATATCATATGTTTGATAAGATTACATATTTTTTTATGTCCCTAGTCAGATATTACTATAGAAGAAAAATAGACAACAATAATGCATGAGACTAAAATTTTTGTTGGATGATGAAAGAATCTCATTAGTCATGATATGTGATATCAAGCCAAACACATAGGTACTTGTTAGAGAAAGTTGTATGGGACAGACCCACCTTGAGAGAAATACATGGAACCATTGAATGGTAGTCAGAATCATCTCTCAAAGTGACAGTGGTGATTTTATTTCTTATACATGAAGTCACTACACTCATCACGTATCATTCAATGAACTTTGACACCATCCAACTTGACCGTGAATATGGGCTTCTATAAAGGTGGTTCTCGGGTGCATTGTGACACATGGGGATTGATTTTGAGTGACGTAGATGAGATTTATCCCTGCTATCAGAGATATATCATGGCCACTTGATAAGAGAGACTAATAAATGCATGGCCATGATAATGTAAGTCAAAATGTGATATTGATCTTACATGTATCTCAAAGGTAATCTCTGGTTCAAGAAAAATGGATTGAGTATATGAGGATGATGATTCCATGCCTCACAGTAAATCTAGATATCAGTGACAAAAGAAATATATGATCATTGTAACAATGATCACAAATTGTAGGTTGAAGTTTTTCTCCAACTTTCCAATTATTTGGGTAGCAATGATGTGTTGATAGATACCACTCATTGCTTGTGATATCATAATATAGTTATGAACACTAACTACCAATGTAATTTGGGACCTATATGGTCACACACATAGAATGCACCTGGCATATGATTTTACTCAAGGATAACATTTGACTTGGTTACTAAAGTGTTTAAGTAATCAACTTAAACAACATTGGCTATTAGTTGGATGATTGGAGCTTCCAGTTGGCGGTCTGTGAATGTGAGTCGATGGACTGGAGGGTTCAATCGATCGACTAAAAAATTCAATTGAATGAGTGGATGATCAGTAGGACTTGATCAAGGATTGATGCTGATGTCATGATGTGCATTAACCCTCATATTGAAAGCCAATATGTTTGTGAATAGGAAAAAATTCTAATCTACCGACTGGAGTCTCCAGTCAACTGCCTTGTGTGCTAGTCAACTGGCTTGTGATTCACACTAGCCAAAAATTCATGAAATTCGTCTCCTCATGTCCCCACATTTGAGGAAACCCTAGCCCCACTTCGATATAAAGAGGGGGGTGTCCAAGGCTCTCATGACAAATCTCCTAATCTAATAGGTGTGGTAATGCAAGAGATAGATCTGTCTTACTCGTAAAGGGGAGAGATACACAAAGGGGAGAAAGTTGATGCTAGCACATTGACAATACGAAGGACAACTCCTTCCTATCAGTTCTAGTAGAATGATAGGAGTTCTTAGTGGTCTCTGTGGATTATGTAGAGGCATAGAGGCCATTTCCACCCCTCTAGGAGGACAACATCAACCGTCATATGTGGTGCTATACTAGGAGGCCGCCGCCGATGACAGTTCATGTGCTGCTTGTAGAAGAACCACAACTTTGGAAGGATTGTCGCTGGCTTGCTTTAGGACCAGGTATATGTCTCTCATCCCACTTTTCCAATTCATAATTATTTACATTATCATCTAGTTATAGGTAATATGGATAGAAAATTTTGTTTCTGTTGCCATCTCTATTACCATATTTCCCCACGGTGGTATCATAGCCACATTAATTTACTATTTTTTGGGATTTAATTGATATGGCCAATTTTTGGTTTTATCCTTAATTTTATTGCATGCGATGAATATAGTTAAATTGTTAATGTGCATATCTAAGTAAAACCACATATTCTTCGGAATGTCAAGTAGATCCTGTATATATATGATATAATATATATATGAAATATATACATGTCACCCTATATTTTTTTGGTGGTGTATGTATGCGTGGTTATGGGTAATACCACTTATGGATGTGTGTGCTTAGTTGAATGGTTTAATTTTTATCTTTTAATTTGATTTGCATATTGAGCCTCTCTCTTTTTATCTAAATGTAAATAATTCTCTCCTTTCTATATTACATCGAATGTAACTCGAGGTTTCACCTTTTACAATGTAATAAATAAATAGGATTAGATTTAATCTCTATTTCAGAGAAAGAGGAGACGTTCTATACTAGGTGACTCGAACGACTGGGAAGTCAAGTCGATCAAATGGAAGACCAAAGAGGCAGTATACTAGAGGATCCAATCGATCTACTGGAGGCCCAAATGACCAACTGGAGGAGTCTAAACAACTACTTGATCTAGGAGCCAGTCAACCGACTGACGGAGGCCAATCGACCTATAGCCAAATGGATTGTTTGACTTGAAGAGTCCAGTCGACCAACATGATTGTTTCTAGCATATCTTTTTATTTTTCAGGTTGCATGCAAATGATGTATGACCTTAGGTGGTTAGAAACTATCTGTGTCTCCAACGAGTTATATTAGTGAGGCCATAACCATCGTTGGTATAATTATGATTGTATTTTTCATTTGTTTATATAGTATGTATATGATTCATATTATAAGTATGCAGTTATTAGATATGTATATGTATTTAAATACAAAATAACTTAATAAAGATTAAGTCTTATATGTTTTCCATAAGCAGTACATATGAAAAGCTTGATCGACCAAGCATGGACACAACAAGTGTGGTGCGCTGTCTATCTCATGGAAGTGAAATGGTAGTTATGTGGGCCTTACAAGAAGGGTGCATTAATACCGTGTTGGGTTATGGTTTAAGCTTAACTAGGTGACCTTAATGAGATAAAGTGTCTAGAAGCATGCATATGGATGGAGGATGACAAGGAGTTGTACATACCATCTATCCTAGAATTGCATAAGATGCAAATGGCAAATGTCACCTACCTTAATAATTGGTTATGGACGCTGGCGTTGGTTGGGTAATAACTTAATTATTTTGGATCTTGGTTTACTAGAAGGTTGTATGTTGCAATATTAAAAATTGATAAGTGATGGTTATCAATTAGAACAATATAGTGGGAGTAGTAATAATTAAAGGCCTAATTAATATCATCAATTTATCAAATCAAATCAAAAGTGTTTTCACAAAATGCAAATTTCTCTTGTAGATATAAATGGAAAACACACATCATTATGGTAGGTCCTTAAGAATGACAAATTAAACATGACCAACTTCCATGATGGGTTCAGGACTTTGAGAAACGTTCTCACTCATGAGCGTAAGCTCTATATCCTTGAAACACCAGTGGCAGAAGAACCTGCTCCAAACACGCCTAAGGCTGAAATAGATGCCTACTTGAAGCATGACAATGATGCCACAAACATCAAAGACCTTATGTTGGATGTATGAACTATGTGTTGCATAAACAACATGAAAACATGGACATCCTTGAGATGGTATCACGTCTTAGGAATCATGCAAAGCAAGAAAGGTATAATGGTTCCAAATTGTGGTTTGAGTGCAAACTGACAGAGGGAGATCCAACAGAGCCCCATGTGCTCAATATGATTGGGCATGTGGATCCTCCAGAGAGACTGGGATTTCCTTTAGTCAAAGAGTTGGCCACAAATATGATTATACAATCATTATTTGAATCATATAGCTAGTTTATTGAGTGCTACCACTTGAGTGACTTGGCCAAACTACTATTTAAATTGCTTGGCATGTTGATTAATATCGAAGAACGAATGAAGAAGGACAAACCCATGATGGTGATCAGCGTAAGTGAGTCCAAGGGAAAAGCAAAGGCCAAGAAAAGTATTCTTTTGCACTCAAGGTAGGGAGAAGGGTAAGTGCAAAAGGAATTTGTCATTTTCACTTAAAGAAACTAAGAAAGATGAGGTAAGGGATAGAGAACTCTACTTTAGGTATATATGTAATTGAGATTAACTTTGCTACTTCTTCATCTTGGGTACTGGAAACCGGATGTGGATCACAAATTTGCTGAAATATGCATGATCTAAAAAGAAGTAAACTTTTAGAGAAATATGAGGTTAAACTACATTATTAATGGAGCAAGAGTTGTTGCCAGTGCAGTTGGAACCTATGTGTTATCTCTACCAAGTGGTCTTGTAATGGAGTTAGATAACTACTATTATGTACATTCCATTAATAGGAACATAATATTTGTATCTTGTTTGAACAAGAATGGATTTAAACTTCTTCCAAAGGATGGTCGATGTTAAATTAGTAAAGATGAGATCTTTTAAGGTAGTGCTCCTATGTCCAATGGTATGTACTTGTTAGATCTAGATACAAGTGTTTATAATATGAATACAAAAAGTTTCAAACTCAATAAATCAAACAAAACATACCTTTTTCACTATCGTATAGGTCACATAAATGAGAAACACATTTCTAGACTCCACAAAGATGGTTATCTGGACTCATTTGATTTCAAATCAATAGAGACATGTGAGTCTTTTTTATTAGGCAAGATGAAAAAAGATCCTTTCATTAGAAACAATGAAAGAGTAGGTAATCTATTAGGACTCATACAATGCTAGAGGTGGTGACAAATACTTCATTACATTTACTGATGACTGCAGTAGGTATGGATATGTATACTTGATGAAACATAAGTCATAAACCATTAAAAAATTTAAGGATTTCATGAATGAAGTATAGAATCAACGTTGTAAAAGTATTAATGCACTTCATTTTGAATGAGGTGAAGAATACTTAAGCCAAGATTTTAAGGACTTTCTGCAAGACTATGGCATTATATCACAATGGATTTAATATGGAACACCACAACATAATAGTGTATCAGAGAGAAGGAATCACACATTACTAGATATGGTGTGATGAGTGATGAGTTTTATTTATCTTCTGACTTCTTTTTGGGTACATTCCCTACAAACCACAATGTTTACAGTGATGCATACCATCTAAATTGGTTAAAAAGACACCATATGTGATATGGTATGGGAAACGTCCCAATGTGTCTTTTATGAAAATTTGGGGATGTGAATCTTATCTGAGAAAGAAGTTTGCCAAAAAGCTTGGACCAAAATTGGATAAAAGTTATTTTGTTGGATATCCTAGAAAAACCAAGGGATAATACTTCTATACTCTAGTTGAAAACAAAGTGTTTGTTGCCATGGATGTTGTATTCCTAGAAAAGGAATTTATTTATAAGGAATCAATGGGAGGAAGTCAGATCTCTAAGAGGTTCAAGACCAATGAGAAAACATTAAAGTTGTAGAGATACAAAAGGAACAAGGAGACTCACAAATTGTTGTGAAATCATAAGTTCCTCATATAAGACAAGAACTCCACAGATCTAGTAGGACACACCTTGATACTGAAAGATTTCGTTATCTTGTGACTCAAGAAGGCGGTGAGTTGGTCATAGATGATGACCCAACAACCTACGTAGGAGATATTGAGGGACTAGAGTCTGATAAATGGCTTGAGGACATGAGATATGAGATGGAATCCATATACACCAACAAGGTATGGACCTTGATGGATCCATCAAAATTAGTAAAATCTATAGGATGCAAGTGGGCCTTCAAGAAGAAGTTTGACGTGGGTGGTAATGTACAAATATATAAGGGTATATTGGTTTCAAGGAGTTTCAAACATGTTCAAGGTGATTACTATGATGAAACCTTTTCACCAGTTGCCATGGTTAAATCCATTAGGATCATGCTTTCCATTGAAACTTATTATGACTATGAGATTTGGAAGATGGATGTTAAAACCTCTTTCCTTAATGGAAACTTCTTGAGGATGTGTACATGACACAACATGAAGGTTTTATAAATCCAAAGGATGCAAATAAAGTTTGTAAGCTACAAAGGTAAATCTATGGATTGAAGCAAGCATCTCAGAGTTGGAATCTTGAATTTGACAAGGCAGTCAAAGAGGTGGTGTTTAGTCAAAATGAAGATGAACCTGGTGTATACAAGAAAGTTAGAGGGAGCATAGTTTTATTCCTTGTATTGTATGTATATGACATACTATTGATGGGTAATGCCATCCCTACCCTAGAAATGGTAAAGAATTGGTTGGGAAGTACATTCTCTGTGAAGGATTTTGGAAAAGCATCCTATATCTTAGGAATCAAGATCTATAGAGATAGATCTAGAAGGCTTCTTGGCCTAAGTAAGAGTACATACATTGACAAAGTGTTGAAGAGGTTCAACATGGTAGGACTCAAAGAGATAGAATTTTCCCATTTCTTATGGAATAGGACTCTCTAAAGCCCAATGTCCCAGTTCTTGTGAAGAACGAGAACACATGAGTAAGATGCCATATGTGATCTATCATGTATGTAATGTTATACACTCGTCCCAATGTCTCGTATACCTTGATCATGACAAGCAAATATCATTTAGATCCTAGAGAAAGTCATTGGATTTTCATAAAGAACATCCTTAAGTACTTAAGAAGAACTAAGGATCAGTTCCTCATTTATGGTGGTGAGGAAGAGTTGGGTATAAAGGGTTGCACCAATGCAAGCTTACAATTGACAAAGATGATTACTGATCGCAATCTGGATTTGTGTTTTGCTTTAAAAATGGAGTTTTGAGTTGGAAAAGTTGCAAGCAAGAAATAGTTGCTAATTCTACAAGGGAAGTTGAGTACATTGTTGTCTCGAGCACATCAAAGGAAGCTATTTGGATCAAGAAGTTCATCTGTGAACTTTAAGTGCATTACCAATGAAGTAGAGTTGTATTGTGACAACAATGGAGCTATTTCACAAGTTAGGGAACCTAGATCACATCACCATTCCAAGCATATACTTTGGCACTACCATCTCATATGAGAGATCATACAACAAGGAGATGTGAAGATTTGTAGAGTTACGGCAGAAAGCAATATTGATGCCCACTAAAAAAACACTTTTGCAATAGAAGAATGATGGTCATGTTATATCACTTGGGATAGGATTCATGAGTGATTGGATCTAAGTGGAAGTGAGAGTCTATTGGTATATATGCCCAAAGATCCAATAGTATGATGACTGTAATGAGGCATAATGCAATAAATTTTATTTTGTTTATTCTATTTTTGTAGGTATGAGATAATGATATAATATAATAAATGTGTAAGAATGATGTACTTGATGTCATATGTATTCAGGTTTAGGACCTAAACAATGAGATCATATGTACGATAAGAGTACATACATTCTTTTCATGTCCCTATTCGGTTATTACTGTGGAAGAAAAATAGACAAAAGTGATACATAAGACTAGAATGAGTGTTTGTTGATGACAAAATCGCATTAGTCATGATATATGATATCAAGCCAAACACATAGGTAGTTGTTAGAGAATAGTGTACTAGACAAACCCACCTTGAGAGTGATATATGGAACCATTGAATGGTAGTCATAATCAACTCTCAATGATAGTCAGAATCATCTCTCAAAATCATAGTGGTGCTTGTGGTTCGATGAACTTTGACACCATCCAACTTGAACTTAAATAAGGTTTTGTATAAAGGTGGTTCTTGGCTATTTTTTGACACATTGGGATTGACTGTGAGTGATGTACACATGATTTGTCCCTCCTATCGGAGATGATATCCTTCCCACTTGATAAGAAAGACTGAGAAATGCATGTCTGATACACATCGAAGAGCACACCAGTTCACTAGAAAATTTTATCCTAGAGTTTAATCCTTTTTTACTTTCCAGTTAAAGCTAGTATAGAAGGGTCAGTCCCACAAGACAATGTTTTTAAAATTTGTTTCTTTTAAACCCGATTGATTTTTGAAATTATTTCTTTTTGATGCTTTTGGAGGATTGATAGAAAATAAAGTCTAATTTGAGGAGTTTGATTTATCTTATGAAAGAAAGTAAATTACAAGAAGAATAAAAGATTATACTGATGCAAAGGAAGAAAAAGATTATTCTAAGACAAGAAAGAGTAAAGGAGGAAATTGTTAGCACACAAGATTATCTAAACAAAGTAAAGTACTAAAATTTAAAAGGTGAATCGAAGCAAACATTTAAGAACATTTGAAATCAAGAAGGGAGGCATCGAGGCTTAGGGATTTCACCACCTTAGCCCTTGTAAAAATAGAATTGAGTGATACATGACAAACAAGATAGAAGAAGACATGTGATTTATTCATAAACAAAAAGCAAAAGAGGAACTCCACGTGAACCCATTGGTCATGGTGTTAACGTATCCTTGTTCTTCATCCTGAAGTGGATTTTTCCACAGTCACATCCAATTCCTCGTGAAATTAGTTTAGGAATTCTAAATCCTAGTTTCCATAGTTGCATCCTCCGGGATTAACAAGCGATAAAAATGATTAATTACTTTGTTTAAATCTGTGATTTCTAAATTGAAAGCCATATGTCTATGTAGTTGTGTAAAAGATTGATCCGATTAACACATGGATAAGGAGCTATTCCCCTCGCCTCGATAAGAAAACTACACGCTACTCATGGTGAGGATGGCAGAAATAAGGAAAGAAATAAAAAGAGCCATAGACCGCAATTCTGAATCTACGTAGAGTCCAAGGCGGTGACGATTAGATAACTTTTTTGCTTTTTCTCCTTCTCGAAGAAGAAAATGCGAGAAAGAGAATAAGAGAAAGAAAGATCCAGATGTAGAATGAAAGAACCAACTTTATTGCTCTTGAAAGTAAAATTACACTAGAAATAAAATAACAAAATTTCTCTACAAATTGCATACAAAAATTGGGACCCTTTTCTTAGTAGAGTCCCCCCACCTTTTATAGGGGAAGGAGGGGTGGAAACCCTGAGAGGGGGAAAGAAAAAATTAAGTGATGGCTGCTAAAAAGTGTTGTATGCACACCGTGAAATGCCCGTCTCGCTATGTGAGACATTTTTTTGGTGAGGGTTGGGTGTGCTCCTAGAAAGTTTGAGTCGAAACCCTAAGAACGGTTGTGGCGGATAAAGTCATGGACCCAAAGTAATGACTCAAACAATCATTTGGACCAGTGGAACACTCATCCTAGGTGTGACATGGTGAGATCTTGGAGTGACAACTGAACCCTAGTGGTGGCACCCGTCTCGTGTTTCTTGGTCTCGAAGTAAGGCCTCAAAATGAACATTTGGCCTAGTGAGGTGATCGTCTCATTCCTCCTTGCGTGTAAACAAGACATTGAATCACATGGTTGGACGCTTGCTTTGTGATGCAGGACTAGCTCCATGAGACGAATGTCTTGCTAAGGTGAGCTAAACGTTTCACTTGCTAAGTAGTGGATTGAACCAAGGTCAAGGTGGACCTCTACTACTGAGACAAGGGTCTTCATAGGTGTGAGCCGACTGTCTGGGACTAGTGAGATGACCATCTTACTAAATCAAAAGGTTAAAATGAAATTTGGAGAAAATCCCTGTAATAGTGGAGAAAATTGGGTAAGTGTTGGCATATATCAATCAATATGTTGGTGAATTACAACTTAATCCAGAATTATAAAAAAGGAGAAAATCTAATGAAAATAACTACAAAAAATGTGCAAAAAGATAGATGAATATGCATTCATCAAAATACCCCAGACTTGAATCTTTGCTCATCCCGAGCAAATTAAATTACAAATAAACTCCAATTTCTACTTCCAAAATGCCATCTTCACCTTAATAACATCACTATAGTCCTCACCTCCAAATTTTGGCCAAGTGACCTGATCTCCTAGAACCACATAGTATAAACTTCTATATTCCCTATCAAAACAAATGTCAAATCTTACTTCTTAAATGAGAATTTGTAGAAGAATATGCTTCCTCTTACCGTTGCTTTGACACTCTCAAATTTTGAATTTTTTGTAAGTTAGTTGCACAAGAATAGGAAGAAGGAGGGGTGTGAACAAAGAAGGAAGTAATAATTTTTTTTATTCCCTCCTCTATTCGACTCGGGATTTGGATTTTGTGGAGTTGTGGCTACATTGGTCAATTTTTTTTCTTGTGCGCTTTGGCATCTTTTTGATGGTACACCCCTTTGTAGGGTATCAAATTTTTTTTGGGAAGCATGCCACCCCGGGCGTGATTTTAGTCTGATGGTAATTCTTTGCTTCTCTTTTTTAGAAGAATAGTAGAGGGAAGCAAAAGATGTGTTCGTGCTTTAATTTAAAAAAAAATTATGTTTTCAGAGAGTGTCATTGCTCAAGTTAGAATAATCCTATAATTTGCATCATATAAGTTGTATAATAAGATGATCCTTTTGTTTAAATATAGGGAAATATTATGCTTGGTTCTGATCAATTCCTTATGACTTACCAACTATTCCAAGGAGTGATGTTATTTAGGGTCCTAGGTGACATAAAAGTTTCAGACATGTCAATTTGTAATAGATTTTGCAAAAGTTTTACTAAATTCAACAGGGTACAATGATAGATGACTATTCAATGGTTGACTAGATAATGTCCTTTACAACAAAATAGAATAGAAAATGATGGCCGACTAGATAAAGGACATAAACTAAAGCAAATGCATGTAGAAAAATAGAAAAAGGGAAAAGATAGGAGGGTGGAATAGAATCATCCCGAGCAAAACCTAAATAGGAGATGGAGGGAAGAGAACCACTGAGGCAATGAAAAATGTGAAGAAAATGGAGGGTTGTAGTAGTTGTTTACCCAATAGGGGGAGTTGTGAGCCTGATGGGCCCCATGCTCCTCGTATTGAGGTCTGTTGGCATCGTAGTGGCTCTAATGCACATGCCAGGAATCGTGGGAGTGTTGCATTAGATACATGTGGTTGAGATAATGACCTTGACTTTGCTGCTCTCGCTAAATCTCCTTCAACTGGTTGTGGATTTCATAGAAGCCATAAGGCTCCTCATGGCATTCCTCATTGCCTCACCATCTCCTTGTGCGGTGTCGTGAAGGTGGCGGTGGTGAAATAGTTTCATCGCCATGTGCCTCCATGGTGACACTCCTCCTATGGGAATTAGGCTTGGGGACATCATCTGGATTGGGATGCTCCTGGAGGAAACATTGAATGTGGCCTGGCAGGTCTATCAGGTCAAACTCCAGATTTGCAGCCACAAACTGGGCATGTCGAGGAAGCTCTAGACCAAGGGCGATGCCTTTGAATGTCAAGTAAAAGACATCTCTGGTTGCCCCACAAAAGATGAACTTGCAATCATTCAGATACACGAGGTCGAGCAGATGATGCACGTTCTCCAATGGTGGAAAAGGAATGTGAGTGATGCCTAAGAACTTGACCACCATAGTAACAACATGTCCAATGCATATTGAGGAGGAAGTCTTGTGGGTATCTTGATAGTTGAGGTGTGAAATCATAGCATTCCCCCAATTGAAAGGCTCCTCGTTCATCAGACACCATAAGTTATATAGATTGAGGTGGGTAACTACTCCTTGGGTGCCCTCCCTACTAAAGATAGTACATGCTAGGATACGATGAAGGTAGCACACTATGGGGTTGTTGATGTTGGATGCTTTTGTGTCGCTGGGTATCTTTAGTGGGAGGCCCGTGATGTATGCCCAAAACTTCTCCATGTTGTAGGATTCATGATAGTTGTCATGGCGGAGACTCATGTAATGAGATAACCAATCGAACTTGCCTTCATCTATGATGAGGGAGGTGAACTTCTGGGAAGAAATCTCCAAGCATTACCTAAAAATCTAGATTTTACATCTAGAATTCCCTTAGGAGCAGTGGTAATGGCGAGAAGTGAACATGAACTCAAGGATGAGATCACTATACAATGGAAGAATGGGGTAGACATAGGTTGCAATGTGGCTGCATTGTAGAATCTTGTCAACCACCATTTTGATGCCCAGTGCACTCAAAGTAGGGCCACATGCCCATCTTGGGAGGGAAATGCCAATTGAAGATAATTGGATGAATCTCTTGGAGTACTCATCGCTAACAAATTATACGTAGGTGCTAGGATGCAGAGTGATGTGAGGCGAATGAGGGTCGGTGGAATCAGGATCATGGTGTGATTTGAGCCGTCTTCCTACAGCCTCGTTGATGAGTCGGTCTGTGTCATGGATATCCTAGAGCATCTGGCCATCTCGGGAGAAGATTCACCGGTAGGCTCCCGAATTTGAACACTTGGTGCAGAGTGGGATTGACGAGGTGGCTCACACAAGGATGAAGTAGGGTATTTCCCTTTGTTCTTCCTAAAATGGTTGAACATGTTTATAGGCTACATGAGGCGAGATGGGCGTCTGAGAAATTTAGATGCTCAACTGGACAACTGAAATGATCGCCTGGAACAGCCAAACAATTGTCTGGAAATAGGTTCTTGGGTGATGTGAGTTGTTGCTAGGGGGCGCCCAGTCACGAGCTGATCATCTCACAAGACAGACACTCTTCTAGTGTCGGGGATGGAATAAAACCAAAGAGCAAGGGCAGAGCGGCAGCGATGGCAGTGGTGGGGAAGAAAAGGGGTTGCAACACATGAGACGACCTCTCTATAGGCGAGACGGTGGGCTGGCGCTGGAGCACCAATCATCATGGAGAATGAACCGGTGGGAAGGAAAAGAAACAAGGTGGGAAGGAGCATATGAGATGTCTCTACCTCCCATCGAGGGGAAGCAAGGTGGTCATCGAGGAGAGAGCGGGGCGGCCGTCTGGGCTCGAGACGACAGTTGTCGCCTTTAGCGTCGGTGTCTAAATGCAAGGGATGAGGTGGCAGATGATCAGTCTCATCCCTCACACCGTTGAGGTAGCCGTCTGGTGCAGCTGGGAAGCTAGGGCTCGAGGAGCAGATGATTTGGTGTGAGATGTCTCCTCCACAAACATTTGTTAAATAGACCGCTGGGCATGCGAGACGACCATTTGGAGCATCCTAAATGACCAATTGGGGTTGTCGGGTGGTCAAATAGTGAGTTGAATGTGTTGTGAGTGTTGAGATGGAAGAGGGGTTAAATGCACATTGAAGCGGGCAAAATGACCAACTCGCCCATCCAAAATGGTCGGCTGGCGTGTTGGACTGCCTTTCTAAATTTCAAGTTTCAAACAGCTACCTTTGTTGGATTAGTCGTCTGAAAGGTAGAGACAAGCATCTTGCCTTTACCATACGATCGTCTGGCAGATGGAAGAAGGTTGGCTATCATCAACGAGCCCCAAATTGGATTACTTTTTTGAAAATAAAAGGACTAAGTGTCTGAAAAGTAAACAAAAAGCGTTAGCTAAGACAAATATAAATTTTTTTCTAAAGAAATTAAAAGATTGTGATGCCTCCTAATAAGTGCCTTATTTAATCATTAAGAGCTCATCTAACTCTTGCATTTGCAAAAAGTATTTTTCACCTACAACAGTTAAGTCAAAATTGAGAGTTTTGATGGCCCAATTGGCCTTATGCTCTAATTCTATGGGTAGATGACATGATTTCCCATAAATCAATTTGAAGGGAGTGGTGCCTATGGGAGTTTTGTAGGCGGTCCTACGTGCCCACAAGTCATTATTGATTTTTAAAGACCAATTGGTCCTAGTGCGATTTACTATTTTCTCTAGGATGGACTTGATTTGCCTATTTGACACCTCAACCTGACCACTAGTCTGAGGGTGGTAAGGGGTGGCGACCTTATGATGGACTCCATACCATTTCAACAAAGACTTGAAGTTCTTCTCTTGGAAATGGGAACCTCCATCAGAAACTACGGTGTGAGGTACCCCAAATCGAGGAAAATGATATCTTTGAAGAGATTCTTCACAAGCTTGGAATCACAAGTTTTGGTGGGGATGGCTTCAACCCATTTGGAAACATAATCAATATCCACCAAGATATATTTGTATCTGCAAGAAGAAGGGAACATGCCCATGTAATCTACCCCCCACACGTCGAAAATTTCAAACATCTAATGGTTGCATGGTCTGTATAAACAATGACTTTAGAACCTACCAAATATGAGTGGAATTTGTCAAAGGCATATACTATGGCTAGCATTTCCTTTTCACTAGTTGTGTAATTCCACTAGGCTTCCTCTAAGGTTTTGGATGTGTAGTATATCACATGGTTCTTTTTATCAACATGTTGTCCTAGAATAGCACCACTGGCATAATCACTCACATCACACATCAACTCAAAGGGTTGGGACCAATCTGGGTCCCTAATGATGGGAGTAGAAATGAGGGCATCCTTCAAGCAAAGAAAATTGGACATGCAAGCTTTATCAAACACAAAAGGGGTGTCTTTTTGAAGGAGATTAGTTAAGGGTTTGGTGATCATAGAAAAATCACAGATGCAATGCCTATAAAACATGCATGCCCGAGGAAGGCACAAACGTCCTTGATGGAAGAAGGTGGTGGGAGTTTTGAGATGACCTCGATCTTGGCTCTGTCCACTTCAATGCCACGATTTCTCACCCTATGGCCTCAAACAATTCCTTATGTCACCATAAAGTGACACTTCTCCCAATTTAGGATCAAGTGTGCTTCCTCACATTTTTCCAAAATCATAGATAAATGCTGGAGAAAAGATTCAAAACTATCTCCATTGATGGAGAAATCATCCATAAAAACCTCCATGATGGTTTCGGTCAATCCAGCAAAGATAGAGGACATGCACTGCTGAAAGGTGGCTGGAGTATTGCACAACCCGAATGGCATTCTCCTGAATGCATAAGTGCCAAAAGGGCAAATGAAAGTCATTTTCTCTTGGTTGTCTGGATGAATGGGGATTTGATAGAAACCTAAATAGCCATAAAGATAGAAAAAATATTATTGATGGGCGAGGTGCTATAATCCTTGATCTCAGAAGGGAAGGGGAAATGATTTTTCCTAATGGCCTTATTCAGTTTCCTATAGTCAATACACATCATCCACCCTATGACAGTGCAAGTGGGAATAAGCTCATTATTGTCATTTTTCACGACTGTGGTATCCCCTTTCTTGGGGACAACTTGCACTGGGCTAACCCAAGGAGAGTAAAAAATGGGGTAGATGATCCTTGAAACCGAAAGCTTGATAACCTATAGACGCACCACTTCTTTCATATTGGGATTCAGTTTCCTTTGAGGGTTTCTGAAGGTTTATACTCTTCTACCATAGGAATTTTATGCATGGAAATGGATTGATCTAATCCTGTCAAATCAACCATCATGTATTCTAAGGCAGATTTCCTCTTCCTAAGTTCATTCATTAGCTTAGTTTCCTATTTATGGGTGAGATTAGAATTAATTATAATAGGATAAAGCTTTTTCTCATCAAGGCATACTTAAGGCCTTCAAGGAGGGGTTTCATGTCAGGTGCCTTGCGGGTTTCAAGTTTTGCATCAACAATGGACAACATTTTTAGGTCTTCAAAATCCTCATCATGAATCTCCTTGTTACACCCCGATCTCACAATTACCGTTAATCATGAGATTAGGGCATAAATTGAGGATTTAACGTAAAACAAAGATCACCCTTAACTTTTTCTTCTTTTTCAAAACTCTTTGTTTTCCCGCATTGAACCACATAAACCAACTTTACAATGGAATCTAAACATTGATTTCTCTAATCTGATTTCAACAGTAAAAATGCATGTATGAACATTCATTATGTTCCTCATACTTTTAAGCACATAAGACTTATTGATTCACACATATTTCTAAAAGAGGAATAATGTTATACATCATCATTTACAACTCTCTCTTATTTCTTTATAAGGACCTAGAGTGACAAGGACCGACTGAACTTAACTATACTCAAACTTAAATCTTATGGCAGATCTACTATGATGCAATGACCTTCTTCAAGTCCATGTGATATCCCTAAAAATTGTGAGTAGAGGGGTGATCCTACTCGCTCAGTGAATGAGTACTTCAAAGAAATAGTCTAAAGTACCGATATAATTATAGATATACTTTTGAGCAATTCATATCATTTATAAGAGTAGTAAGCTTTAAAGAGTCTAATAATTGACAATCATAAATATGGTAGGATACTCTAAATATCTATAAGAGTGAATTAATATATGAAATGCTTGATTGATGATAAAGAGAACTAATAATTCAGAAACATACAAATAATAATTGAATAACTGTACACACTTGTTTGACCTCTCATTCATTTTATTATGCCTTGATCATATACAATATACTCTACATATGAAGACTCATAGTACACTACGATCACACCGTACAAGACTTAGCGGACACACTCAGGAAATACTAAGTCTGACTACTCTCCTAGTCTGCAACAGGGAAATGGCTCTCTGGCCTAAATTGGACTCCTCCTCTAACCTGAGTACACAGACGGAGAGTCAAGCCACGTCTTGGCTTTTCTGTACTCTAGTGCCACCAGGACTTCTGGTTGATGTTGGACACTGCAAACTATAATATAAGGAGACTTCTACTAGGGCTTCATCCCCCGTGCCACCTAATAGCACATTTTGACCCCCATATACTGGATGCTGCCAGGGTTAGGTCATTTCACCCCTAAGGCATAGACCTCACATAGGGGTTCTACGGTGTTCAGGGCTCCTAAGTCTATTGTTTTATTATTCCTAGAAAGCTCTTTCTACATTGTACCCTTCTCTTACTTATACTTGACTCTGGTATCTCTATGGTGTCGCGTCTACTTATTTGAAGTTATAATACAACATGTATATCATTCTAAACTTGGCAGAGCAGCATATTCAAAACATTGTAATATACTGAGTAATCAACATATTATACATGCAGGCAGACTAAAATTCTTAAATAAACAAATTACATATCCACTTGGCACATTGTAAGGAGAGTGAAATCACCCCTTTACTAAAAAATTTGAAGAACTGGCGTCCATTCCAAACACATTCAGAGGTATGATGGAATGGGCATAAATTTTCCAAATTTATTAAACATTGATATACGAAAGACCATTAGAAAGCAGCGGAATAAAAAAATAACTGACTATATTCAATTTCATAAAAGGATTACAAAATACATCAAATTCTCCCATTAGGGTTTACATCAAGAGACACAATCAGGATCTAGATAGAGGGAAGTCTAGACTACTACAATCTTGTCTCCAAGCAACATCTCCATCAACTGAAAGCTATATACTCCTTGTCTTGTTCATCACCTTGCTCATCACCTGGGTGGTTGGGAAAGCACCCAGCAAAAGGGAGAGGAAAACAAGGTATGTGTCAAATAATGGATAAGTACAAGAGAAAAGGAAATCATATGAAACATAAATATATTGAATCATCATAAGATGAGAGGGCCAAGAGAATAAGGCACATAACAAAAATAGATTCTTACCATTACAAAACATATAAGAAGCAGCATGCATGATATTAATTGGACTACATTAACTAAGTAGGGTTGAGGCACCTACCGAACCTCAACCTATAGGTGAGGGTAGAATTCATACATTCCCAGTCACCTATCAAATTTTATAGGGAGGAATGACACATTCCCCAGGGGGAGAATAAGACGTTCCCCAGGGCGATTATTTACATGCCCTTTGTGGGTGGTTGTACATAAGTACCACTACTATAAGTTAAATAGCCAAATAAACCATCATGCTCAAGAAATAGTAAAGTGGCAAGATAAATCATCATATAATTACAAATTGGTGGTGGGGTTCCAAGACCCAAGAATAATGTTTTGAAACTGATTTATGAGGCAAGTATAGCAAAAGATTCAAGAGTATATGAAATAGGGTTTAATAAAGCCTCATTATAGAAAAATAGGTTAAGGCACAATTATTCCCAACTTAAGGTGTAAATGCACATACATGAATAGGAAATTTCACATACATAGCACATACCTTTCATTATGATTCATATTACCCACTTTCATCACTTGATTGAGTCCATGATCAATTTTTCCTATTTTCAATTTGTATACATGTATTAGAATGATATGTATGCATTAAGGTAGAGAAAACCCATATTTTTTTACTTTTTATAGAAAAACCTCGATTTAGACTATGAAAACATCACCATAGACTTAGTTAGGTTCTTCTAATTAAGAAAACATATAATTTTGCATATTTTGGAGTTACGATGATTAGAGTGTATTTTTGGTGATTTTTTAAGTGATTAAATCATTTTCTAGAAAACCACCATCGACAAAACTCAAAACCAATAATTGGAAATATTATTATTTAAAATAAAATGTTTTTCTAAGTTTAGGACGTATCTTACTTTAGTTTTTGGACAAAGGAATCAAAAGTTATGAATTATTGAAATTCGGCCAATCAAAACCGACACATCATCAAACCAAATGAGATAAGCAAAGAGAGAGAGAGAGAGAGAGGGGGAGGGAGGGAAAACACCATTAGACCTAATATCATGGTTTTATATTAATAGTTATCCAAACTATATCTTCTAGAGAAGGTAAACCGGTAAGAAACCAAAACCCTAGATGAACATGGTTAATAGAGATGGAAATCATCGATTTTAAACATAGATGCATGAATTTTAAGCATGTAGCAAGCAATATATGAGAAGTGGGTTATGAAACTCACCTCTAGGGAAGATAAGAAGGTCCAAATAGTAAGTATCCGAGCTTAGAAGGTCTGTTTTCTCCAAGCCTAGCTCCTTTCTTGGACAAAGATCACCTTCTCAACTTAGAGGTGATAAACCCTAGAAAAAGAGCATAGAGATGAGGTGTTTTAGGGTTCTAGGTGGGGTTTCACCATGGAATTACATGGTTACGACCTGTAATAGGGTGTAAGGAAGACTAGCAGTATGAAAATAGGGAAGGAAGGGAGGCAACTTACTACTTTTGGTCAAATTCACCAAGGAGGAGCATTAGAAACCCTAATAGAGCAATTTGGAAGCCCTAGGAGCCTTCTTCACCAAGGTAGGCTCCCTCTATTACCTTGGGATAGAAACTTCGTGGCCAAATACAGAAGGAACTATTATATAATCTAGAGGAAAGAAAAGGAGAATAAGAGTTTTCAAATTGTGAGTTGGGAAGGGGTATACATGGCTATATAAAGAGAGAGGTGAAGCATGAGGTGTCTTAAGGGACTTTCCATGTGTCTTTAGCCTAGGGATTGATGGTCATGCAAGAGGACAACTCATAGAGGCCTCATGCATATCAAAATTTGGTCCTAAGAGCCCATAGATCCTTATAGGACATCCCCACCAGTTTTCAAGAAAGAAATAACCTCATTGGTTGATAGCTTTTAAGGATAAGCATCTTTATAAAGAGGGTAATCCCTATAATGCCCTTGGAAAGAAATAAAATCAAACCAAGGTGAAACTAGGTTCTCCAATGGTTTACAATATTTTTATTGGTAAGGGAATATATAAGGATTAAATTTCAGTTGATAATTTGCAAAGAAAACCTCCCAATTGGGTAAATTGCATAAAAGTCTAGAATGTACATATAATTGCATAACTTGCACAAACAACATCTAAATCGAACCAAATTTGAAACTTAGGATCATTTTATGTTTTTAAATCATATCAAAAAGTTATATTAAGGTTTAGAGCACTTAGTTATGGTAATTAAGCTTTCACTGAGGTAATTGTGCATAAACCCTTCCATTGGTACAATTAGTGAATAAATGTTCACTAAACCATTATATTCTCTACAAATTGAACAAAAAGGCCAAGAAGGACAGAAATGAAAGGAAAAGATGGGAAAGAGGGTCAAAATACAAAATTTCAAAATTCGGTATGTTACAACACTCCACCCCTTAAAGAGGATTTCATCCCCGAAATCACAAGCAAGAAGGGAAGGGTGAGTGTGCAACATCTCATCACAAAACATCAGGTTATTTCTCCAACCTTAACTTCCACCAAGCAATTCATCAACATATACTCCACAAGAATTTCAAAATAGGATAGGTTCTCAAGGATCACCTAGGTTCCATTATTTAGATATTCTTTTTAGGAGATTTAACATTATTTACATTTTTGGCTTATTAAGATTATATTTATTATGATATCACATTATCATTATTATTCTTTTAATTGTGTCATGTCATATTTACTTTGTTTCCAAGAGAGTTATATTTCATTATTATGCTCGAAACCATATATATTTACCTCATTATGAGTTTCAATGCAATTAGAGTTGACTCAATTATCAATATACTTGATTATTATCCCTAATACTTGGATTTAGTCTCTATTATCAACATATTGAATTATAACAAATTGTTTTGCATGAATTAAGACAATTTATCCAACTTGTTACAAGTAATCCAAATAATGTCACATTAATCACTTATATCTATATTTACATTGTCACATTAACTTTCTTATTCACATTAATGTCATCATTAATCATTTTTTTTCATATTTATTCAGTTCTTATGATTGATTATGCACTTTTATGTGAATCAATTACTACTTATCCATATTGAAGTCATTATATGTATTTTAGTGATCAAGGTGGGACATATTATAAATTGATTCACATTAAGTGACTAATCGTGTGTGTATTAGATAACAAGGTAACATACTATGCATTTCATATTAATGACTTGATCAATATGTGATTAGATGATTATATATCATTTATGTGTAACAAAGTATGTTAACTGATTATGACACCTAATGTCATTAATGTATCATGAAAGGAATTAAGGATGTATATGTTAAGCTTAGATGATTACAACTTAGGGTTCAGGTTAATATGATTACTATATTTTACTTAGCATGTATTAAGTCCAAGATTAGGTTACAATTATATTACTTGTCATTTCATTAGGATTTATTGGTTTATGACATGGGAAACACCATGCATATCCATGAGGATTAATATGTGAGTTACTCATATTATGTACATTAGGTATTCATTAGGGTTTGAACATATAAATTATTCCTCAAATGATCATTATATGTTCATTAATATATAAACAAGCATGTTAGGCTATAACTATAACTTGTTTGGACCCCACTAAGGTTTCAAGAACAACAACATCCTAAGTATGGGGTTAGGGTTTCTAAAGATAGTGTAGATAGATTTCAAGATGACATAGGGATCCATCCCCCTAAAGAGGATTTTGTCCTTGAAATCTAACCACTCAACATCATCAAACTAACTATGCTCCACCCCTTAAAGGGTTCAAACTATCAAGCCAAACTACACTAGGGTTAAAGGATGAGTCTAACTAAACCATGTATAAGATCCATCACACTCCACTGTGCACTCTGATAGCTCACTCAACCCCAAAATTTATAGTCTAGGTTCTAGGGATAAACTATCCAAACATGTGACCCCAAGGGACATAAGGATACTATCTTGGTATCCATCCTCAAACAAGTCATCATACACCTACAACTTTGGGTTCCCAAATATATACAACATAGATGCCTAAGGTCACTATTGCCTAAAAGCAAACTATTTCAAACAATCCATTTCAGCTTAGACCAGGCCGGTATCATATGGATCTGGGAGTCCTCGTAAACCAAACAAGTGGCGTGGAGGAAAATATTGCCAGCCCCCAGAACTTTATCCTTTCTAGACACCTTTGCTTCAACTTCATGCCCTAATAGGTTCCTAAAGCCAAACCTAAACAACATTAAGTTATGCATATTTTAGTTATGAGTATTTTATGGTTTTATTCATCATGATACTAATGTGCAACTATAGGATCCTAAATCAACCTTTCATCATTCATAGATCAACTATAGGGCAACCATGTCACCTAAAGGAACTATGTAAGACATGGATTCTAATTAGGGAGACAAAACTAAAATAGTCAGATTCTGACTACCATGGACTCTGATACCATGCTGTAAGGGAGTGTGATCACCCCTTTACTAAAAATTTGAAGAATTGACGTCCATTCCAAACACATTTAGAGGTATGATGGAATGGGCATAAATTTTCCAAATTTATTAAAGATGGGTATATGAAAGACCATTAGAAAGCAGCGGAATAAAAAAATAACTGACTATATTCAATTTCATAAAAGGTTTACAAAATACATCAAATTCTCCCATTAAGGTTTACATCAAGACACACAATCAGGATCTAGATAGAGGGAAGTCCAGACTACTACAATCTTATCTCCAAGCAACATCTCCATCAACTGAAAGCTATATACTGCTTGTCTTGTTCATCACCTTGCTCATCACCTGGGTGGTTGGGAAAGCACCCAACAAAAGGGAGTGGAAAACAAGGTATGTGTCAAATAATGGATAAGTACAAGAGAAAAGGAAATCATATGAAACATAAATATATCGAATCATCATAAGATGAGAGGGCCAAGAGAATAAGGCACATAACAAAATAGATTCTTACCATTACAAAACATATAAGAAGTAGCATGCATGATATTAATTGGACTACATTAACTAAGTAGGGTTGAGGCACCTACCAAACCTCAACCTATAGGTGAGGGTAGAATTCATACATTCCCAGTCACCTATCAAATTTTATAGGGAGGAATAACATATTCCCCAGTGGGAGAATAAGACGTTCCCCAGGGCGATTATTTACATGCCCTCTGTGGGTGGTTGTACATAAGTACCACTACTATAGTTAAATAGCCAAATAAACCATCATGCTCAAGAAATAGTAAAGTGGCAAGATAAATCATCATATAATTACAACTTGGTGGTGGGGTTCCAAGACCCAAGAATAATGTTCGGAAACTGATTTATGAGGCAAGTATATCAAAAGATTCAAGAGTATATGAAATAGGGTTTAATAAAGCCTCATTATAGAAAAATAGGTTAAGGCACA
This sequence comes from Alisma plantago-aquatica, assembly GCA_963693085.1. Classification (NCBI taxonomy): domain Eukaryota; kingdom Viridiplantae; phylum Streptophyta; class Magnoliopsida; order Alismatales; family Alismataceae; genus Alisma; species Alisma plantago-aquatica. The sequence goes on from OY856414.1 coordinate 339,045,681, forward strand.
ATTATTCCCAACTTAAGGTGTAAATTCACAAACATGAATAGGAAATTTCACATACATATCACATACCTTTTATTATGATTCATATTACCCACTTTCATCACTTGATTGAGTCCATGATCAATTTTTCCTATTTTCAATTTCTATACATGTATTAGAATGATATATATGCATTAAGGTAGAGAAAACCCAAATTTTTACTTTTTATAGAAAAAACTCTACTTATACTATGAAAACATCACCATAGACTTAGTTAGGTTCTTCTGATTAAGAAAACATATAATTTTGCATATTTTGGAGTTACGACGATTAGAGTGTATTTTTGGTGATTTTTTTAAGTGATTAAATCATTTTCTAGAAAACCACCATCAACAAAACTAAAAACCAATATTTGGAAATATTATTATTGAAAATAAAATGTTTTTCTGAGTTTAGGATGTATCTTACTTTAGTTTTTGGACAAAGGAATCAAAAGTTATGAATAATTGAAATTCGGTCAATCAGAAACCGACACATCATCAAACCAAACGAGATAAGCAGAGAGAGAGAGAGAGGGAGGGAGGGAAAACACCATTCAAACTAATATCATGATTTTAGATTAATAGTTATCCAAACTATATCTTCTAGAGAAGGTAAACTGGTAAGAAACCAAAACCCTAGATGAACATGGTAAATAGAGATGGAAATCATCGATTTTAAACATAGATGCATGAATTTTAAGCATGTAGCAAGCAATATATGAGAAGTGGGTTATGAAACTCGCCTCTAGGGAATATAAGAAGGTCCAAACAATAAGGATCCGAGCTTAGAAGGTCTGGTTTCTCCAAGCCTAGCTCCTTTCTTGGACAAAGATCACCTTCTCAACTTAGAGGTGATAAACCCAAGCAAAAGAGCATAGAGATGAGGTGTTTTAGGGTTCTAGGTGGGGTTTCACCATGGAATTACATGGTTACGACCTGTAATAGGGTGTAAGGAAGACTAACAGTATGAAAATTGGGAAGGAAGGGAGGCAACTTACTACTTTTGGTCGAATTCACCAAGGAGGAGCTTTAAAACCCTAATAGAGCAATTTGGAAGTCCTAGGAGCCTTCTTCACCAAGGTAGGCTCCCTCTATTACCTTGGGATACAAACTTCGTGGCCAAATACATAACGAACTATTATATAAGCTAGAGGAAAGAAAAGTAGAATAAGAGTTTTCGAATTGTGAGTTGGGAAGGGGTATACATGGCTATATAAAGAGAGAGGTGAAGCATGAGGTCTCTTAAGGGACTTTCCATGTGTCTTTAGCCTAGGGATTGATGGCCATGCAAGAGGAAAACTCATAGAGGTGCAAAAGTCGGTCCTAAGAGCCCATATATCCTTCTAGGCCATCCCCATCATTTTTCAAGAAAGAAATAACCTCATTGGTTGATAGCTTTTAAGGATAAGCATCTTTATAAAGAGGGTAATCCTTATAATCCCCTTGGAAAGAAATACCATCAAACCAAGGTGAAACTAGGTTCTCCAATGGTTTAAAATCTCGTTAATGGTAAGGGAATATCTAAGGATTAAAATTCAGTTGATAATTTGCAAAGAAAACCTCCCAATTGGGTAAATTGTATAAAAGTCCAGAATGTACATATAATTGCATAACTTGCACAAACAACATCTAAATCGAACCAAATTTGAAACTTAGGATCATTTTATGTTTTCAAATCATATCAAAAAGTTATATTAAGGTTTATATCACTTAGTTATGGTAATTAAGCTTTCACTGAGGTATTTGTGCATAAACCCTTCCATTGGTACAATTAGTGAATAAATGTTCACTAAACCATTATATTCTCTACAAATTGAACAAAAAGGCCAAGAAGGATAGAAATGAAAGGAAAAGATGGGAAAGAGGTTCAAAAGACAAAATTTCAGAATTTGGTATGTTACACACATACACACTAGAATCGTGCAATTTATCATCTTATTACACTGATAAGAGTTAATTACTTGACATATGAGTAATCGTCAATAGCACCTACAACTTACCTGTAATTTCTCAAAGAACGTGCATATCAACCCAAATCTTAAGGTGTTCATCTCATAACTCAATTAAGAGTTAATTACTTATCATGACAAGAATTATTAATAATAACTGAGAACATTGATATCACGATACTTGATTCATTGAACACCCTACCCTTAGGGTTTCATTTAATCACAACAAATGCTACAAAGAAAGGTGTGATACATCTATCACGTACTTTTCAAATCCTTACAACACATGATACATGGGATCTCAATCCCTTATTGTATTACTGGGAATTCTCATCTCTTCACATTATTATCATAATTACTGGATTTGGGTATTCAAGCCCTTAGATCATCACATAGCATTGTTACCTCTATAACAGGTAGCCATGACCTCTAGGTTCTTAGATCAAGGTATTCATTTCAATGGTTTTACAAGTATTCTCATGGCTCACAAGGACATCACACATCTTTTCACCTCTCACTAGGCAACAACTTATTCCCATGGCTCCCATAAAGATTTCATGCGACATAAACATTCACTGAATAAAGGCTACTATCAACAAATCATATAAAATCAATATATGTATGAAACCTTGGAACTGAGATGAATTTGGGTTTCCATGCCATTCACCGGGATATCATGCATCAATAATAACATTGAATAAATAAATTCTATCATGTCAAGAAAATACCTTCAAATGAATTTCACGATATCTATTCGCAAATATCCAACTTTCCTCGCATCTAGGGTTTCACCCTCTTCACTGAGATTCCAAACAAACACTACTCACTTTTAATGAAATCCAAGATATTATCTGACATATATGTACTATGAATTTAGATAAAAAATCATTCAAAATCAAGGGGATCTAGATAAACAAATTTCTCTATTTAATTATACAACAATTTCAGTCATAAACAAATTTCCTATATTTCAGCTTACTCTTATAACCTCTGTGAATACTTAGGGAATTCTCATTAGGATGTATTGTATACATTTATAATATGATTTTATCATCTGAAATTCATCCAAATAGAGGAAGAATCCATTTCATATCATTTTGCAACAACTTAGATCAAACACACAATTCAGGGTTTGTAGTCGCATACTAAGCAATTAAAGATTATGGATGATTTAACTAATTTTCGTGCAATATACTGTTTAAAGGAAGTTACCACTTACCCTAAGGTGTGAAAACCCTTAAAAATGCAGCTCATCCCTGAAAATCTCGATCTCATATCAAATCCCTAGCAATTCACCCAAATGCTTCTTCCTTTCAACTCGGAAACCCTAAAAATGAGGGATTGTGAAGAAAGAGTGAGAAAAGGGAAAGTTTTGATACCATTTTGGATCAAATATGAGGAGGGAAGGAGTCTTGACATGTGATAGAAGATTAACCATTAAAGTCTATGCAAAGAATCTAAACTTACATGATTTCATCATTCCTCGGACCGCAAAACCCTAGGTCAGCATCTCCATCATTTTCTCCTCTCAAACCCTAACTCTCACTCTCTCTCTAGGATCTTGTTTATATGGATTGAATCACAAATTATGAGAGATTCTAGTGTTTTAGGTTGACCATATAGAGAAATTGATCTGCTTGGGTCAATTACACATTGACCCCCCACTATACTTTCTCTTATTTCAGCTTAATTTTCTGTCATAACAATATTACTGTAATTTGTCTACTGATAAGGTCTAAACGCATCAAAAAATTATCAAAATTTTACATGTTGTTTAAGATTGAGTTTTAGACCTCCAATTCAAATTTCAGATCATTTGGAGTTACCAATAAATAAATAAAAATAAAACACTACACTATTGAAAATCACTCTATCAACATTTTGGTCGAAGTATAGTTCAACCGAGAACCACATTCAAAGAACCACTCAAATATTCTGAAATTTTTCTCCAATATGCATGATTGAGTTATCCATATAATATCCAAAACTCAATTAAATAAAAAAATTATAAAATATGAAAAATCAGTTACCACACTGCTATCCTGATCAAATTCCATATTCATGTACTATCAAAACCCTAATTTTAGCCAACTAGGGTTTATATTTCTCAAACCCTAATTTCTGAAACAATAAAACACTTAACGTTATTATTAGGTTTAAACATAATAATTGAATCATCATAATTAATTAGATTTAAGCAATGATCAATCCAATTAAGCAAATAATCATCCAGGTAAACCCCAGTTTACCAATTAAGCTAAGATGCGGTCATAACACTCCTCAAAGGTGTCGAGATGATGTTTGAGTTGCTTTAAATGAGCATCTTCAAATCCACAATCAATAGGGGTTACAAGGGCATTTTGGAGGGATTTTCAACTAATTCCCATTCTTGTCTTAATTGTTGCATCTTATCAATACATATCAAGAAGATAGACCTCTTCTAGGAGGCTTGGTCCCTGCATGCTTTTGAATACCCTAAACTTTAGGGTTTGTTTTCTTAGGATCAAGAAAATGGTTCATGCCTCAACATCAATCAAGGCATGAGTAGTGGCCAAAAAGGGACGTCCAATATGATGGGGTACCTTTAGTCTTCCTTTATGTCCATGATGACAAAGTCACATGGGACATATGCAACCTTCCCAACTCTTACATGTATGTCTTCAATGATACCCATGGGTTTTTTCATGGATGACTCAGCTAATTGGATGTTCATGGTGGTAGGGAGCATGTCAACAAAGCCTAGCCTTCTATAAAGACTATAAGGCATAATAGAAATACTAGCGCCCAGATCTACAAGACCTTTCCTGTAAGCATTATCACCTACGTAGCATCCAATCCCAAAGGAGCCAGGGTCTTTCTTCTTTTCAGGCATCTTGCTTTGGATAATATTGGAGGTAATCCTATCAATCATGATTATCTCATACTCATCGGTGTGGTACTTCCTGGTCAAAAGATATTTCATGTATTTAGACTAGGCCGGCATATCCTCTAAGGCATCAAGAAAGGGAATATCCACATGCAACTTTTTCATGGATTCCCTAAATTTCACAAAATGGGTGTCAAGTCCAGTTTTCTTCAGAAGGTCCCGGTAAGGTGGATGATGTTTGTAAATGGGGATTTTTGGCTGGTCAATATCCACTGGTGGGACCATAGGAGAGAGGGTGGAAGAAGTGGGAATGGTAGGGGTGGGTGAGGGAGGAGTTTCAATGACCACTGTATCATCATCCTCAAAGTCCAAGGGAACAAATGTGGGATTCTCTGGGGGAGGAGTATGAATCTTCCCCGAATGAGTGGAAACAACCTTTAGTTGTTTAGGATGTTTTAGGTTATTCTCAGGTTGTCCAACGAAGGTCCCTGTAGGGGTTTGTTGTTGGGCAAAAAGATGAGTGAACTGATTGTTGGTCAATTTTTGGTGCACTGTTATGATTTTCTCTAAGGTTGAAATCCTATCCTCATCCACAAGGTGGGTGCATTCTATTGAGGTGGTGATGATTGATGAAGGTTTTGATATTGTTGTCCTTGGTAGGGTCCACAGTTTTAGAAATTTCCCCTAAAATTCCCTTGGTTCCCAAAATTCCTTTGGTTTTTATTGTATGGAAAACCTGGTGGTGGACAATAGTTAGCTTGGGGTTGTGGTGGTCTTTATGGAGGGGGAGTTGAGATGAGTTTTCATCTCCTGAGGGGTTTCCATATTGAAACCTGGGATGGTTTTTGGCTTGTTTGGATTGTAGTAAGCCTGGCTCGAGATACTATGGATAGAGTTGAGATCCTCCACTTGTTGACCAACATCAGGCTGCACTGGGGTGTTGTAGAGTATTGACATTGGAGGGTAGCATGATCATACCCTTGGTGTATCCCACATAAAGATTTTACAGCCCTCACTTGTTGAGGTTGTCTTTCATAGGCATTAAACGAGGATTCCAAGTGATCCTATTTCAAAGAGATCAATTTAAGAGCTTCGACAATAGTATGAATGTCTGGGTTTACCTCAGACCTAGCCACTTTTAAGACCCCACCGGTCCCTCATCTAGCCTGGGTTTCAGAAGCTCTTTTGACTACCTCCCACACACTGCTTAGGTTTTGGAACATGAAATTTCCTCCATATGAGGACTCAAGAAATTTCTTGGTGTCATCGTCAACACCACGACAAAATATCTCAATGAGTTGAGATTCTGATATGTGATGATGGGGGCAACAGTGGAGGAGTTCCCTAAATCTCTCCCAAGCTTCTCCTAAGGCTTCTCTAGGGACTATTGAAAACAACATGATTTGTTTTTTAATCTCATAGGTGAGGGAAGGGGGGAAATATTTATCCAAAAAAATTGTTTGAAGTGCTTCCCAAGTGGTGATGGGGTTTTCACTCTCCATGGCATTATACCAACTATTGGCTGCCCCTGAAAGAGAGTATTTGAAAAGTGTACGTCTAATGGTGTCTTTATAAATGCCAAGGATCTTGGTCAGGGAACTAAGGTCTATGAAACATTGGAGGTGATCTTTATAACTTTCACCTTTGTTCCCAGAAAAGGGATTCACCTGAATCATGGTGGTCCACTGAGTGTAGATCTTTAATTGAGGAGCGGTGATCTCAGGTGACACAGTTGGGTATTGTGCATATCTGATTTTTAGAGTGGAAAAATATTTTAGTTGTTTTTGTCTCTCAGCCTCCCTTTGAGCGGCTTCTATAGCCTCTTTCTCAGCGATGTAGGCTGCGCGCAAGTTGGCTTCTTGAGCCACACATTCATCCATCATCAACTCTCTTTGAGCGGAAAGTTCCTGCTCAATCCTACGGGAAACCTCCTCTTCGTCCATCCTAAGTTGTTTTTGTTGATTTAAGTGATGGAAAGTCCTTTTTGGCTCGGGATCAGGAACTGGCGGCGTAAGATTGTTCGATGGGTGGCACATGCACAGTTATATAGATATATTCATTTGTAGAAAAAATGTATTGCTGGAATGGAAACTCAGCAGAAAGAGGAGATAGCAATTCTGGAATGTTACTCAGAAGGTACAAAAAATTAAAAAAAAGTTTTTCAAAAATTTTTAGAGTTTGAGAAATGATTTGTTATCCTCGAAAACGGTGTCAAAATTGATACGTGTCAAAGAGAGCACCAATTCATTAGAAAATTTTATCCTATAGATTAATGCTTTTTAACTTTTCGATTAAGGCTAGTATAGAGGGGTATATCTCACATAACATTTTTAAGATTCGTTTCTTTTAAACCCGATTGATTTTTGAATTTATTTCTTTTTGATATTTCGGAAGATTGATAGAAAATAAAGTCCATTTTGAGGGGTTTCATTTATCTAATACAAGAAAGCAAATTGCAAGAAGAATAAAACATTATACTGATGCAAAGGAAGGAAAAGATTATTCTAAGAAAAGAGAGACTAACAGAGGAAATTGTTAGCACACAAGATTATCTAAACAAAGTAAAGTGCTGAAATTTAAAAGGTGAATTGAAGAAAACATTTAAGAACGGTTTGAAATCAAGAAGGGAGGCATCGAGGCTTAGGGGTTTCACCACCTTATCCCTTGTGAAAATAGAATCGAGCAATACATGAAAAATAAGATAGAAGCAGGTATGCTATTTATTTGTAAACAAAATGCAAAAGAGGAACTTCACGTGAACTCATTAGTCTTGGTGTTCACATATCCTTGTTCTTCATCCTGAAGATGATTTTTCTGTGGTCGCATCTAAATCCTCGTGAAATTAGTTTAGGCATTCTAAATCTTGGTTTCCACAGTCGCATTTGTCGGGATTAACAAGCGATAAAAATGATTAATTACTTCATTTAAATCTGCAATTTCTAAATCAGAAACCATCCATCTATGTAGTCATGTAAAAGCTCGACCCGATTTTTACATGGATAAAGGGATATTCCCCTCGCCTCAATAAGAAAACTACTCGCTACTCATGGCGAGGATGGGAGAAATAAGAAAAGAAAGCAAAAGAGCCATAGACCGCAATTCCAGATCTTCGTAGAGTCCAAGGCGATGACGATTAAATGGCTCGTTTACTTTTTCTCCTACTCCAAGAAAAAAACACAAGAAGGAGAATGAGAGAAAGAAAGATCTATATGTAGAATGAAAGAACCAACTTTATTGTTCTTGAAAGTAAAATTACACTAGAAATAAAATAAAAAAATTTCTCTACAAATTGCATAAAAAAATTGGGACCCTTTTCTTAGTGGTCACCCCTTCTTTTATAGGGGAAGGAGGGGTGGAAACCCTGAGAGGGGGGGAAGAAAAAATTAAGTGACGGCTTCTAAAAAATGTTGTCTACGCACCGTGAAATGCCCGCATCGCTGAGTGAGATGGTCGGTTGGTGAGGTTTGGATGTGTGCCTAGAAAGTTCGAGTCGAAACCCTAAGAAGGGTTGTGGAGGCTGAAGTCTTGGGCCCAAAGTAATGACTCAGACGATCATCTAGACCAATGGAAGCTTGTTCCGGGTGTGATGTGGAGATATCTTGGAGTGGCGACTGAACCCTAGTGGCAGTGCCCATCTCATGTTTCTTGGTCTCGAAGTAAGGCCTCTAAACAAGTGTTGGGCCTAGTGAGGTGCTCATCTCATGCTGCAATGAATGTAAACACGACATTGAAACCCTAATCACGTGGTTGGACACTTGCTTTGTGATGCGGGGCTAGCTCCATGAGATGACCGTCTCGCTAAGGTGAGCTGAACATTTCACTTGCTAAGTAGCTGATTGAACCAAGGCCAAGGTGGTCATATGATACTGAGATGAGGGTCTTCATAGGTGTGAGCTGACCGTAGTGAGATGACCATCTCACTTACTCATAAGGTTAAAATGTACTTTGAAGAAAATCCCTTAAATAGTGGAGAAAATGGGGTAAGTGTTTGCATAAATCAACCAATAAGTGGGTAAATTACAATTTAGTCTAGAAATTATAAAAAAGGAGAAAATCTAATGAAAATAACTATGAAAAATGTGCAAAAAGATGGATGAAAATGCATTCATCAAGGAGAAGGGTAAGTGAAAAAGGAATCTATCCTTTTCACTTAAAGAAACTAAGGAATATGAAGCAAGGGATAGAGATCTCTACTTCAGGTATATACATAATTGAGTTTAACTTTGCGACTTATTCATCTTGGGTGATGGATACCGGATGTGGATCGCACATTTTCTCAAATGTTCATGATCTGAAAAGAAGTAGACCTTTAAAGAAAGGTGAGGTTGAACTGTGTGTTGCTAATGGAGAAAGAGTTTTTTCCAGTACAATTGGAACCTATGGGTTAATTTCTACCAAGTGGGCTTGTAATAAAGTTAGAGAATTGCTATTATGTACCTGCCATCAATAGTAGCATTATATACTTATCTTGTTTGTAAAAGAATGGATTCAAATTTCTTATAAAGAATGGTCAATGTTTTATTAGTAAAGATGAGGTCTTTTATGGAAATACCCCTATGTCCAATGGTCTACACTTGTCAGATCTGGATACAAGCATGTATAATGTAAATGCCAAAAGGTTAAAACTCAACAACTCAAATAAAACATACCTTTCACACTATCGTCTAGGGCACATAAATGAGAAACACATTTCCAGAATCCATAAAAATGGTCATTTGGACTTTTTGATTTCGGATCAATGGAGACATGTGAGTCTTGTTTGTTGGGCAAGATGACAAAATCTCATTTCACTGATAATAATAAAAGAGCAGGTGATCTGTTAGGACTCATACAAATTGATGTATGTGGCCCTTTTAGAATAAATGTCAGACGTGGTTACTAGTACTTCATTACCTTTACTGATGACTTCAGTAGGTATGGCTATGTATACTTGATGAAACATAAGTCAAACACCCTTGAAAAATTCAAGGATTTCATGAATAAAGTACATAAACAACTTGGTAAAAGTATTAAAGCACTTTGTTCCCATTGAGGTGGAGAAAACTTAAGCTAAGAGTTTGATGACCTTCTATGAGACAGTGGTATTGTATCACAATGGACTCCGCCTGGAACACCACAATATGATGGTGTATCAGAGACAAGAAATCACACTTTACTAAATATGGTTCTACCAATGATGAGTTTTGTTGATCTTCTAACTTCTTTCTGGGGACATGCTCTACAAATTGCAACGTTTACACTTAAATGAGTACCCTATACATCAGTTCAAAAGACACCATATGAGATATGGTATGGGAAACATCCCAATGTGAATTTTATGAGGATTTGCGGATGTGAAGACTATGTGAGAATGTAGTTACCTAAATTGCAACTTTATTTTAGTGGATATCCTAGGAAACCTAAGGAAACTACTTTTATACTCCATCTCGGAACAATGTATTTGTTGCCAGGAATGTTGTATTCCTATAAAAGGAATTTATTTCAAAAGGATCAGTGGGAGGAAAGTAGAACTTGAAGAGGTTTTGAGACCAACAAAAACATTGAATATGTAGAGGTACAAAAGGAACCATGATACTCACAAAATGTTGTGGAATCTCAATTTCCTCACATAAAACAAGAACCTCATAGATTTTGTAGGACACGCCTTGAGCCTAAAAAATTTGGTTATCTTGTGACACAAGAAGGCGGCAAGTTGTTCATAAATGATGAGCCAAAAACCTACCTAGAAGCCATTAAGGGACCAGAGTATGAGAAATCTCTTGAAGCATGAGATCTAATATGGAATCCATGTATACCAACAAGGTATGGACCTTAGTGGATCCAGCCGAAGGAGTAAAACCCATAGGGTGCAAGTGGGTCTTCAAGAATAAGACCAACATACCAACATG